>CAWUHX010000019.1:1290623-1877958 GCA_963922205.1 Romanomermis culicivorax
AGCGGCGGCGCCGCGCGGTACCGCCTTTGAAGTATGAATAGGTTTTTGTAATTTTTGCGGCGCCCCATCAGGTTTCAACTAAACCAATACACATTTTTAGAGAAGAGCGAAATCCAAAAGTAAAAAAGCGGCGCCGTACGGCACCGCGCGGTACCGTGCGGCGAAGTATGACAAGCCATCGCGCGGCGCCGTGCGGCGCCGCCTGTTAGTATGAATAGGACAACCGGCACCGCGCGGTGAAGTATGACAGGGCCTTTACACTCTCGTAAATGTCCAGTCTGGGGATGACAACTTGGAGGAATTATCTTCCGTTAATTTTATTTGTTCAGGAATGCCCCCGCCTATGACTGCGCCCGTCGTTTACGGTGGCTCGTCCGTTTCCGTGGGGTTTGGCTCCGGTTTAAAAAAACCCAAAGTGCGCCCTGAAGATATCGATTTGCCGACATACGCTCCGCCGCCACCTCAAAGTTCGACCGGCGCCCTGGCCGCCGTTTCCAGCGTTAAATCTTCGTCGTCCGATTCGACGCCTTCCGCTGCGCCGAACGAATCTAAAACGGCGACGTCCGCCGCTGACGAAATATCGCCCGAGGATCCTTCATTAGCTGGTTTAGACGATGCGGCGAAAAAAGAAGCGGCCGCCAAACTGTTGATCAGCAAACAAATTAAAGCGTTCGTGGCCATGCAAAAAATGAAGCAAGAAAGAGAACAGAAGGAAAAAAGATAAAGCGCAACAAAAATCGGAGAAAGTGGAAGAAAAAGGGTGCGTAAATCAATGTTATTATCAACAATTTTTGATCATATGTAGAATTATCAGACATCAGACATTAGCTCAAACGTTCTTCTTGATTTTCATAGCTTCCTTTGAACTAGACTTTCCGGTGCTTCAACATCGCGGAATTCGCAGGGTTATCATAAATACACCGAGAAATTCAAGTTTACATTCCAGAAATTCAGACGTTTGAGAAATCTAAATGAGTACATAAATCTCAAGGTTTGAGAAAAATGGTGTCTAATTTTTTACGAGAAATTAGTGTCAATTTCCCCTTTTAGTAGCTCTACAATGATGTACGGGCCGGCAGTGCCTCCTCCTCCGTCTTCGGCCGTCGAAGAACCGACGGATGTGAATAATGAAATGTTTAAAGAATCCGTGTCAGATGCACCAATAGCAACGGCGAAAGTTGAAAATATCGAAAATAATACTAATAATAACGCGGATAAGGATCAGCATTTAGTCACGAATCTTCCTCCGCCTGATATTGATAGCGACGTTCATAAGGAAGGGCAACAAGGTTCGCCCCACGATAAAAAAAGTTGCCTCGCCGGTTGGTCGACGAAAGTACAGGTTAGATAAATTTGTTTAAAAAAATGGCTTGTTGAAACGTATTTTTTACCTGAACCTTGAAATTAACCTATATGTTTGGCTTTTCTGATTATCTTGATTTTATTCAGACAATCAGGCCGTTATGGAAACTACAAAACGGACTACTCTATAGAGGGTATGAGGGGTATAACCCCGGTCTTGGGTTTTAAAATTCATTTGCTGCCCTTATAAAAATGACATACTGGCAGACAAAATTTTAGGAAGTAATATACTGGATATGCCAATTTGAAGGAAATGAGTCAATGGGAACTATCATGAAAATGATTGGTATTGGATAATGAGTAGTATTTTTGAGAGTAGTTGGTCAGTTTGAAAAAAATACCTTTAGAGTGTGTTGTGCAGGTCTTTCCTCGGGATAAAGAGAGAATTGAGGTTGGGTTTGGATCAATCATGCACAGCAAGAATTTTCCAGGAGGTAGGGTCCTTGAACTTTTTATCCAGGGGGTAGGGGGTAGGCGAGTAAAAAACAAAAAAAGTTCTGCAAACACAAAATATGCACAAAAATCGGTACTTATGCACTTTATGGCCTATCGAATTTTTTTCAAACATGTAAGGTATATAGATCGTGTATGTACAGGCAATGTACGCTAGTTAGTTTTTCAACGGTCCCCCGTCCACAAACCCTAAAAGTAGTTTTGACACCGTGAGAATCAAAGTTTAAACTTGGATTTGTAAACCAGTAAATGCAGAAAAGAGTACCCATCCTTGTACTGGGCCTATTTGCTCTACTTACGCCTACCGTACGACGAAATATATATATACAAAATTAATAGATAAATTCAACATTATTGAAGAATTTGATCAGACCGCTAAACTTATGTAAATACAAAAGCCAAAGTCGGATGAAAGATTTACTTCGGGCGTTGGCATGTAACCAAAAATATAACACAGAAAGAATGATTTCCATCGTCACTTTCTTCTTTTAGTGGCGCTTCATTGCTATGCCAATTTGCCTGTGCTGGCCTAACGCCCGTTGTAGATTTGCATGTCGACTGCCCGATGACGAAGTGGGCAATAACAGAGTGCCCAACAAGTGTCCACAGTTTTTAAAATGTACTGCATAGCTGATTTTGATGTGTGAAATCGGAAAACTTGACAACTGCAAGGCACTATTGTTTTCTTGTACGGGACAAAAATTTCGACTCTTTGTAAAAATATTTTTGATGTCAAAAAGATTTTGTCGACATTACCTGATCTGGAAAGGCTTCTTCAGGCTCCAAGATCAGAAAACACGCGAATTAGTGCTTTGTGCTTGTCACGACAAAGGATGGCTTGCTGTACAATTTTAAAATGCTCATATTCCAGCTTTATTGATTTTTTGAGTAAACTATTTGGTTTTCGGTGATTTTTTCACTTGTATTTTGAAAAAGTTCTGCCCGAGAAAATATGCATCCATAAACAGAAAGTAGTGTCAGATGAGCATTACTATGCTAGTTCTCTTGATAGTTATTGGTTTTGGCTTTGATAGTTTTGAATGATTCCACATCTATCCAATCCATAAGGTTTTGGATGATTCCACATCTATCCAATCGTTCAAGATTTGAATAGTCAAAGAATTTTCTTATTTGTGTATGAATTTAACTTTGTTATATTCCTGCTTGCCCTTGCCCCCTTGTTCCTTGTACTCTCCTAAAAATTAGGCTCTTCCAAATTCAATTCTTTTTGGCATGTCTTGTGTCCTTCTTTTCCTAGCCCGGGCCTGTTTTATAAAACGGTATTAGTCGATCGAGCAATATTTTATTATGAAAGTCTGTTTCACACAGCATTGGAACAAGTTCTGGTTTTTCACTGCATTGTGCAGTGAATTAAATCGGCCAGATGTTACCTGATAAGTTGACTCTTGCACTCGTATTATACTGGTAATCCAGAAGAATTATGTCCTTGAGCTGCGCAGTGTGTTCATGTGCTGATGTTTTCACCACGAAAACATCAAAAATACTTATTAGGAATACACCGTTTTGGGTACATGCAACACGTGAACGAAACAGCAAAATTTTTATCAACCTGTAGCTGTCAACAGGTACCCAACAAATTCTAAAACTAGTGTAAGCGATACGAAAAAATGTAGAATTTGATCAAATTTCGGATGAAACAAAAAGTTACTTTTATACCTACAGAAAATAATGTTTCAAGCTGTTGAAACGAACCAGCAAAGTTTTTATGCGTACGGATCAGTATGGCATGTTGAATGAACAAAACGTCCTCACTTTTAAGAGCATTAAGAAATTGTGATGTAATCTTCGATCTGAGGAATAGCCAGATGGGCGTTCATGATTTGTCTAAAGCCGCATCCATTCCACCGTATCTGTGGCCACGGACACGGTGGATGGACAAATCAGATTAGGCCCAAAAAATTGACGTTAGATATGAGTGTTTGCATGTCACTTGCACTGAAATTTCATGTCTCACGATTTCCTCGGCCGTATCGTGAAGTATAAATGCAACGCAACTTAAGCTTCAAGAACAGACAGACTGTTCTAAGGTTTGGAATTTATCACTATCTGAAGATCTGATCTTGATGATCTCTGTTTAGGAGAAGAATTATTGCATACTGGAAAGACGAAAAAATTTATCTTTATTGTGATAGCCACTTCATGAAATGGCTTGAGATATATGCTGTAGATATCAAAAGACTAAGAATTTCTATCAACAAAAACCTGGGAAACCTGAAAATGTCAGAAGATTTGCTTTTTGGGAATTTGTACGAATCCCAAATTTAGTCTAGCCGGAATTATCGGGCTTGTATATATTTATTGAGATACACTTTAATTGTTTTTTATAATTTCTCATATTCGCATGTTCGAAGCTTTTGTCATGAAACAATCGTTTTCAAGTCTTCATTTATGAAACTTGAGCCTTTATTATAATAACGTTGGATGAAGTGAATTTAATTTATTACGTAGTCCTTTTTAGAAGTCGCTCATCCAGTCGCAGTCGTTCGAAATCATCGCGCCATTCGAGCCGCAGTCGTTCGCGGTCAAAACATTCATCTTCGCGATCGCCCGTCAAACGGCGTCGTCGACGATCGAGTAGCAGTTACTCATCAAAGTCATCGCGATCTCGTTCGAGTTCTAGGTCGCGATCAAGATCTTATTCAAGGTAAGGAGAACTGTGCGTCATTTTTATTCAATAGTTTCCTGCTGTATGTAATAATAGTACTTGCTTTTCCATTTTTATGGTTCGTGAACTGTCGCTCATTTCGCTTGAGATTCGAGTCTTGACCTGTTACTAAACTGTTGTTGACAAAACAAAAGATGTTCAATATTTGTCACAGAATATGAAACTAATTTTTATTTTCAGATTAAATGCAGACATGAGGTCAAGTTTGACATTGAATACTTTGAAAATCGAATTTTATCTCAAAGTGGCTATTGGATTCTGAATTTTTAGCATTCTTGTCAATTCATCTGCATATTTTTTTATTGAGATCTCCCCGTCGTCGAAGTTACAATAACGGACCGCCCGGTTACGGAAGGTGGCGTGGTGGCAACGGCGGTCGTTTCCACCAAGACGATTATCGTTGGCGCGGTGGCTGGAACCGCAACGGTGGCCGTGGCTGGCGCGGCGGACGTCGAACTCGTGGCGGTTACAGTACGTATTACGGCGACCGGGATCGCGAACGCGATGATCATTGGCGGCGAACGAGCGGCGGCGACCGAAGATCGTCGCGAAGTCGTTCGCCGAGATCGCCGGCGGCTGGGGCGCCGACAGCTGTCCTCGATCAAAGTCAATCGACGAATTTTTCGTTGCAAGAAAAGAAAGTCGAAGTTGTGAGTAGTCGCTCGCCGTCACCAATCGCGGTAGCTACGGTGAGGATCACAGTGATTAAGCAAATTTTTTGGATATTATGATTCGATAAGCTACTGTAGTCCGAAAAGCTGTTTACGTCGTTGGATCAAAAACCAATCGTAAATAAATTTCTCTTCTTTTCTGCTTTTGACCTTTCGATCAGAAAAGTTGTAGTGTAAAATTTGTGTATCTATATCTAGACATGCACGGCAAGAATTTTCCAGGGGGGAGGTCCTTGAACTTTTTGTCCAGAGGGGTAGGGGTATGGGTGAGCAAAAAACAAAAAAAAGTTCTGAAAGCTTGTTTTTCATACTAAATATGCACAAGAGACATCAAAAAAGCTGTCTTGAAAAAAGTTCAGGGGAGTGTTTGACGATTTTTTGGGCCAGGTGGGGGTGACCAGGGTCTCAGGTATGGGTTTTAACCCCCTACCCCCTATGTACATGTATGATGTACATCATCATCTCTGAAGTACTTAACACTTTTTTCGTTGTATACTTTGTAGAATTGAATTTCAGATTTTTCTGCAGCAAATTATGACACCATAATTTCAAACTGTAACGTCAAAGTCAGTTCTTTAAAGTTCTTGAGGTTTCTGTGAATATCAAACGGGAGGAAGATAAGGATAAGGACAAGGACTGATATTTTCAATTGTATGTATTTAATCTAATGAATTTGTTGTCGATTATAAATGTTTATTTTCGAGAAACCGTATGTTCAAATCAGCATTTTTACTTTCAATTTTTTTAGGAAACATCCAAAAATGTGAACGGTCCTAGTTCTGTGAAACGTCGTAGTCGCAGCCGCACCGCTTCGGAAACTCGTTCACAAGCAGATATGAGCATTTCTTCTTCATCCTCGCGACGTACAACGAAATCACCGTCTCCGGTGATAGACAAATCTAAAACTAAAACTTCTACCGGCGATGAAATGAATTTGAACGATTTTTACGATCACGACTTATTAGAAGGAAACGAAAAAAAACAATCGCTCTATAGACGAAGAAAAATCCATTACCGGCGATCTGATGATCAGAATAATTGATCGGGACGATAAACAAGTCGATTGGCCGGCAAGATTGATTTTCGACACGCGGACGGTACCGATTTTACACTATAGTTGTAAACCGAGCGAATTTGATAACTATAAGGTAAGTATAGCCTCGTAATTTTTACATTGATTACGTACAGAAAATCGTGTAATTATGAATTTTTACCGAAATATTGGAGGAAGCGTGTTATCAAAGATTTTTCGTCTATTCGCATAGACTTGGAATGAATTTACGAATTTTTGATTTTGAATTTCATTTGTTATAATTTCGTTTTTGACTCTTTCTATAGTACGCAGATTCAAAGCTCGGCAATAACAGCAGTTTATCCGGAATTTTTATTTCCTGTGGATGAATTTTGTATTTTTGGATACTGTCAACGCCGCTAAAACTGATGTTGTAACGTTTCTTATTGCTGTAATTGGTCAACTGAGATCTTAAAAAACATTATATTTGAATTATTGAGCAAGAACACATTTGTCACTATTTAATCATAAATGTGCTCAAAATGTCAAGTCCTTCAAGTATTTTGATTGATTTCAATTCAAGAATGTGAAAATGACCCCAATTGAAAGTTAAAACGTATGTCATGCATACACGTAACGAGTGCCGTCATCGATTACCCAAAATTTTAGTGAGGTGAAGAAAAAAATTCGATTTTTCCACCAAAAAGTCCGAAAAATAGTTCTAAAAACAGTAATTCTTGTCTAAAAACCGTAAAATTCTATTTATAGATTGACGTATTTGACCTATCTTGTGGTGTCTAGCCATATAGCCAGGGCCGTTCTTAGACTTTTAGCGACATTAGGCGAACTATTTTTAGGTAATAAATGATTCACTACTTTACATACTTTATAATATTTAAAAACGACACATAATTCAATTACAAGATTTCATTCACTAAAAATAACATTTATGAACCGATTGAGTGACTACAACAGGCTATCCAACTCTGTGCATGCTCATGCATAATAGACATTACACAGCATATAACCTGTATGTAATGCAACATCTGCTCATAACACGATAACATAACAGTCACTACACAACACATAACATACATAATAAAACGCCTGAGAGCAATAGGATCTAACAAACTGGCACCAAAATTATGTTTGCGGGATTTTGTACTGCTTACATAAAACAATAACAAATTCTATTAGGGGTCGCTAAAAAATCGTTCTTCAAGCATACGCCAAAAAATTTTTACCGGCGAACTGGGCAGTTCGCCCACCCATAGGAACCAGTGTTTTTTTGCCGGAGGCAGATGAAAATTTTTGGGGGCAAACGAAATTGAAGTAGTCATTTGTACATGTACAAGCGGTTCTTTCCCCATTTAGGGAAGAAAATTTTGGGATCAGATACAGAAAAGACGCATTTTGGTGCATTTTAGAAGGTCATAATCTAAAATTCCGGTTATAACTTTAATAATCATTAATATGTATTACATAGTTCAGGCGCAGTTTTCAGAATGTCTACCTTCACCTATCATTTAATGTATAATAGTTTTCATCATCCCAAACGTATTATCTCATGTTTTAAATGATAATCTTCAATATTTTATCTTGATATTTAATGAAGATTCACAATTTTTCCTTGAAAGATTTTTTGAGAAAGATCAAAACGTCAACTCTCCAAACTTTTTGAAGCGATTATTCCTTTCTTAACGTAAAATCAATTTAGAAGCTTCATGGAAGTAGTTTTCAGAAATTTCTACACTTACACTCATATCTTTTCGGCCGAGTTCGTGAGAGTTAATGAATAAATTATTGGTTTTAAAATTTTTCAAATAATAAAATTCTAAAAATTACGACTTTTGAATTCAAAATTTCAATCTAATTCTTGAATTAAATGTTTGGAAAATTGTTTTTCCAGCGTCGCCGAATGCCAATAGACAAAAAAAATTTCCGACGCTTTGCGCCGGAAAGATTAAGGGCTTTCACTTGTCATCATAGAGGACTTGACCATCGATTTATCATCTAATGCAAATTCATTATGCTATTGGATAGTTTTATAGAAAATTTGTTCCACGATGCTTGTAAATTAGACTTGAAACCCGAAAATTTCAATTTTTGCTAATTTTAAATAATTTTTCCGTAGTTATAAATAAAATTTAGAAATGACACTGATTTGGCTACTAGTCTTTGGCCATGACGTAGAGGAACACAGGTTACTTATTTATACCTATTTTTACATTACATATTTTACATATTATTTTATTTTACATATTGTACAAATGAAATATTGGCTGCCGTTCGTACATGTGTAAATGGGTCATGTACAAAAAAACCCTGCTAGGAACTGACCTACATATGGCTGAAGATTTCATTGGGGGGTTGATGACATTCCCCCTCCCCAATGATTCCAAGCATAGTATTTCCATTCAACAATGAGACTAGTGAACTTCGTACATCTAATTTTGGAGGGGGGAGTGCAATGGGAACCCCCCCCCCCAGAGATCGTCGACCATATGACTAGCCATTGGGCGCATTTTTTTTGCACTGTGCAAAACTTTTTCCTCTCGTGCAAAACTTTTTTTCGGATTTTTTGCACCGTGCAAAAAAACTTTTATTAAATGTGAAAAAAATTTGGTGTTTTCATATAGCAAAGATGCATTTTGGTGCATTTTAGTATAGTATGTCCAAAAAAATTTTTTGGCGATTTTTTTGCATCGCGCAAAACAGCTCATGCAAAAATAACACTGATTGGGCGACCGCCCCCCCCCCCAAGGATTTTCCAATTCTATGGCTAGCCATATGGTAGACGTTGGGACCCCCATACTTATGGTGGGAAAAATACAGAAAAATATCAGTTTTTGAACAAAAAAATGGTCAAAAATGTGAATTTTCTCGGCACTTCGCGCCATTTTTTGAACTATTTGTCGGGCAATTTTCGTGAGAAAATGGATTTTTTTCCTTGAGAGACCCCTCCCCTTAAATTTATGGAATTACTGACCCTTGGCCCAAAAAAAAGTCGCTCGACCTTCCCCCCCCCCCCAGACCTCAGGGCATCGTTACATGTATGGTGAACTTGGATGCCTCGAATTATGTTATTTCAACTATGATGACGTCCGAGTACATAATATGTACATTAACTTAGGGAGAGGTAAGAGGATGTATTTAGCCCAATGTTGGTCTTGATTATAGCTCATCTGGCGTTGCTGATTTCAGCGAAAGTACCAACTTTGTAGCGATTTCAAGCTAATATAAGCATCCATTTGGTCAAATCATCGCAAATTAGACCGAATTTGAGAGAATTAATTGGAAGCTTAATAAAAAAGACTATGTTTGCTGTTTCTCGATCATGACAAAGCCGGGAGCTTTTCCGTGACGGAATATCAAAATTTTTCCCCGTGCATATTTTATAGTGATTCGGAGCCTGACTCAAAGTCGCCTTTTCTTGTCGATCACTATGTCCTTTAATTCGATCATCGACTTTAAAATATGAAACCTTTGCTATATTTCTTTATAGATATTGAAAAGATTGCACGAGGAAGAAAAGCAAACCGCAGGTGATAAACGACATACGGATATCGGCGCCCTTGAATCTACGCCGCCGGTTGTTTTTCAAAATAAACCCATCACTTTCGGCCTATCTTCAAAATACGAAACAAGTCAATTATTACAAAAGTTTTCGACGCCATCTATAGAGGATTCTAGGTATACATACGGCAAAATTTAAAATATATTGTCCCCTGTAGTCCTAACATGGTGTTATTCTGACTTCTAAACGCGCGCTCCAATTTTCCGCGAATTAATCTAATGAATTCCAAATTCTTAATCACGAGTTAAGCCTAAATAGATTCCAAAACTTGAACTACATTCGATCGTCCCTAAAACGTTTAATCAAGCCAGAAGGACTTTATGAGTTGGAATTCTTAAATTAAAAAATTGACACCTGCAAACAGTCGAATGTCTTTGTTCGGGTCGATAGTTGCGGATAAAGCCATCGATATTCAAATTTGAGCTCTATGGTGTAACTCATTTTATTCAACTGTCAAACTTTTCGATTTTTACGTGGATATTCATTGATGTTTTTAGACCAAAATGGAAACCATTCGGATCAGTATCCGAAGAAAATGACAAAAAATCTCCTTCGCCATCTCCCGAACCGACCATGGATCCTGAATTAGAAAATTTGCGCAACGAAGCCCTGAAGTCTATGGAGAAAGTATGCTAAAAGGCTACACTCTGTTTTTATATATGCATAAAACTTATTCTCTCAAGGCTCAAAAAGATTTGGCTTACG
Organism: Romanomermis culicivorax; assembly: GCA_963922205.1. Classification (NCBI taxonomy): domain Eukaryota; kingdom Metazoa; phylum Nematoda; class Enoplea; order Mermithida; family Mermithidae; genus Romanomermis; species Romanomermis culicivorax. Next base: position 1,301,090 of record CAWUHX010000019.1, read on the forward strand.
TCGAATCTTTGATGCAACAAAAATCGAGAGAAAAGGGACAGAGATCGAAAAAAGAAGGCACCGTATCTACTGTACAAGTATGTGTTTCTCGCACTAGTGTTAGCTATAGTTCATAAAATAGATTAGTTGATTCTTTGGTTCTCAACTGAAAAAATTAACCTTGTTCAAATTTACAAAGTTCAACTAACTGAAGTTTGAATTTCCAGAGGTGGACTTGAATTCATAGTTTCAGTTATATGTTTTAGTTTTCTTAGTCTCTAAATTCTTTTTGTACAGGATGGTTCAGAAAAAACAATCCGCCTAAAAGCAAAACTAGATCCGAGGTTCCCGTCTTTGGCATTTAACAGGAAAATTACTCTACTTTCATATTACTTTTATAATTTCATATTTTTCTTCATGTTCGAAAACACAAATCGCTTGGTATTTCTTAAGGCAAAGTCACTCATTTCTGTGGTTTTTCAAAGGTTATTTTTTATAGATCCAAAAAATTAAACAAAAATACCGCTACAATTTACAGTTCTCATCAATGACTCAACTGCTCAATGAGGTAATTATGGAAATTTGATTTCAATTTGCTCCGAAATCAATCTCAGATCACCTTTCGGCCCTACAAGTATCGAACATTTTGAAGAATTGAAATTTTCCCAGGATTCTCAAAAATTAGACTTGTATTATTGATTCCTTTCAATTTTCATTCTTGTTAACGCTTTTCTCACAGCAAAATCCAATATTATAACTGGCTAAACTTGGCTAAAGGTACAATTTTGAAAAAAGAAATTGTAACAATTGACATCAAAAGTTCCGTGGTTTACTATTAGGTGAGCACGGCTCCTAGTGCGTTGTGAGCAGAACTCGACCATTTAAGTTGACCGACTGTGATTCATTGGCTTTTTAGGCGGGTCGTTTTTATGAAACAGCCTGTACATCGAATCCTATGCTTATGTAGATATTTTATGCCCCAATAAGTTTTTCGTCAAATGAATCCATAAAGTTTAAGGTAAACATTTATCGAGCGAGTTATTTCGTGAGAGTTATATTTGATATCGTCTTTTAAAATTCATCATATATTTAGTTTCTTAAATCTGTAATTATCCATTTTTTTTCAAGGGTGGCGTTGAAGAAGGCGAGTTATTACCCGAAGATGAAGAAGTAGAGAAACGTGCGCCGCCAATAACCGTAGACAATGAAGAAAGAATAGACGATTCTGTAGCGGTTACGGTGACGACGCTCAAAAAACAGCATCGCAGCAAGAAACGAGGTCTAAAACGTAAAAAGCGCGAGTCGAAAAAGAAAAATAAAGATAAAAAACGAAAGCATAAGAAGAAACAACGTAAAATTAGGAAATCGAGCGACGAAGATGAAGAGGAAGAAGCAGCGTCCGATTTGGAGAATAACGATTCGATGTCAAAGGAAAAGAGAGATCTAGATGAAGAGGAAGCGGTTGAACAAAGATCGGCATTTAGCGATGAGGAATTGGGTAAGTCTTTTCCATGAGGTCGTAGGCTATAGTTCCAGTAATTATAATGATAAATCTAATCATCTGATGTTCAGTTTACTTCTGTGAGAAAGGCTTACTGTAAAAGCACTTATAATTATTTTTCTCAGTTGACGAAGGAGCAAAAGATAGTGCTGTCAAATTATAAGTTAGTTGTTGAGAATTCGGCAATGGTTTAGTTTTCGGTCAGAAAATGAGATAATATGTGTAATAGAAAAGACATCGAATTTATACTTGGTATATATTTTGAGTCCTTACGACAAGCCGCGAAATGAAACATAGTTTTTACCATAGTCTTTTCCATCGTCATGGTTCTTATTTCCTGCATATTTACGTTATATTGTTCTCCCAGCCAATTCTGGAAACCATGTGCCGTCACGGTAATTGTGCCAAATTTTTTCTGTCATCCAATTACCTAAGCATTTTTCCGATTCCATTGAGAGAACTTTGTAGACATTTTGACGATAAACCTATCAAAAATGAATCAAAGATTTTCTGTGTTAGTTGACCAAGAGGGGTGCCTCACGCAAATGCAAATTCAAAAGATGAAAATGGGTTTTATTGAACATTCGTACAATTGTATGGGATAAAAACATATCGTTTCAAAATGTGGTCTTTCGTACCACATTCATTCACTTAAAGTTAAGTTTCTGCGATAAATGCAGTGTCTTCTTGTCGCTCTATTTTACATTTCCCTCACTTACTTTCTGATGTCGGTTTTGAAATTCATCTTGTAGCAATTCGTGTGCGATACATGATCACTTAACGAAAAACGGTAGGTGATTGATGAATGTCTTAGCAACAGCAATTTGTGATGGTTAGGATCTCTTCCCATTAAAAAATTTATTTATTTGATAGTATTGTAAATTTGCATCCAGTAGAAAAATAAAACAATGATTTCAAGTAAGGTCCATCCAATTCGTAACTCTGAATTTCAACTGCAAGCAAAAAAAATAATACTTAGAATGTCTCGTGTCTACTGATTTTTGATTTTCGCCAAATTTTTCGTAAACCTATCATTTTTCAGAACCCAAACGTAAAAAAGCTAAATTGAGCTCAAAAGATAAAAAGAGACACGGCGGACGCAAGAGAAAACATCGTCGCGACAAAAAATCGACCAAAAAACGTGGCGACAAAAAACGCCGTGGCACGACGAAACATCGTAGCCATAAAAAACGTTCGCGTCGCAGTTCATCGACTTCCTCGTCCTTGTCGTCGTCTCAAACGTCGAGCGGCGACGATGACGGAGCTTCGTCGCCTGATTACGATGTTCGATCGGTGTCGGCTAGTTCGAGCACCAAAAAACGACATCGCCGTCATTCCTCGACTGAACGCGACGTGCGACGATCGAAAAGTCGTTCGGCGCCGTCCGATTTTGATTAAATTTTTCACTGAAATTTTTTTTTCGTTCGTTAAAATGGAAAATTGTATGTACAGTTTTTGAGGTAGTTCATCTTATATGTTTCTTGTTTTATGGATTTTTCGTTTACGATAAAATTCTTATTTACGCACGCAAAGTTTCAGAGGATTTTGGATCAAAAGATTTTTAACATCAAATTTTTAGGCGATAAGCGCAAGAACGAATGTTTTGTTCGACAAGTGAAAACAAGAAAACAGAAAGTCTGCCTTCAATTATGGGGAATTTCGGAAAAAATTGTGCACATGAATTTAGGGTTAATGGTTTAACTTTAGAAATTGAAACCTATTCGTCTACTTTTCTCTCCTACGTACACGGACACCTTTTTTCTCGAGTTGACCGTAGCGGGTAGGCAGACAAACCTGAGAAGGCCTACGACGCAGGTTTGTTGTTTGCGCACTGATTCCTACGGATTATTTTGTTCCTCCGAGGCTTATTTCTGACTGCATTAATTAATATACATATTCCAAATTATTTAATCAGCAGACCGAAAAATATATTCGTCAAATAACAACAGTTAGCGCTTTTTATGGCTGCAGAAAAATTCAGGCTTAAGCCACGAAGTACTCAAAAACGCCAACATTCTCTCAAAAATATACAGTCATCCATTAAATGTACAACCCGTGCTCGATAGGACACCCTATACAATCAAATCTAATCTTCGAAACATCAACACAAAACTTGACAAAAAGAAACCGATTATCATCAAAATTAATACATGGAAGCATTCGTAAATTCAACCGTTACACAGACGAGAAACGCATGGGTCACAAATTACTCTTAATTTTGGTATGCACTAACGTTGGAATTTGAGAAGTTTACCCGCAATTCGACTAATAACAGTTTTGAGTTTTACAAATATTTTGGAAAAGGCCTTTTCGAAGAAACAAAATTTCGATGAGAAAATTGAGATACAAACTATGCATCAAATCAATTTGATTGTTTCCCACCTCTAGTAAGAATACCTAAGTTTGTCACACCGTGGTACACGGATTGCAATATACACGATATTTTTTCAATGCGATCGTTTCATTTCAATTGACTTTCGACTAAGCCTTCGATTTCGTTAATACGATGCATTGCCGAAGTCAAAGACGCTTGAGTATCTTTACAAATGCGTAAAATAGTGAATAATTTTTTTTCGGCCGCGAGTTTTTCTTTGCTAACAATGTTCAAAGCATCGCACATTTGCCGGAAGTCGTTGGTTAACTTGAAAAAATTAAAAAATCAGGAACCACAGAAATTATTAGAGAGTGAGCTGATCTGCACTAAACGGATTTGAGTTTCGTCGAAAGACTTTCTTCTGTTAGCAAAAAACAAATGGATGTCATGAAACTCACGGCATTGACGTCGTTTTGGGCAACTAATGTCGAGGAACGATCCAGCAACATTTTTGTAGCCAAGTCAGTCTCCTGAAAAATAGAGTCTCAACGAATTAAAACGAATGGAAATGTTACTAGTTTCATTTTGATCTACAAGTCCCTAATGCTAAGTTTCACATGTTTTTGTTCGAAGATAAATGTCGTATTTGAATCGAATTTAAATTCGAATATAACTAACAATCATCAAAAATCTCAAACATCTGATCTCATCTTAGACCTGAAAAATTTTTGCGTTATTCGAATCAATCCTTCTAGATTTTTCTCACCGAAAGCTTAGGAGAATTAATTTCTTTCTGTTCTGAAAAAATACAGTCGCGTAAGTTTTTGTTCTCTCGCTCTAAATTTTCCATTTTCTTCATTATACGTTCTAAATCGATACTTTTCGGCGATATTCCGGCGCTGAAAAAAATTTTCGGAATAAATTGATGCAAATTTTGTTAAAACAAGATCAAATGTTCTTATGTACCAAGTTTTGCGATTTTTACCATTTTTTGAAACTATTATGCACTCAACTTTTTCGGTATTCCGACGAAATACAAGATAAGGGGGTTGATTTGATCGAGCGCTAAAATAAACATGAATTTAACCTGGAATTGCCGATAATAGCATTTTTGACCCGATCGCGTTCTAGTGACATGAGATCACAAGATGGCGAGTTTTTGACGAGCGAAAAGTCATCTAGACTTTGTTTCATATCCGAAGTTTGAGCCTGGATAGCGAGAAGCTGGAAAAACAAACCAATTCCTACGCTGGGCTGTAAAAAGACCGTAAATACCGTGTTATTTTCTACAGCAACGTCCGCTTCCACCGCATTATTGAACATCGCGCCGTTGGCGACGGAGGAAGTGGGCGTAAACATAAATTTCTTCCTCTTCATTTCGTTAATTACGTCATTTACTTTAGCGTCGAACTGAAGTCAAAACGTTAAAAATCACGAGGAAGAAATCTCTGACATTGAATGATGTTACAAAAAATGAAGCTTCAAACAGAAGAATGAAAATCTGATGCTTTATGAGGAAAGAAAAAGCTTTTAAATCTGTCATATACAAAAAAGCTCAACAATTGTACTAACCCAAAAAAGTTATTGCCTATTTTGATACTCTTTCCTAAAAATATTTTTAATCATTGGATTTCATTCTTTGATCATTTACGGCTTGATCTTAAAATTAGGAAACATAATGTAAGAGCTACGCGACCTTGAAAGGTTTTGAGGGAGGGGTATGCAAGTGTTTGAAAAAGCGTTATTCCGACCAAAATTTGAACAAAACACGCCTGTAATACCTGGACAAACCCTATAAGTTTATTTGGTGCCAGTCAACTCAGAAAGTTGGTTGGTTCTCGAGTCGTTTTAGTGGTTGCCAAGCCAACGGGAACCACCCTGATTTGGTTGATTGGTTGATTCTCTGATAGGTTGGTTGGTTCATTGATTCTTCGATTGGCTGGTTGATACCCTGATTAGTTGTTTGATTTTCCGGTTGCTTAATTCCATGACTGGCTGGTCGATTCCCTGACTGGCTGGCTGATTTTCTAGTAGGTTGGTTTGCCAATTCCTTGATTGGTGGGTTGATTTCTTCATTGATTATGTAATTCTTCTCGATTGACTCCCTGATTTGATGATTGATTGGTTGGTTAGTTGGTTGATTTCCTGATTCAATGTTTGGTTGGCAGATTGATTGATTACCAGGATGGTGGTTGGTTGATCTTCTGGTTAGTTGGTTGATTTCGTGGTTCAGTTCGTTGAATTAACCAATGTTTGGTCGACTCTCCGATTTAATTTTTGGTTGGTTGATTCCCTGATTGGTCGTTTTTTGGATTGTTCCTTGATAAGTTGGTTGGTTAGTTGATCATCTAGTTTTTATTGGTAGAGTGTATCAAGTCATCGATCCAGTTTTCGTGGTTAACATCGGTTCACACACAAAACATTATCTGATGCTGGGAATCAAGTTATCTGGTACTGGAGTCGCCTTGTCTGATACCGATATTCATTCAGTTGAACCTGTTCACCAGGTATACTGTGATCAATGTATTTTAGCTGTGATACAGAATGATACAAAAACTGATACTGAGCACCAGACATGCACGGCAGTAATTTTCCAGGGGAAGAGGATTTCCGGACTTTTCATCGGGGAGGGGGGGGGAGTGAGCCATCAAAAAACAGAAAGAGAGCTCCACAAGCTTGTTTTTTAAATAAAAATATGGACAAATATAATCGAGAAACTCTTTTATAAAAGTTTTTGGTGGATTTCTTAACGATTTTTTCGGGCCAGACCCAGAGGGTGTTCAGAAAAGGTAGGCGGATTTACTCACTATGTGAATGTATGCATACGTGTAATTGGGGGGGAAGTGCTATGGGAACCCCCCCCAGAAATAGTCGACCACATGGCTAGCCATTGGGCGACCGCCCCCCCAGGATTTTCCAATCCAATAGCTAGCCATATGGTAGCCGTTGGGACCCCCATACTTTTGGTTGGAAAAATACTGAAAAATGTCAATTTTTGAACAAAAAATGGTAAAAAATGTGAATTTTCTTGGCGCTTCGCGTCATGGATACATTTTTTCGATCTTTTTAAGGAAAAATTACTATTTTTTGATCTATTTTTCGGACTCTTTTCGTCAAAAAATCAAATTTTTTTCCTTAAGAGACCCCTCCCCCAAAATTTTGGAAATTACTGACCCCCGGCCCCAAAAAAAGTCGCCCAACCCCTCCCCCCCAAGACCTCGGGGCTCCGTTACATGTATGAATGTATGCCGAGCATTGTTTCGGCGCAAAACACCGAAATTTTTTGCTTTGACAGATTTTAGCTTCAAAAAAGTCACCCAAAGAAGTGGCATTTTTCGTCGATTTTCGACCAAATAAGTAAGTAGCTGTCGACAAGTGAAATTGAGGAGAGAGTCGTCGACAACTTCCTATACAACTGAATTTGTTGGGTAGGACCCCCTTCCCCCAATCCCTCCCATCTATAGGCATGAAATAAGGCCCGTTGCTATAAAACGTGAGAATACGAAAACACGTGACTTTTCAAAGTATGATTAAAAGAAAGAATATGTATATTTACACACCAGAATAACTTGATGAGAATGCCTGAAATGTGTTGTGAAGTAAAAATTCGTGAGTCATATGTCTGTAGAACTTTGGAATTAGAAAATTCCAGACATGCACGGCAAGAATTTTCCAGGGGGGTCCATGGACTTTTTCCATAAGGAAAGGGGGGTGGGTGAGCAAAAAACAAAAAAAGTTCTGCAAGCCTGTTTTTCATACAAAATATGCACAAAAATCATCAAAAAAGCTTCCTTGGAAAAAGTTCAGGGGGTGTCTGACAATTTTTTGGGTCAGGGGGTGGCCAGGGTCTCGGGTATGGGGGTTCATACATGTACTTGTGGGGAGCTGAGGGGAACCCCTAAACTTGGCCAACCATATACCCAACATCACCCAACCCGCCCCCAGTTTGGAAGAAATTAAAAAAATTTGCAAAAAAGTGTATGTTTTTTGGCCTTTTAAAGGAAAAATTTCGACTTTTTTCGACCCCCCCCAACTGGTCGGAGGTCTTACAGGTATGTGGGGGTTTAACCCCCTATGTCACCTATGTGCACGTATGGTACATTCTACACTTTTAAACTCTCATACAAAATAAATGTGCGATTTTGGTTACTTTCTCTGCATCTTTTTCCACTTCGAATCCAACGCCATATCTTCTCAACGTAGACGAATCATGGTACTGCAGGAATTTCGGGCTACCTTTCATAACCACAAAGTTAAGATCGATGGGCGAATCGATAATCATCTGAAAAAATCGATTCAAAATTTGATTGAAGTGGAAATGAATGCTACATTGCTAGTTATTGCAGGACAATATTTAGTGAAACGTGAATTATTTTCAAGTTTTTGAATGCATCATAAACTTTTTACATTTTTCTTGCGTGCATAATTTGTTAACCTTGTTATGCTGAACGCACAAAATTGAATAAACATTTTTCTCCGTGTTATACACAATATGAACTGGAATAACGTTATCGGACAATTCGACCCAATTTGGGCTCCCGGGAGTTGTCTCCGATAGAACATAAACTTGAGCTTCGCAAGTGTATAATCGATTCAAGCTGAAAGATTTTAAAGCACGTAAAGTTTTAAAAAACAATTTATAGTCATTAATATTACATTCCGTATTGTGACGGCTCGCAGAATTTTTGTTCGCCGTCATTGCTAGACATCGTGACCATAATTTGCGAAAAATAAATCCTAGTGACGGTAATACGTTAGGCCTGATACCTAAATAAATTGATGTAACATAATGCAAGAACAAATACAATGTGAGAATATGATAAATCGAACGTTTAAATACAGACCTGTAGGACAATGCTTTCAGTCAAGTAACCAGAAAAAGTCAATCCAATACTAGGGATGGGCCGATGCACTTTTTTGACGATAGCGGAACCGGATCCAAAAAAACTTGGTCCAGTGGATTCGGATCCAAAAAAATTTGCTTAGGCGGGTCTGGATCCTGAATGAAAAATCCGACCGGAACCGGATCTTACACGATAGCATATGTGTATATGCCCAGTAATATATTTTAAAATTAAGTTGAATAAATTGAATTTATATTTTTCGGTGTAAAAGAGTCGAATCACCCACAAAGAACATGAAATTGTGAATTTTTCTCCATTTCTCCAATCATTTCATCAATATCATTATTTTTATGCTAAAAATTTAAGAATACAGAAAAATACTTGAGTTACCTCCAGAAATCATTTCCCAACGTTTTAATAGCTTCGGTACTTATGCAGTCTAACGACACTCAAATGTTCCCGTTTTTTAACGAGTAAGGTATATGTGTTGTGTAGGTAAAGACAAAGCATCTGAAGTACAGGAGTCGTGCATTTCTTGAAAACGCATAAGGGCCAGTCATAATGCGACGAAAATTTTCATTTTTGTCTTATTTTTTGCGACTAATGATTTCTATAACGTTTATTGAAACGTTGAATCACTGTTTTTTCCTCGAAGATTTTTTTTCACATTTTACAAAAATTTTCAACATTTTAGAAAACGTTTATATTGTGACCACAAATGCTTTATTTATTTGTATGTATTTTAGTAGCTTACTCCAACATTTTGATGATTTAGGAATCATTAATTCATTAAAATGAGGAACAAAAGAATTTAGTCAGGATAGTCAGGTTGAGCTAATCAAATCCACAAATAGCGTAATGATCATATATTTCCTGTAAGTTCAGCTGCAATTGACGTTTCTGTGATCTGATTAGATTTACAGATTTTAAATTCTTTAACATTCCGGTGTGCTGCGTCGTAAAAATTTTAGAACTACTATATTCTACAAAGCTGACAAATGAATCTTCGCGAAAATGAGAAATGATTTTAAATCGAACTCAATTTTCATTTCTTCCTTATTCTGATTCGCAGAGCAGGAAATTTTTTTGGATTTTTACAATTTAAAATGCTGGAAAATAAATCTTTGAATCTCTAAATTTACAGTCAAGAATGATCTTTTCATCGTTTTCCAATGCAAAAATTTAAGTTCAACGCGTTTGGAAAACCTTGAAAAAAGAAAAATTGAGAAGATTGATGAAAAAATATCAATTATCGGCAGGTTTCTGTCTGTTAGCGACTGTAAAGCGAGAGGAAAAGTATTTCAATTGATCAAAACTGCTAAAGCTCACATGGTAAGTGTGAGAAGATAACGGCCGCAACTAACATAAAATAACGGCCATTAGAGTACTAATGAATAATGACTGGCTCGAAAAAGCATCACATAATTCTGAGATTTTGATTCCTTTAAATGCACTAAAAATTGCATCATTTTGGTTTTAAACTCCTGAAACTTTTTTTTTCAATTAGAATTATGCCCACGAGTTTCTTCCGCATTTCCATCTTTTCCTCAAAATATTAATCTGAGAAAAAAGTGTCTCGAATATTTTTAGCCTTACTGGATATTTTTGAGTGTAATATCAGGATGAAGAAAGTGAGGTAAAAAACTTTTGATGTTAGTCTCCATTTGTCGGGCTACCCAACTTAACGAAATTGCTTAAGGGCAAAGGGTACAGAAAGTGATAGAAGTTCTTGTTGGTCGAAGAAGTCGAATTCTTGGTTGGTTACCTGACTTATAAATATTAATTTGCCCGACTGAAAACACTGAAAAATTATATCGTTTAACCAGGAAATAAATACTAGTTTTGGGTCAAATTATCATAAGAATACTAGAAATACGACCAATAGGGGGCGGTCGTAAGTTTCTCAAAATATTGTGGGAGACCTCAAAAACCCCCGAAAAAAGGTTGAAAATTTCGGAATTTGCAAAAAGTTATTTTTCCCATTTTGGATACTATGTCCCGCCAAGTTGGGGGTCTATCCACTTCAATTACAGATATCAAACAGCCCACCTGGTGTTGTCAACCTTGACCTAACGAAAAGCCTCGAAAAAATAAGATTTAGGAAAAAACCTGAAATTTTAAAGTCACGAAATACTATGTACATTCATACATGCTTAATTACTGTTTTTTGAGCTTATTGCAATATTATCATGCTTCTGCAGTCGCTAATTTACCAAAAATGAAGACTAACAAAATGTTTGAGTTTCAGGTCAAATAAAGATAACAAAATAGCAAAATTAATAACAGCAAAAAAGCAGCAAAAAATTGGAGCGAAAAATTCTGAATTGCCTTGAAATTCTACTGTCAACCTCTGTGATCAGCCAAGTTACATGATTCCAGGTTTAATATGTCAGTCTAGAATGATTTTCAGACCAGAGCAATGCGATGGTGTTTTCAATCAGGTAACCAGTTGGAAAATCAGCTTGTAGTCAACGATGCGGGCGAAACAACAAAAATGAGAATAATAATCATGAATTTTGATATTAGAACGTTGAAAAATGAACTTTGTCGGCATTTATTTTCTAAAATAACTGTATAATTTTGCATTAATTTAATCATTTTCCATAATAAGACAAAGTGTAAAAATCATATTGAAATCGTTCAACAAAAAGTGAAAAATCAGACTAGAGCAACCATAAATTTAGATTCTTCAACCAGCAAGAACTTTTGTTACCTCTCCAACCCTTTTAAACATGTGCCAAATGCAAAATGGTTAGGTTCATCGTAAAAACCTTGATTTTCGTTTTGTGCTAAATATCTTCTGAAGGTTGCAACATAAATTGCGACATAAACTCTTTCCGAAGATGAAATGAAATATCTTTATTGCTGTTACACAAAACAAAATAAAAAGATAAATACAAAACTAAATACGTATATAATGTCGTATGAAAAATAAATTTTGTAAATTGCAAAAGATGTAGATATTTTAAGAAACGGATAAATCATGCAGCAATTGGGCGCAGAGATTGCTTGAAAGGTAACAACTTACATGCACCCACCCCCACTTCCTTATGGAAGTTGTGAAATTTTTTCTTTGAAAGTGTGCAAACTGGGAAAATTGATGAATAGAAGACGTTTGAATGATTTGGTTATATGTTATATAAGATAATAAACCATGAAGTAGACATAAAGTTAAGTGATTTCTGCACCATTACACATTCTCAGGCCCGATCCAGCCATAATTGAAAGTTAAAAACAGATATTCTGAGGACTAATATTAAAAAATATTTTTTAAAGAATAGAGCCATTCCTATCTGAAATATAAACTTCCTGAATCGATAATCACATCGAAAAATAGTAAAGTTTTTCGCACTAAATTGGATTAATTCAATTTTGGCCAACTGTAAGAGCTATATGCCTTTTTGACCATGCACAGCATATTTGCTAATATATAGTGCATGTTTATCCCGTATTTATTAACTTATTTGTTCATTTTTATTCTATATTATACTAAGCATTGCTTAGTGCAGTTGCGAATAAAATCATCATCATTCTGCGACGCTGGAAAATCAATTTTTCAAACATTTATGTCAAGAATTAGATTCGAATTTCAGGGTTCCCACACAAATCTCCAAAAAAAATCACCTGATTTTCCCCGGTTTCCCCGGTTTTTCCCCAAATTTTCCCCGGTTTTCATAATATGAATAAAAAGGTAAAATTCTGTGGAATAAAAAAACTGTGTCAAACTTCAAAACTTTATTCTCATAATTTTTTTTTCAAATTGGCAATTGTGACTTCTATGTTAGATTTTTCACTAGAGACAATTAAATCCAGTTTTTTCTTTTTCTCCTCAAGTCCAGTTTTTTCTTTTTCTCCTCAAGTTCCCGCTGGAAAGACACCTTAGACATATTCCTAAATACTGTGTGAATTCACTTTAGCAAACTTCATGCAGAGCTGAATATGAAATAGCAATTATAAATATTTACTGGAGAAAAGTTTGAAAAAACACGTGCACATACATAAAAAGTTTAGTCGTACGACAAAAAACATTTGTATATTATAAACATATTACTAAAAATCAATGACGAAAAAATTTTCCCCGGTTCTTGTCAAAATACCATGATTTTCCCCTGATTTCCCCTGTTTCCACGGTCGTCAAAAAAATCCCCTGATAATCCCCGGTTGTGTGGGAACCCTGGAATTTGCCGTTCAAAAATCGTAATTTCTACAAATTTATCATTTGAAAAATCTTAAAAGCAGTAATTTAATAGTAAACTTTCATGAATTTGACCAAAAAGCTATCAGTTAGAAGAGCAGAAATTCTCCAAAAATACTTCTATGCAGCTTTTGATTTCAATTTATGTTAAGTAAGAAACAATTGCTTTAAAATTTTATAAAGTTGACATACCCGTCGAATTCACGATTTAAAAAAAAGGGGGGGGGAATTTTCCAATTTTTTTTTAGAATTTATTGAATAAAAAGAAAATCATTTTTACAATAAAGATGACTTATTTTCAGTTAGTCTATGTGTGCTCGGATTAGTGGCTAAATTCTATGTTTGACGAAAAGTATGAAAATATAATAATTTAATGTGGGAACTGTGATGTATAAGTACAATGATATTGCTGAAAATTTAAAATGATTTTAGATAAAATTTAAAATTTCAGGGAATTACCTCCAAATACAGGCCTGAAAGTTGACGTGTCAATCTTTCTCAAAGAATGTGTCAAGGGAAAAATACGGGATCTTCATTAAATATAGAGATAAAATATTGAAGATTATCAATTAAAGCATGAGATAATACGGTTATGACGATGAAAACTATTAAAGATTGTGGTACGTGATGGTTGAAAGTCGCGCCTGAGCTAGTAAATAACTAATAATAATAATTAGTTATAAACTGGCGCGACGAAAAGCGCCGGAAAATTTTTAGATTCAGACCTTCTAAAATGCACCAAAATGCCAATTTTATTCTCCAAGCCCAAAATGCAAAAAAAAATTTCGCTAAGCCCAAAATTTTTTTCCCTCTACCGAATTTCTTTCCCAAAAAGCACGATTTGACGAAAAAACGGTGACTGGTCCCAACGAGGAAAAAATCACCGTTTTTTCCTCGAAGATTTTTTCCACATGAGAACCAGACCCAAAATCCTTTTCCTCATTTTCCCAAAATCTTTTTCTTCATTTCCCAAAATTTTCCACGTTTTTAAAAACGTTTATAATGTGGCTACGGATGATTTTTCATGCATTTTAGGCAGACATGCACGGCAAGAATTTTCCAGAGGGGAGGGTCCATGGACTTTTTTCCCTGGGGGTCATACCTGTACTTGGGGGGGGGGAGGGTTAACCCCCCCCCCCAGTTTGGAAAAAATTAAAAAAATTTTCAAAAAAGTGTATGTTTTTTGGCCTTTTTTGGGAAAAATTTCGACTTTTTCCTACCCCTCCCCCCAACTGGTCGGAGGTCTTACAGGTATGCAGGGGGTAGGGGGGTGGGTGAGCGAAGAAAACAAAGAAGTTATACAGGCCTGTTTTTCATACAAAATATGCACAAAAATCAGGAAAAAAGCTGTCTTCAAAAAAGTTTAGGGGGGTGTTTCGACGATCTTTTTGGCCAGGAGGGGGGGTGGCCAGAGTCTCAGGTATGGAGGTTTACCCCCCCCCCCCCCCAATGTGCATGTATGATTTTAGGAGCATACCCAAGCATTTTGTCGTATTTGCAGTCAGAAACCAGCAAAAATGAGAAAATTCAGGTTATGTTAGTCAAAATGGGCTCATGAAGAATATATTAGTGTTCTACAGGAGCGGGTAAAGCATGTTAACGAAAGGGTTCTTATGAATTTATCCGCTGTTAACATTTCTGCGGTTCCGATTAGAATCATCTAATTCTATTTAGTTCTTGGTCGGGCGCGGAGCGCCGGAAAAATTTATGAATTTCTACCTTCTAAAACGCTAGAAAATAAACCTTAACAACGTTGAGAAATAAATTAAAATCAAATTGATGAAGTGTAATTTGTTCCCGCTTCGCGCCGGGAAAATTTTCGGGCTTTTATATTCTAAAACGCTGGAAAATAAATCTCTTCAACAGATATTCGTGAACAGAAGTTCTAAAATCGCAGCCTCGAATTATGTCTTCAATTTTCATCTTCAATAAACGCAAAAGTTCAGGTTGCAATTAGAAAATAAAACCAGCTAACTTAATTGATAGAAAATGTTGAGCATTAATTAGTAAGTCGAAGTAGACATCCTACCGGCCGCGCCTGATAGAAAATACTTATTATTATACCCTTGACCGCCGGAAATCTTGAGATTTTGACCCTTTCAAGTCCATACCTGTACTTGGGGGGGACCCTTCCCCCCCAACTTGGCCAACCATGTATATACCCAACATCACTTAACCCCCCCCCCGCCAGTTTGCAAAAAATTAAAAAAATTTGCAAAAAAGTGTATGTTTTTTGGGAAAAATTTCGACTTTTTTCTACCCCCCCCCACACCCAACTGGTCGGAGGTCTTCGTCTTACAGGTATGTTCAGCGTTTTTTTTGTGCACGGACATTTGTGCCAATTGGCACAAGAGGCCAAAAAAATTTGTGCCAATGGCACAAAAAAATTTTTTTTACTAGAGACATACTGAAAACTGCGGAAAAGTTCTAGGCCAAAAGTTTGATAAAAAGTTATTGTTTAACGCATTAATTTTTTGTAAGAATCGTGCCCAACCTATTTTTCAGCTAACCATGTCAGTGAGAAGAGAAAAAACTGTGCAACAAAATAGTTCACGAAATTCCAAAAAAATGGAATGCTGAGACAATTTGAATAACGAACGAATATCTATGTTATGTATATTTAACAACCATGTAAAGACTAGAGAAAATAACGTCGAAAATCGTGTTCAGGGTTGGCAAGGCTTTGGTTTTTTGGTTTTTGGTTTTTTTGGTTTTTTAAAAAAACCAAAAAATTGGAAAATCTCTGGTTTTTTGGTTTTTTTGGTTTTTTTTCCAAAATCATTGGGAAACTGTTTTTTCACATTAGTCGATCTTCTAGGCATGTTTTGGTGTCTATCTAAATCAACAAAACAATTAATCTAGTTGAATTGACTTCACTATAAAGTAGAAAAAAGTTGTATTTTTATGCTACATTTTGTACTCAAAAGATGTAATATAAATTAATCGATATCCTTTGCATCTATCTTGCAAGCACACATTTAGTACATGAGTCAATTTTGCTATAATTTGCTCACAAAAAAGTAGATGCTAAATCTTTTGTGGAGTGTACTTCGACCATACGGGGGTGACATCCATTGATCCATATCATCATCAAAATGTTATAGAATTTGATTGAGTTCAATATCCTGAATCTATTGTTACAGTAACCTTTTTAATTTTCTTAGCTCGAAATTTCAAAATATAAATGAGACAATAATAATAAAATTTTATACAGATCAGTTAAGCATACTGTAGGTTGACAAAGAGAAGAGCTTCTGAGTGGCTCATTTTTATGTGACTTGATGTTGCTGCTAAGTAGAAAAAGTCTTACAAAAATATGTATCTATCATGCAAACGAGAATAATAATAAGACCCATTTGCTGTAGTTATAGCTCGCAGACAGGTTTGAAAAGCAAAAATTTGGAAACATCTGAAATGTCTATGTGTGACCTTCAACTGCAGTTTGTAATATTAATAACATATGTAATAATCTATCAATTCAAAACCATCTTATCGAAAACGGTATATACTTAAAAATTGTGTCATTTCAACTTTTCTGTGCATATGTGATGCATATGCATTGATACAATTCTGTAGTTGATTTCTTTTGAGTTTTGATTACGTACATTGTGTATTGTATATTTCTCTTTACTTGTAATTTTTCTTTTTTTTCTTGAATTTACCCCTTACATATCGCATGCTCTGTTCCATTTTTACTTTTCTTATGTTCTTCATTCATGGTTCCTCTCTTGTGTGCCCACTATTACTGTATTTCTATTGCTATAATAGGGATTTCCTATAGCATAAAATAATGACACTTCCGATAAGATTAATACTTCTAGCTGCCATTTTAAGGCTCCCTAACTAGTCTTAGATGATACAGGGAGCTTCCAGCAGTTTTTTTCATAGTTATTTTGATGTATCTAACATTCTAAAGAATTAAACCAGAAAAAAACCACTAAAAAACCATAGAAAAACCAAAAAAACCATTAAAAAACCATAAAAAACCACTAAAAAACCAAAAAACCAAAAAGTCGAAATTTCAAAAGTTTGGTTTTTGCCAACCCTGATCGTGTTAATTTTCGATCGAAACATTGTGCCATTATCAACGATATAAATTTTTTTATTTGAATCAATCAAACACAAAAAGTAACTATTTCAGTTTTAAATCCGAATCTGATGACTGGATGAAGAGAGAATATTCACAATTTCTTTTCACTCATCAGTCTTGACAGCATACATATAAAGTTTGCTGCAACGATACTAATACACTGTTCAAAGAGAAATCGTTCGCGTTCGGGTCAAATATACGAATATGAAATATTATATCCATTGATTTTTTTGCATTTTCTGCAATTTTTGCATTTTTTGCAATTTTTGCATTTACAGCCCCTAAAACGTCTAAAAATCAAGGAAATTTAAAGTTTGACCAGCCAAAAAATTTGTGCCAATTGGCACAAACGTTCAAAATTTTTTGTGCCAAAAACCATGTTTTGGCACAAAAAAAACACTGGGTATGTTTAAGCATACCTGTACTTGGGGGGGGGGTTGGGGCCCCCCCAACTTGGCCAACCCAGTACCCAAAATCATTTACCCCCCCCCCCCCCCAGTTGGGGAAAAATTAAAAAAATTTGCCAAAAAGTGTATGTTTTTTGGCCTTTTTTGGGAAAAATTTCGACTTTTTCCAACCCCCCCCCCCCCAACTGGTCGGAGGTCTTACAGGTATGGTCCAAATCTCAAAATTTTCCGGCGCTTCGCGCCGGTTATAACTTTTATAATCACCATCATTCATTAGATAGCTCAGGCGCGGCTTTTATCATGTCTACCTTCTTTTATCACTTAATCTATAATAGTTTTCATCATCTTAAACGTAGTATCTCATGTTTTAATTGGTAATCTTCAACATTTTATCATAATATTTAATGAAGATTCACATTTTTTCCTTTTGAAAAAGATCAATACACGTCAAGTCTTTATGATTTATGATGCGATTATTTCTTTGCTAACTTAAAATCAATTCAAAAGCGTCATGGAAATATCTTTCGGAAATTTATACTCTGTAAAATTCTAGAAATTACGACTCTTGAACACAAAATTGGAATCTAATTCTTGAGATAAATGTTCGGAAAATTGATTTTCCAGCATCCCAGAATGTCAATTATACCCAAAAAATTTCCGGCGCTTCGCGCCGGAAAGAATACCATTTTTTTTGGGCTTTCATTTGTCATCATAGAGGACTTCTTGACCATTGATTTCTTGTGTAATTCAAGTCAATTATGCTCTTATAGTTTGCTAGAAAATTTGTTCAACAATGCTTGTAGATTAGGCTTTAAAGTCGAACATTTCAATTTTTCTCCAATTTTAATGAATTAACTTCTCTAAAAACACCGGAAGGCTTGAAAAAGCTCCAAAACAGTGCGATAAAGCGTCTGTGAGCATTTTTAAGCCAAAAAACGAGGATTTTAAGACGAAAAAATTTTTTTTCCACATGTGGAAAAAAAATTTGACCCCTTTCCACATTTGTGGAAAAAAAGTTCGTGGAAAAAAAAAAACAGTGCCCCCTCCCCCAAAATTTCGGATTTACCCCCCCCTCCATGGTCGGACCTCTTACAGGTATGACCAAAACGCATCTTTTCGGTTTTGAATTCCCAAAAATATTTTCGACAATGAGAACCATACCCAAAATTTCTTTCCTCATTTCTAAATTTTTTTCCTCAAAAGTCAAAAGACTCCATTTGAGGAAAAAACGGTGGGAAAAATCATTGCACAATTAGACGCTGTTTCGTCACACAGTATAATTCACATCTGGAAATTCAACTTTTCTAGAAGGATAAACATGATGATGATGCTTATTGAATGAAGCAGCTGCCAAGTCATGAGTAAACACAAACATCATGCATGTCACAAGGCACATAGAAAGGAAGACTGTTTAATGTAGTATCCTACAATGAAAAACTCATGTAGATTAAACCTGAGAAATAGACTCCAATATAGAATTACTGATCACATTGACAGAAATAATTGTGCTTGTGTATACGAGACCGGCAAAATCAAGAAAAAAAAATCTTTGCCAAGAAAAAAAAATTTTTCATCAAGAAAAAAATTTTTAATCAAGAAAAAAAATTTTTCACAGAGAAAAAATTATTTCATGCTAGAAAATTTTTATTTTAGAGCAGAAAAAAAATTCAGAACAGAAAAAAAATTTTGGCTGAAAAAAATTTTTTCCGAATAAAATATTTTTTTCGCGATGAAAAATTGAAATTTTGTTTTTGCCGGTCTCGGGCACCTGCATCGGCGAGGCCGGCAACAAGTTACGGTAGAAGCACTTGCCGATCTCGGGGCATGCGTCGGCCGAAACCGACAAAGTCAAGAGAAATAAAATTTCGCCGAGAAAAAAACTTCATCCCAGAAAATTTTTACTTAGCAGCGGAAAAAATATTCTGGAATAGGAAAAAATTTTTTTCGTGATGAAAAATAGAAATTTCCATTTTGCCGTTTTCGGGCACCTCCGTCAGCCTAGGACGGCAATGATCGACCAACTCGCACGAATTATTGGCAGCTTTGGTCTGTATTGCATCGTTCTAAGCCGGAAAAAGCTGCAACTTTTAGAACAAAAATTTCCATAGAATCCATATATTTTTAAAAAATGGCATTAACAGGCCAATAAGTGAACAATTTTGATCAGAGTTCAGTCAAAATACCAAATTTTCGGGCTTTACGCCAAAACTTGGTATTTTTACGTCTCTTTGGCACATAAGCGCGACTCTTTTGACCATGAGCAAAAATTTAGCAAAAACTTTTACCTGGAAACCATACATGCACAGCATAGAAATTCGACTGGGGGTCAACCAGGACAGGGGGTGGAATACAAATTTTTTTTCGTTCTTGATAACGAAAAAAGGTTGTAGATAGGTGTTCTAACATTTGAACAGCATATTCTTCAAGTTATTTTAGTCAGAAATGCGAAATTATTCGCTTAGACTGCACTTCTATAAAGTTTTAATGTCATATTTTTGGAATCAAGTATGCTTTGTTTAGAAAAATTGTTGAACTACAGCATCATTTCCATTTTTATGATGACTTTCTCTTCTCTCTTGCTCATTTCTCCGTCATCTTCTCTATCATTACAGAGGTGGTCAAATCTGCTGGGCGTCAGCAAGAATCTGCTGGAAGTCAATCAAAGTCTGCTGGGAGTCAAAACCCCGACCCCCCCCCACACGTGCATGTAATGCTAGAAAGTCCGCCCGACTTCGGTGCTCATGAGCCTGGGGCCGTATTCATAAAGACCGACCTAAGACCGGTCTACATTCAGACTGGACTAAAGTTTTTAAAAGTATTTCTTGCTCTCTAAAGACTAGTAGAAACTGTGATATTGCTAATAGAATTAAATATTAGTAGCCATAACTATAAAAAATTAATATGAACTTTTTGAATGGTGTTTTTGGGTCGGTATCAGGGACAGATCGATGCCCAGTTTACCACATTCTGGAAATAATTCAAATACTCAGAGAAAAGGTTTCCCAGGTCATTTATTGACGTGTGTGAAAAGCATTTTTTTTAAAGTGTGGCTTCTGTGGCAATTCCTATCTTTTAAAAGTTACAGCCCTTACGGCTTAGCACGATGAACTAGACCAAAGCTACTAAAATAATTCATGCGGATTGGCCGCACAGTAATTCTCTTGTTTTTTGTGCTATTATAAGCAGATGAAAAAAAACAGAACATGCTCATCAATTATTGTCGTTCTCGGCTGCAGCCGATCTTGGCTGACGCAGGTGCCCGAGAGCAGCAAAATGAAAATTTCCATTTTTCATCACGGAAAAATTTTTTTCTCAGTCAAAATGTTTTTTCTATTTCGAAATACTTTTTTCTGCTGCGAAGTAAAAATTTTTTGCGACGAAATTTTTTTCTCGGCGAAAAAAAGATTTTTTCTTTTTATTATATTAGAATTTTAGTATTTTTATTATTAAAATTTTATTATTTTTATTATTAAAATTATATTATTTTTATTATCGAAAAAATTTTTATTATTAAAATAAAAATTTCAATTTTTCATCGCGGAAAAAAAAATTTTCGGTCGAGATTTTTTTTCTGCTCTGCCAAATGAAAATTTTCTGGCGCAAAATTTGTTTTTCTTGGTAATTTTTTTTTCTCTTGATGAAAATTTTTTCTCTTGCTGAAAAATTTTTTTTCTTGGTAAAAAATTTTTTTTCTTAGCGAAAAATTTTTTTTCTTGATTTCGCCGGTCTCGTCCACCGTATAGTGGGGCCGAAACGGTAAGCAAATACTTTTTCATACTTTTGTAAATTCGCATTGAACCACGCGTGTAGTAAAAAAATTATTTGTGAGTCAATGCAACTCAACTTAAACAATTCCTGGATAGTAAATGAAGACAGTACTTACGTTTGATTTGGGAACATAAGCAGAATATACTACAATCGCCTTCTTTTATAAAATGAGTTCACTCCCGATTAAAAAAATGACAATAATCCTATTGTCGTCCAAATCGTCCACACGTAGCATTTACTACTGTAAGATATTTCACTCAAAAATTCCCAACATTCAGCTGAGTATGCTTACTAATTTGCGATATGTGGTTCGGCAAAAAGTCATTTTCAGATTTTCCACGCATCTCGTTTGAAGATCCCAGAGAAGACTACTCTACGCGTAATGCAGGTCTGAAAGCGATAACACAGTTCAGGTAATTTAGCTGGAAGGTAAAGTAATTTTTCATCCTGTATGGTTCATTCATAGAAAAGTACGTTCAATTTGACACAAGATTTCCGTGTGGCGAAGAAACTTTATATTGAAGTAAAAACGCTGCAGAGCTGTGATGCCCAAAATCATGAAGAAAACTTCATGCATGATACTTCATTTGTGGAAAATACCGTGTTGACTTGACACCTGAGTGCTACTCCGGAATTTCGAACATTTAGCCAGATTTTTATGGAAATTTTCCGTTGTTATGTTTCCCGCTTGGATGAGAGAAGCTCATTGCGACCAAAGCAAATAGGCCTTGCCGTAGTTTTTCCGTGTTGAGCTTATTTTCATGAGATTTTCATGAGATTTCGGATATACATAGGACTTTTCTATACCACGTTACACACTTATTTGACATCTTTTCACTTGGTTCGCTCTCTGATTTGATCATTAAGGCGGGAAAATTTCATTCATGCTAAACACTTTTAGCCTAAGCCAGTGAGAAGGAAGAAATGACATCTCCTTCCCAAAGATCACAAGATGATGAGAACTTGCCACCGAAAGTTATTACTTTTTTGTTCTGTTCAATTGAAAAAAAATTCTAGACAGCGCACCATTCTAGACAGAAGAAAATTGCTGCCTGTCAGACCGTGGGTGGATTGTTAGCCTTTTCTACAAAACCACCGCAAGTAGTTTTGTAGCATGCTACTGGTCTCACATAGGATGATAATGTTGGAGAGGGGTCAGGTAGTTTGCCCGTTGTCAGTACAGCCCTCCTCAAGTCCTCCGAGAACATGTGTGCCATGAAATTCATTGAACGTGTCACGATTTGAGTTCCATTTCATCTACGATTCATAGCTTATCCATAAATTTGAATAATATAAGGAAACGTAGTCTCGATTCATCGATCACACGGCGTTGATTGCTGATTGGATCTTGTTCGTATTTATCGAGATGGCCATGCAAGTCGTTGAGCTTTTTTAATCTGATAGTGAGTGCGCCTAAATTACTGTGATCGACAACATCACGCTCTAGCGTTTTTTTGAGCAAACACCAGTTTTTTTTTGTGCCAAGACATGGTTTTTGGCACAAAAAAATTTGGAATGGCACAAAAAATTTTGAGGGTTTGTGCCAATTCGCACAAATTTTTTGGCTGGTCAAACAGTAAATTTTGTTGATTTTAGACCTTTTAGGGGCTGAAAATGCAGAAATTTTCGGCGCTTTGCGCCGAGTCAACGAATTACAGTATTTTATATTCGTATATTTGACCCGAATGCGAACGATTTCTCTTTGAACAGTGTATTAGTATCGTTGCAGCAAATTTTATAGGCTGTCAAGACTGATGAGTGAAAAGAAATTCTGAATATTCTCTCTTCATTCAGTCAGATTCGGATTTAAAACTGAAATTGTTACTTTTTGTGTTTGATTGATTCAAATAGAAAAATCGATATCGTTGATAATGGCACCATGTTTCGATCGATAATTAACACGATTTTACGACTTTATTTTCTCTAGTCTTTACATGGTTGTTAAATATACATAACATAGATATTCGTTCGTAGTTGAAAATTGAATCAATTCGAACTTCCTGAACAATTTTAGAGCTATTTAAATTGTCTCAGCATTCCATTTCTTTTTGGGATTTCGTGAACTATTTTGTTGCACAGTTTTTTCTCTTCTCACTGACATGGTTAGCTGAAAAATAGGTTGGGCACGATTTTTACAAAAAATTAATGCGTTAAACGTTAACTTTTTATCAAACTTTTGGCCTAAAAGTTTTTCGCAGTTTTCAGTATGTCTCTAGTAAAAAAAAATTTTTTGTGCTATTGGCACAAATTTTTTTGGCCTCTTGTGCCAATTGGCACAAATGTCCATGCACAAAAAAAAAACGCTGGCAAACACACACAGTTTTTCCTCAATTAACCAAGAGGAATTTTTTTTTAATTGAGGAAATTTTTTTTGTGCTTAGGCACTACTCTGAGAATAAATTTTTTGATGGTTTCCTGTCCGGAGGTGCATTTTACGCCTTATAAAATTGAAAATTGTTGAAATTTTCCGGCATTTCGAGCCGGATGTTAATTATAAGTATTTAATAATTTTTCTATTATTCTAATGCGCGTTTAGAAAATGTCATCCCAGCTAATGCATATGGCTTTTGCTTATCAGGGTATTACGGATAAATGTTTAATCCTGTGTTGTTTTTTTTCGAATTCGTGCTTTTTTGATCAAAAAACTTGCTACACATTTGGCCCAACCACTTTCATCAATTTTTGAAGTTTCTTTCCAGACGAGCCACCTTCCTAAGTTATGGAATTTTGCAACTGTTGCTCCTATTTTCAAAAAAGGTGACCCAGCCCTGGTTGAAAATTATCGTCCTGTTTCCCTATGTTCAGTCCCATGCAAAATTATGGAAAAAATTATTAATAATAAAATTTTAAGTTTCATTCATCAGCATAACCTTTTAGCAGATCAACAGTTTGGTTTCCTAAAACATAGATCCTGCGAACTACAGTTACTCAAGTGTAAAAACTCATGGCTAAATCAGTTGGACAAAGGACACTCCTTAGATACAGTCTACATTGACTTTGCCAAGGCCTTTGACTCAGTTTCCCATTCTAAGCTCCTTCTCAAACTTTCTAAATATGGTCTCTCTGGTCCCCTTCTAAGCTGGATATCAAATTTTCTTAAGAATAGATTTCAAAGGGTCAAAATTGGAAACTCCCTATCATCTCAGCTCAAAGTGTCTAGTGGTGTGCCCCAAGGTAGTGTATTAGGTTCAACTTTGTTTCTTTTGTACATAAACGACATTATTGACAATATCAAAAGTGAAATTTTTCTTTTTGCAGATGATCTAAAAATTTTCAATGTATCAACAAATTTTATGATTCTTCAACAAGACCTTGATACTCTTTCAAATTGGTCTACTGCTTGGCAATTACCTATATCTACTACAAAGAGTTATGTCTTGTATTTAGGTGCAAAAAACCCATCGTGTCAATATACACTTTGTTACCAACATCTCCCATCAAACGCAAGTTATGTTAAAGATTTGGGAATTCTTATATCTCCTGATATGAAGTTTAAAGAACACTATAGATACATCGTAAAAAATGCCTATAATAGGTCTACATTAATTCCCAAGTCTTTCGTCTCCCGTGAGAAAAATACTCTAGCAAAGGCTTTCGTTACTTATGTACGTCCAATATTAGAATACTGTAGTTCAGTATGGAATCCACATTTTTTAGCAGACATAAGCTACATTGAAAATGTTCAACGTAGATTTACCAGAAAGATTTTGGGTCATAAATCAGGTTTGTCCTATGAAGATAGACTTCAAAGGCTAGGTCTACGCAAGCTTGATATTCGTAGATTAGAATCTGCCCTCTGTACCATGTACAACATAATCCACAAGAAAACAATTATAAATCCTGATGACTTTTTCTGTATAAACAACAACAATACGCGTCGTAATCATGATCTAAGATTGACGATAAAGTCAGTTCATACTACTGCTTGCCAGTTTCATTTTTTAACCGTTATATTAATGTCTGGAACTCTTTATCTTTTGATATCGCTAATTCTCCCAGTTTGCACAGTTTCAAAGAAAAAATTAAACTTCTAAACTTTGATAATCGAATTGGGGGGTGCATGTAAGTTGTTATTTTTCAAGTAACCTATGCACCCTATTGCTGCATGATTTTTCTATTTCTTAAAATATTTACATTTCTTGCGAGTCGATTTACTAATCTTATTCTTTATATGACATTGTATTATGTATTTCACCTTGCATTTTTCTTTCGTTTTTGTTTTGTGTAACAGCAATAAATATTTTTCATTTCATTCAAGCAAGATTTTTCTCGGTTATTTTCCCGAAGTCTTTTTGAGGTCTTTAAAAAGATTTTGACATTTGTATGATTGAAAAATTTTGAGTCCAAGTCTGAATTCTTGCTTGTTGAAGAATCAAAATTCTTGGTTGCTTTCCTACTTCTCCTGAATTGTAGTCTGCGTGCCCGACTGAAAATTCGTTGAATTCAATGAAAAATTAAACCTTTCGTCTTAGAAATAAAAGTTGAAAAGGTTCATTTTCTAGCGTTCTAGAATTTCAATATCCCAGAAAAATTTTCGGCGCTAGGCGCCGAACAAGTTACTCACACCAATCTTTTCGTTTTCTCTTCAAAACTCAGAAAATTTGGTTTTAAAAGCCTAAAACCGACGCGAATCGAATGAAATAGAAGAAAGTTAGCTTCTGGTGGTTTTTCCGATTAAATTAAGCTAATTTATTGATTTCAAAGTGAGCAACCAAAAATTTATCTGCGTAACCAAAAATTTTCCCCTAGTTGCATATTGCAACCTGTCCTGTGCAGAAAAAAGGCCTTGTAGTCAAGTTAATCCTATGTCAGCTGTTCAGAATCAGTTTTAAAATTTTATTTCTCATTGTTATCTTTTTATCAAGGTTTACTGTTTGATTTACTTGTTATGTCAAAATTAGGTTGTTTTATGTCGTCAAAGAAATTTAAGAAATAATGATTATGCTTGAATTATTCTATTGTTTGGCTCACGTAAACACTCACCTGAATATTTATTTAAAAGCAGGTCATATCTCGAAACATTTTGCGAAAGAAATGTCGGTTTCTTGACATTATAATATGCAAGTTAATGAGATGAAGAAACAATTTTTAGGGTTTCTCCCCAAATAGGGCAAAAAGTTTTTAGCAAAAAAAACTGAAAACACATGTGCCCGCCCACTGTTTTTCCCCCAAGTCGTGCTTTTTGGAGAAAAAATTCGGAAAAAGGGGAAATAATTTCAGGAGTTGGATTAAGAGAAGATGCATTTTGGTGCATAATAGAAGATCCGAATCTCAAAATTTTCCGACTATTGGCGCCTGTTAATACTTTAATAATCATTATTATTCATTAACAAGCTTTAAGTTACTAGTTTTAGTTTAAGTGGGTAAATTTCTGATTTTAAAATTTTGCAAATAATAAAATTTTAGGACTTACGATTTTTGAACAGAAAAGTCGCATCTAATTACTGAAAAAATATTCGGAAAATGATTTTCTCGCGTCGCAAACCTGTCCAAAAAATATTTCCGGCGAATCGCACCGGAAAGATTAACATCTTTTTTGGGCTCTCACTTGTCATCATATAGGACCCAACAGTCGATTTCTCAAATAATTCAAAGTCATTACGCTCTTGGATAGTTTGCTGGAAAATTTGTTGTGCATACTGCCGTACCATACCCGTATTCAGGATTTTTAAAAAAGGGGGAATTTTTCAAATTTTTTTTAGGATTCACAGAATAAAAAGAAAATCATTTTCTCAGCAAAGACGACTTATTTTCAGTTAGTTTATCTGTGCTTGGATTAGTGGCTAAATTCTATGTTTGACCAAAAGTATGTAAATTATTTGATTTGAGAATTGTGATGTATAAGTACAATGATATTGCTGAAAATTTTATTCAAAAAAAAAATTAGAGGAGGAGAATTCTGCACCCCTTCCACCTCTAAATACGGGTCTGCGCCATACCCTTATTCATGATTTTTTAAAAGGGGGACATTTTCCAAATTTAGACGACTTATTTTCAGTTAGTTTTTGTGTGCTTGGATTAGTGGATCAATTCTATATAAGTAAAATGATATTTCTGAAAATTTTATTGATTGGCACACGGAGGCCAAAAAATTTTTTGCCCATATTGGGAAGGGCTGATTAGAGGGGCCCACAACTTGGTCGAACCCCATATCCAAATGTCGGTCATCTCTAGTAAGCCCTTATGTTGTTTTGCATTTTTGGAGTATACTCGAACATTTTAATGTTTTCGGAGTCAATAACCTTCAAAAATGAGGAAAAAATTTAGAACATCCTAGTAAGATCAGTCAAATTGAGCTGATGAATATTAGTGTTCTACGAGAGCTGAAAGCATATTAAAGACAGAGTTCTCATGAATTTATCCGCTATTAACATTTATTGGGTTCCGATTAGTTATCGAATTTTACTTATTTAAGCGCCGGAAACATTCTCGAATTTTTAAATTTTCTCGATTTTTAGAAAAATTTTCAAATGAAACGTGTGAGAAGTCAACTGTTTAGTCTCTGTGATCACCACTGAGAGCCCTAAAATAGATTAATCTTTCCGGCGTGAAGCGGCGGGACATTTTTGGGTGTTGACATTCTGGAAGGCTGGCAAAGTAATCTTTCAAAGTAAACATTTTTTTCAAAAATTAGGTTCGAACTTTCTGTTCAGAGTTCGTGCTTCCTAAAAATGTATTGTTTTTAGAGAATTTTGAAAACAGTGTTTCTTCGCAAGCCTTCATAAATTTGATTGAAAGTTGTGAGTAAGAAAAGGAAAATTTTCAGAAATTAACTACTTTCACGGAGCTTTTCGAATCCAATTTACATTAAGAAGGGATTTTTGGATCAAAAAGTTGCAGGATTTCTCGGAAAATGTTTTGTGGAAAAAATGCGAATTTTCATCAAATATCAAAATAAAATATCGAAGATTACCGGTCAAAGCATGACATATTACGCTTAACGTGATAAAAACTATTAAAGATTGGTTGATAAGTAAAGGTAGACAGCTGCGCCTGAGCTACGTAATAAACATTTAATTTAGACCTTCTAAGATGCACCAAAATGCGTCTTTTCTATGTCATCCCCAAAATTTTTTTCTTTCACGAATTTTTTTCCCCCAAACGCACGATTTGAGCAATAATTTAGTGATTATTTGACATATTTTGAATAGGTCAAAATTTGTGAGGTAAAATTCCTCAAAAGATTAACACTAATAGGAACAAATATTCGTAAAACCTGTAGTGTAAAAAAATATGATCTAAAGGTCCATTAAATAATTGGAGCGTTTCTCGCAAACCATCGGATTTTCAATATTATCTAACCATTTCACTTCTATGGACTGTGTTTGATTTATCCTTCTCTATTTTCTGTTTTTATATTATACGTATATTTCTACATTATTCACTTCTATATTCTATCCTGTCTTATTATATCATATACTATTTTATTTTATTCTATATTCTATTCTTCTATATTCTTTATTTCTATATTCTATAACGCTGAAAAATGATTTTTTTCTAGACTGATCCCATGATTTCAGGCGAAGAGTTGGCGTTTTCAATGTACTAATCAGCTAAAAAATCAAGTTGACGTCAATGATGACACAAATTTTTTGACCAGTCAACGGCTAAATTTCCTCGATTTCTGGGCATTTAGAGGTTGAAAACGTAGAATCATCCCGGCGCTACGCACCGAATCAATAAACGTGATATTTTTTATTGTCCACTCTTGACATGAACGCAAGCGAATTTCCGTCAAATTTGTTCTGTATTTGTATTATCGCGGCAAGTTTATAGATTCTCAACAACTGATAAATAAATACAAAGTTTGAATTTCGTTTGTTTACTTTCAGTTTTCTAATGGGAGCTGAATGCCTTATTTTTGGTGTTTAATTTGATTCAAATATCAAAGCTGAAATTGTTGGAACACTTTTTTTGGACCCAAAATTTATGTAAGTTGAAGAAGAAAGAGAGAATAAAGAAATTTATTAAATGCAAAAAACGCGAAACTAAATACGAGTAATACATATAAAAGCTCATGGACGTGACAAGAGCACGTGCGAATTGAGCTTTCCAAAATGACCCAATTTAGATTGAAAGCTGGGCATATTGTTTGAACGAATGATCTCATCAGGTAAAGAATTCCAAACATCAATATTTCGCAAACAAAAGTCATATTTTAAAACATTAGGAAGATACTTCGATTTGTACAATTTAAACGAGTTGGGCGCGCAATAATTGAACCGATTCAAAGTGAAAGTACCGGGCGGTGTAACTTCAAATTTCAAAATTAAGGACATGTATCGATATATGCACGTCTAAAGCGACTTTATCAAGACCAGATTTGTCGAGGCGCTCCTTATAGCTTAAATTTTTGTAACTAAAATGTCTTTGTAAACGTCCGTTGAACTTTCTCTACCATTTTAGTATTCCCAACAAGACAAGAATTCCAGGGTTATGAACCATATTCCAAAATAGGGAGAACATTGGATTTAGATGCCCTGATCTTTAATTCATTTAAATTTGAGTGAAAACATTTTAAAATCAGATTAGCCACCCTGGATACCTTTTGAACCACAGTGGCAGACAATTTTTCGTTGAACATAACACTAAGATCCTTCATCTCTGAAACTTTAGGAATTCGAAAATCACTTTACCTTCGACAGAAGTAAGGAATTTTTGATATCCTCAATCTTTACGTCCTTATTTAAAAAGAAAGTTGTAGCTTAAAAATGTAAGAATTTAGGAGCACCATACATGTAATTGGGGACGGGAAAGTGCTATGGGAACCCCCCCCCCCAGAAATCGTCGACCGTACGGCTAGCCGTTGGGCGACCGCCCCTAGGATTTTCCAATCCTATTGCTAGCCATATGGTAGCCGTAGGAACCCACTTACTTTTGGTCGGAAAAATAGTGAAAAATGTTTTTTTGATTAAAAATGTCAATTTTTGAATGTAAATTTTCTGGACGCTTCGCAGTTCGCGCCATGAATACATTTTTTCGGTCCTTTTAATAAAAAATTACTATTTTTTGAACTAATTTCAGGATTTTTTTCGTGAAAAAATCGATTTTTTTAGAGACCCCTCCCCCCAAAATTTAGGGAATTATTGACCGCCGGCACAAAAAAAGTCGTTCGAAATTCCGGGGCCCCGTTACATGTATGAGGAGCACAGTTACAATAGGAATGTATTGAGGAAAAAAATAGATGCAATTAAAATACGGAAAAAATAACCGAATCAGCTATCCGTGTATGAGTACTGTTTTTTCGTTATAATAGGCACTACCTTTGGTGTTGAACAAACCATAAACGTCGAGAAAATTTTTGGCGTTTTCGCTATTTGGTGAAAAACTTGACGGTTCCATTTCGAATAGGCGCGTTTTGTTTTTAAATCCTGTTTCATCCGTACCGTACATATAATCGTAAAAATTTAGCTCATTTCTGCTGTCTAATTTTTAAGTGTGTCAGTAGTGATTTTTTCAGTCCTTTCCGTGATCGATATGTCCGATGACCAAATAAACAAATCGGACGGAAAATCGTTGATGAATATTAATCGTCTATCATATTCGTCATTTAAGGACGTCGCCGACGTTTTAGAAGAAAGAAATGATTGGCAAAAATTGATCGAATTCACTCCTTGTTCTAGGTTATCACTTTAGTTCCCTTTTTTCTGCCACATTCTTTACTGCAAGGTCATTTTTTTGTTCATTTCCGAATTCTTAGTAGTTGTTTTTTAATTTGGTTATTTTTCTAACAGTCCAGAAACATGTTCAAAATATCCTTCAACGTCTAGTGCCGAACACGTACTCTACGAATTAGGTGATCAAGGGAAAACCGTTTCTGATTTGTTGCTTTTATTGGATAAGATGCGTATAGAAAAAGCTCAACTAGTTCTACGACGAAAGTACGGTAGGTTTTCAATATATTCAAAATGCAATTTTTTAGTTTCTGCTAACAGAAAACGAATTTTTGAAAACTAATGATGTAGCGACAATTTTTAGAAAATTTACTTTTTGATTCATAAGAGTTTATTTTCTTGAATATAAGCTATTTTGCTTCAATTTCTCATGATTTCTTGTCACGAGTTCACATTATTGTCGAATAATTTATTATTTAAATTATCAATTCATTTAATAGTGCCAGTTAAAATAGTGAAACAAAGTGCTGAAACGATAAAGAGAGTGATTTGCGGCGAAAAATGTGACATTGTTTGCAAGGCTATCTCTTTTCCTTATCCCCGTTATCGGTGGTTTAAAAACGACGTTGAAATTCCGCATTCGAATTACGGCACATTAAACGTTAAATGGTAAGCAAGAGGTCTTGAGATATTCATTCTGAATTTGCATCGATAAATTTATTTATTCTTTTATGAATTGTGCTACGAATTGCAGAATCTTTCTTTTTTTTTAACGAAGCTCTTAGCATTTTTTAGTGATTGTACAGTTCAATCAGCCATTTATCGCTGTATAGTTGAAAATTTTATTGATTGCGACGCTCGTTACTACGACTTTTATGCTGCCAAAGGGCAAACGCGATCTAAAGCCGAGAGTAAACCTTTCATTGTTGAAATTTTGTGCGATAAAGGACGTCATCACGTTGACAGTGAGGAAAATTTTCCTATTTTTCGTAATTTTTTACTTTTTTTTCGCGAAATTATCGATTACAGACTGCGAAAGTTGCGCGTCAGCTGAACAAATGCTTCTTATGAAAGTCAAATCTTCGTTTACGGGAGAAAGGGTGAGAAAATATATTTTTTATACCTTCGAACTCGAATGGTACGTAACTCTAGGAATCTGAGAGACCCTGTGCAATGCGACGTATTCGAGGGACCTGTACAATTCGGCTCAGAAGTTTAGACACACTTTAAAAGCTCGATTTTTCGAAAAAATGATCAACTTTGAATCAAGTTTATTTAACGAATACTTAACCGATTACGATATGCTTAGTACCATTCAGTAGTTATTCCAGTTTCTACAAAGTGGTGAGTATTATTGGCAAATTTGATTTACGGGTCCTGTTAAATAATAGAGAACTACAATATAACTTTTTAAATATTTTTGTAGGCCATTTTCGACTATTAATGACGTTTTAAAAAAAAATTTCTCTAAAAATTCTGCTTCTGAATCGTCGACCTTAAGTAACTTTCTGTGCTGATCCTAATGGCGTGGGAATTATGATCGTAGTAAAAAATTGAACGAAACATTCGATTTCGCAAAACCAAGCAAGATCACTCGCACTTGTGTGTGTATCTATCCTTTAATTTGTTTGTTTATGCAAACATATTAGCGCTTAGAATCGAAATTCTAATGGTTGTGAGTTGTGATATTATATTTTAATCATGAATAAAAAAATTATATTATGCTTTACGTATTGTAAGTAAGTGTGAAAAATCAGAAAAGTTGAATTTTCAGGTTTTTGGCAATCGATTGTATTCATAATCTTTGCATTAGTGTAATAAACATAAAAATCTGATTAAGGTCAGTGAGTCAAAAGCAGAAATTCTATAGGAAACGTTTTTCAGAAAAAGTCATTAATAGTCAAAATTGCTCTCAAAAAGATAAAAAAAGTTGTATCGTAGTCCTCTGTTATTTAATAGGGACCCGTGAATCAATTTTGCCAACAATATTCAGGTCCTGTAGGAAAATGAATAAGCTACCGAATGGTACTAAGCATGTCGTAATCGGTTTTGTACTCATCGAATAAACTTGATTCAAAGCTGATCAAGCTTTTCGAAAAATTGAATTTTACTGAGTGTATCTAAATTTTTGAGCCGCACTGTACTTACCGAATGTGTGCGGTTCAGGCATTTCTGCTCTATTGACCTATGATAAGTTGAAAATTAAAAATATTTGA
This sequence comes from Romanomermis culicivorax, assembly GCA_963922205.1. Taxonomy (NCBI): domain Eukaryota; kingdom Metazoa; phylum Nematoda; class Enoplea; order Mermithida; family Mermithidae; genus Romanomermis; species Romanomermis culicivorax. Next base: position 1,334,018 of record CAWUHX010000019.1, read on the forward strand.
AAAGGAGATATTTTGAGTAGTTTTACATGCTGAGTATTGTGATAGAATTCATTCCGCATGAAAATAAGAATTCGCATAGCCAGCTACAGTATTCCAAAGTTAGGAATTTTTTTAATTTTTTTTTTGCATTTTTCGTTCCGTACATGTGTATCCAAATATCACAGCTCATAGAAGACGTGACTCAGAAGCCAAATGATCATCCCATGCAGAACACCATGCTCTATATGCAGGTATGAAAAACATTTTCTAATCCCTTACGTTACACTTTTTATTCCATTTAAAGTGTCAAAACGGAAGTCAACACAAGCAAAAAGATCCTTTGGGGCCTTTTTGGGCACCTTCCAACAGGATGCCGCAGAATTTGTTTCCTGATTTTTGTAGCCACTAATGTCCAAAATATTGCGTTAAAATTTCAATTAAATTGATCTACCGTTTTAGGAGAAAAATAAATGTCGGCTATCTGACTCCGGCCTATGTTATAGGCTGTGAGAAAATGCTCTACAGTTGAATGCATCCTGTTTCACGCCTCGTGATGTTGACCAGACGAAAATAGAGCAATTTACAGTAAATTGCAGTGCCTTCTCAATAAAATTAAGCGTATCCGGACACATCTTGCCGTTTTTCTGTCGACGGATTTCAAACAATCACTCGATTTCTGAAATTTAGTGAAAATTTTCGGAGTTTTCTACTTTTCATTTGAAGCACTTCGTTCAGAAACCATCAAACCTTGATCAATGAAATTTATCAGGACTTCGAGTCACATTTTCTCTTATAATGTATCGGGTAAAGACGCATCCAGTGTTCCCAGACTTTATTGATATTGGACATTTATCCAGATTCAAAAACACATTTGAATGACAGTGCAGTGTATGCAAATCTATACAGCTGCCAAAACGGTGCGCGATGATAGGATGTTACTTTCGCAGCTGCTGTAGGAATGTATTGACTAAGGAATAAAAAGATGAAATTACTCGGCATCATAGTCGAAGTTGCTCCGGAGTGTCCATAAACAGGATTTCTCTTTTTTGCTTCCTATTGCGGAAAGTTTAAACTTTTTTGCAGAGTGTAAAGTGTTCGTTTGTGAAACAGTCAGTACATCAAACTATATTCGGTTAGTTATTTGATAATTCTATAGTATAGTTAATAAACGAATCAAATGTTGTAGACAAGCGCCACCTGGAAAATGCAGTGACTTCTGAGCTCTTTCCATAAGTATGCCTTCTTCAGAGCTGTGCAGCTCCCAAAACGGTACAAAAATGTTGATGAAAATCCAACAAATACAGTAAAAATGCATGGGCTATAAAATAACAAAATAAAATTCTGCGGCATACGATGGGAAGGTGCTCGGAAGTGCTCATAAAAAAGATTTTTATAATTTCGATGGCTCATTTTCGGCACTTTAGACTCTTTTAAGAAGTGTAACATGCAAAAAATTAATTGTGAATATTACTTTAAAAGATAGCCTATCCTCTCCTGTGTAAAATGAATATTCATTAGTCGAATAAGATCACTCCAATCCTCAAATATTGCCTGGCTAGCAAAACCACTGAAAAATGCTATAAATACATCACTTTTCAAACTTTGGCATACTAAAGCGGTGTGAACTTTCGTTTCAGAGCAAAACCACCGGTACCATGAAACTCAGCGCACGAAACTATCCAAAATATCTCATCTTGAGATATGATTAAATTTCAGCTCATCATATGTAAGGTAGAACCTCTCAGAAATTGTGTCTTAAAAGCTTACATTTAATTTCGATGTTCAGTATTGTTCTTGTCGAAGAATAGCCAAAGCATAATACTCTTATGGCAGACGCTTTGTATAAAATTTATTTATTATACATGTCGAAATTAGAATTACTTTCAAAAAATTTCATTTTCTTCAGTTTTGAGAATTTTTAATGTGAGCAATAATGCACTGCAAAAAAGTTAAAGAATAATAATAATAATAATATCAAATGCTGCATCATTACAAAAGAGAAAACAAAAAACATTAGTAAAAGACATGAAAAAAGGAACAAAGTTCAAAACAGTTTTTTGAAAATATTTTGTATAAAATGACAATATGTTTTACGATTCTCCTTTCAAAGGTGCCTTGTTTCAGAATCGCGAGTCGTTCAAGATAACAATAATCTGAACAGTTTATGATGCGGTTTGAAAAAGATTTTTGTGCTTTTTCTGCCGTTTTAATGTTAGCTAGTGAGTGGGGTGATCATACAGTTGTAGTGTAATTAAGTAAAGGTCTCACATAAACTAAATGCTTTAGTTGAGGAGGACTTTTACTAACAAAGCTTCTGGAAATACGATGAATTTTAATTTACGAACTTTTTACTATTTTTCGGATATTTCATTAAGTCTCCGATTTTTTGATAACGACACGCAAATTCAGTTCAATTCCTTGTTTTGAGCAATAGTTCATCATTAATCCTGTCTCCATGTTTCGGATTATTACTTCTCAAATGCACTTGATGAAATTATTCGCCGGTATTGATTTTATCATGATCAACAAAGATTTCAAACACCGTCTTAAAATTAATGCTGTCTTTCAATAAACGAGAAATGTCGTCTATGTATAATATGAATAAAGTAGGTCCTAAAATCCTCTTGATTTACTTTTGAATGCACCACTGAAAATGCCAATTTCAATACAATAAGTATTCATTACCATAACTTGCACACTAACAGTAACCACACTAACTTTTAGGTAGTTTTTCATATCCGAGAAAAAATTTGTGTGCTTTACAAAAATTTTGAATATAGTTGTGCAAAAACAGCCAATCTTGGCACAAGAAAGCTGTCAAAGAGTTGAAATAAAATAACTTAAAGAAAGATAGATAGTTACTGAAAGAAAAAAAATGTGGCAACTGAAATTAAATTGTCCAAAAATAAGAACTGTAATACTAATGATTTTTTTCAGAAAAAATTGTTGAGCTTTTAAATCTTAGAATCGAAAAAAATGAAAAATATTTTAAAATCAATTTAATAGAAATTTTTATTTTCACGGCTGCTTTATAATGTTTTACGTGTTTACAGTTTCTGGTCAGTACTGGACAATGATACAACTTCTGCTGATCAAAGAATCTCGGTTTTGGTTGGTTGCCTTTTTTGCCTTTTTCTAGCTTTTTTCAGTCCAGTTCGATTTCTGCTGTTTTTACCAAATTTATGAAAAATAAATTTGGTAAAAAGAAATAAAACTATCGATTTGTGCTACGAGAAAAAATCCGGGAAAAAAATTAATTTAAAAAACCTGGACAAATCAGGGAATTCTGGGTAAAGAATAGGCAAGTTTTTCCATACATATTACTCGCTAACAGAGTGCGCCCTAAGCCAGTTAAGTTACTATGCTAAATTATGTAAACTTGTCTGGGACCACGCATTTTGCTAGAGTACGTACTAACGATTTCAAACTGTACTTCAAGCTTCGCTATTAAAATATTTGATTATTTTGTATCAGTGATTTATTTTGTATCAAGTTCTTCGGACTTTTTCTAAAATTTTATCACCGCTACATTTTATTAATTTCCCACCATAAATATTAAACTTAAGCGTAAATCTATGCCCAGGGCTAGGACACAACTGCTATGTAACATCAAATATTTCAAAAATGTGGTGGTAAAACTGTAGAAAAGATCCACTTTCTCTTCACTTTTGGTCGTTTTTTGTGTAATTTCCTATCTTTCTTGCTCTGCTTGAAGCATTCCAACAAGCTCTGCATCATTTTCAGGACCTTCTCTTATGCACCGACTTTTTATATCAGTAGTTTTTTCCTAACTGATGTTTTTCATCCTTTTTTGCCTATTTTTTCTTTACTGATGTATTTTTTCACATATTTTTTCCAACTTCGCTCTAAGTCATTCCGAGTGCACTCACATTTATATCTTATGCAGAATCGTCAAATCAATATGTTGTAGCGATGCATCAACCTATATCGAAATAAAAGTGTTCAAAACGTACCTTTAATTTTGCTTGCTTTTCTGAGATTTTTATGCATGTTTTATTTATTTATTATTTTTCGTTTTCGAATTCTACTCAAGGAAAATGAATCGGCATCGATCGAATCGCTGTCAAAAGATACTTCTAATCGAGTCGCGAGCTTTCTTAGTTCCAAATCATCGCCCCGGCGAAATCACAATACTGAATCATCAAAATCGATTATCGTATCAACGCTTTTGGCCGTCGATAAAGTTGCCTTGATCATCAGCAATTCCGAATATCAATTTTTGCCTAAACTATCGACGCCGGCTTGCGACGGTCAAAGTTTAGCCGCTTCGCTGTTAAATTGCGATTTCAAAACTGTTACTTTGGCTGACTTGACTCTAGAAGAAATGCGATCAGTTGTTAGCGAATATTGTCGATTATTGGGCACGGGAGTTTATGGTTAGTTTGACATAAAGTTGGTTTGAAGTATTGGAATCAAGTTGAACTCACCTTAATTTATCATAAACCAAAATCTTGTCATCTATAAACGTCGCTGATCTCCGATATAGGAGCCCTATCCAAAATTCTCTCCAAAAATTTTTGTTCTTGAGTTTTTGGCTTATTATGTGTGTCACTCATTAGTACCTTTTTCGTGCTTGCGGTTTATTTTTCGGCTTTGTTTTTTTTGTTTTTCTCCTCTTTGTCGTGTTTCATCATTTTCAGTTTTTATCTTTCCATTTAGTTTTTCTATTTTACTGTGTATTAAGATCAATTATTTCTAAAGCTTTTAAATTTCGAACATCAACGAAATTTCGGTACATATGCACCTTAGAGACTCTTGATTTTTTCCAAGTTTCTCAACGTGTAGGATATACAGGGTGAGCCAAAAAAAGGCGACCGGTACTGGCTTTCATAGCTTTCAAACAGGTGAAGCTTTTTTAATGCGGTTTCCTGCCGTCGATAGATAAAACATCTGGCATAAAAATTGCAAAGTTTCAGCCAGATTGCTCGTATATTGACCGACTAGAATCTAAAATACTAAATGTCGGTTTTTCTACGAATAAATTTTGAAAAATTGACGAAAATTTAGAAAATCAACATGTTTTACAACAGAAAAGTGCACTAAATCCAATCATGAGAACCATAAAACAGCTGGAAACTACAAAAGAACCGTTTTATCGTGTCCTACAGTCATTAACACCAATAATTTCAATGGTTTTTTCGATCTGGTCAATGACAGAATTGATTTGTTTTGATTTTTTTTTTCAATTTGAAAACAAAAGCCCTTGATTTTGGTGAAATTTTTCCCCATGTAAAAACAAGAAGTTAATGACTTTAAATTACGTGTAACTTATAAATCTGGTTGACTTTTGAAGTATTATTGCGCGTAAAAACTTTCACAAAACTCTTCTCTAACAGCTTGCAGTAGGTTGATTTATCAATAGAAAAATCAGTATATTTGGATGAGTTAGAATTTAGTTCAGATGACGAAATTGTAACAGTTGAAATTCCCTAATTTATACCATTATCAGCTGCTTTTATAAAAATTTGTTAATCAGTAATACATATGCATTTATTGTTGAAAGAGTAAAAATTTTATTAAAATTTGAGGTGTTAAACTCAAAAATTAAATAAACGCCGTCCTTGAATAAACGCCGCACCAAATGTACCATTGAAAAAATAAACGCCGCGGCGTTTATTCAAATAAATACGGAGACTGCACTTTTATGGAGTTTTAATGTTACTTTTTTGGAATCAAGTATGCTTTGTTTAGAAAAATTGTTAAGCTACAGCATCATTTCCATTTTTATGACGAATTTATGTTCTCTCTTGCTCATTTTCCTTCGTCATCTTCTCTATCACTGTTGGGGGTCAAAACCGCCCCAAAACCCCACTCTCACGCGCATGTATGCTTCTAACGTGTAAGGTATATACAACGTGCCTGTATAAGCGACGCGCGCGGAGTATAGGATACTGTAAACTGAGTGAGTAAAGATGACAATCTGCCCAAGCGTAGACGTAGGGTGGGTGCCCCGTCCCGGTAAGCCTCTTCGCAACTACGTTCATGGTGATTACTGCATGCGGTGTGTAATGCGTTCACTCCGCACCATACACGCTATATATATATACAGGGTGAGCCAAAAAAAGGCGACCGGTACTGACTTCCATAACTTTTGAACGGATAAAGCTTTTTCAATGCAGATTTCTGCATTAAAATGCCCTGTTTATCTTCGCTTTAAAGGCCAAATTTTATGCTCCTAGCGTTTATGGTTACTGTACAAACAGAAATTTAGTAAAAGTGGTCATTTTTCAAAAAGTAAAAATTGTGAAAAAATCCTCGAATAAACGCCGCGGCATTTATTCCTTTTTTCGAACAAAAGTGCGGCGTTTATTCGAGGGCGGCGTTTATTCAAATAAATGCGGTAATTTCACATATCTGACTGATGTAAGTTGAAGAATATGCTGTTTGAATGTTAGAAGACCTATCTAAGACCTTGTTTTCATTATCAGAAACGGAAAAAGATTTTTGTATTCCAGCCCCTGTCCTGACTAACCCCCATACATGCACGTGGGGGGTTTTGACCCCCAGCAGATTTTTATTAACCCCCAGCAGATTCTTGCTGACTCCCAGCAGATTTGACTTTTCCAGTGGACGAAGGAAAATGAGCAAGAGAGAAGAGAAAGTCGTCATAAAAATGGAAATGATGCTGTAGTTTTACCATTTTTCTAAACAAATCATACTTGATTCCAAAAAAGTAACATGAAAACTTTGAAAAGTGCTGTCTAAGCAAATAATTTCACATGTCGAAGAATATGCTGCTTGGATGTTAGAAGACTTTCTGAGACCTTTCTTTTCGTTATCAAGAACGGGAAAAAATTTTGTATTCCACCCCCTGTCCTGGCTGACCCCCAGCAGAATTTCTACGCTGTGCATGTATGGTTAGAAGACTAGCTACTCTACGTTGCCTGCACCTATACGCTGTATAAACCTTACGGGTCATTTATACTTGCCTATTTTGACGGAACGGAACGTATCGCCAACAACTTGAAACGTTCAGCCTGAAAATCCACTTTCGATCGGGGAGGATAACTGCAATTTTGTAGGAAATGGCCGACGGTTATTTTCAACCGAACCGAACGGAACGAAAATTTCCCTTCCGTTCAGTAACGCTGTGTTGACTGGATTCGGCTCCGTTCCGTCGAAAAAGGCAAGTGTAAATGACCCTTCACACTTCAAAACACTTGGAAAAGATTCTGGAGTCGCTAAAGTGCATGGGGGTCGAAATTTGATTTCATCGATTATCGGAGTTTGGATAAATTTATGCTGAAAATTGTGTAAATTGAACTTCAAGATTTTCGATTGCAGGAGCTTTACTTAGCGAGATAAAATTTTGTCGGCGATGCCCTGTGTACTGGTGACACAGATTTCAGGATTATAACATAATACATTACAATTTGCATATGCGTTGGTGGTTCAGTGGTAGAATGCTCGCCTGCCACGCGGGCGACCCGGGTTCGATTCCCGGCTAACGCAATTTTTTCGTTTATTGCGTCGTGAATTGTTAAAATTATCCAAAGTTACACGTAGTTTCTTTAGTTTTACAGTTGAAAACATGGTAAATTTTCGGCGCGTTTCGCCCCTTTTTGTCTGTCCGGAAAAATTTTCGGGCATTTTCCTCACAAAACTGAATTTTTTTGGGTGTTTCTACTGTTGGCATTGATGATAATAAAGAGAATGGCTATTTAGAGAATAAAATTCTCAAAAAAAATCTTGCAGCGGCAACGACAATAATTTATTTAATTCACTACAACTAAGCTGAAGCACAGTCAAAAAAAAAATTGTTTACTTTTTTCAATCATCCTTGATTGCCTCCACATTTCTTCGAAAATATAGTGAAAATGGAATTTTTTGTGATGAATATTTATTGATTTTTCCCACATGTCTACATACATCTATTTAATACCATGCATGTTATTGGGGGGAAGGGCGATGGGAACCCCCTCCCAGAAATCTTCGACCATATGGCTAGCCATTGGGCGACCCCTCCCCATGATTTTCTAATCCTATGGCTAGCCATATGGTAGCTGTAGGGACCCCCATATTTGGTTGGAAAAATATTGAAAAATGTCAATTTCTGAACAAAAAATTGTCAAAAACGTCAATTTTATCGGCGGTTCGCGCCATGGATACATTTTTTCGGTCTTTTCAGGAAAAATTACAATTTTTTGAACTATTTTATGGACGTTTTTCGTTAAAATTTTGGAAATTACTGATCCCTGGCCCAAAAGAAGTGGCCCGACCCTCCCCCTCCCAGACCTCGAGGCCCCGTTACATGTATGTTTTATACCATCAGTCAAGTTTTTTGGTCCCTTTAAGGCCTGGGCCTCTAAAAATTTGGAAATAGCCCCTAAAATATTAGGTCTAGGAGCCATTTTGACTCCCGAAATTTTGACTTATTTATTTATATTTTAGTGAATTATAGTTGTTTTCATTCAATTTTAGATTTAAAGTAAGTGGTTTACAGGCTCTAAATGCATAAAACACCTGAAATTTTCCGGCGCTTGGCGCCGAAGTTTATTCTACAATTTTTCGGATTGGTCTGTTCACTGTTTTTCTACAAATCAAAGTTTATGGGGAAAAAAATTTCGAAAAAGAGGAGAAACATGGCGACTTGACAAGGAGAAAATGAATTTTGGTGCATTTAGGAGGCCAAAATCTCAATTTTTCTAAATTTTTAAAATAATCTTCTTGCGCTCAAATTCAAATTTTCCTAATGAACAAAGTATGTATCACAGGGCAAAAGTTGACTGGTATCCTTTAGAGGAATACTGAGTTTTTTAAAATTGTTGTGCACATATCACCTTTGTGCCATACAAATATTAATGTCATCAATAATAAACACATCTACGAGTATATGTTTACTCAAAACGATGCTCTAAAATTTTCAAGCAAAGCCACAAAAAAAGTAGACAAAACTCTTCTTTGTCACTTTCTTCGTTTTCTTTGTACCAACTTGACATAAAATCACGGTGAATGCACATCACATAGGACATAAGCTGTCTGAGTCCATGCACGTGTATCCAATTTCTGGAAAGTTGTGGTCAACATTGAACTGTTTGGTCATAACAAGCAGTTGCCAGAATAAAATAACGACAAAGTTTTTGTTTTGACCCGTACAAGAATCTGACTACACCAAGAGATTATCAGCGTTCAATTGAAAATTGCATCAAAATATGCCACGCAAGACACTATTTCTTCACTTCACACTCTCTTCTTGCTTCGTTTTGGGTCCAGTTGAACATAAAGCTGTTTTCTTCGTCTTTTGTGATCATGTGCAGTTGTAGAACCAAAGCTGTCGTAATAAAAAGCCATCGATCTTGATGTTGAAATCTCTGCAAACATCATGTAAAGTATGGTCTTGTTTAGCTTTTTCTCGATAATTTCTCATAGTTGTGATTGTGTCGTCGGAATTTGTTTTGTGAGTTTGATCATCAGGATTAGTTGTACATTTTGTGCGTGGATCTGTTTTCAGATGCTCAAACCCAAGATTTGAATTAAGTACTTCTCTGTAAAGGAACTCCGACATACACTTTTTGCCTTCCTTCGCGCGGTCTTCAAGTACACTCGATACATTTTGCCAATCAAGAGTATTGGAGAAAGATACAAACGGTTTGGATTGCAACTTCTTGAGTAATGCGACTCTAATGACTCTTCATCAGAATCTGAATCCATATCGACTGACAAAATTTGTCCCCACTTTGGTATGACTAAAACAGATTTTTGAAAAAAACAATACATAAAATTCCAAAAAAGATTCATAAACAGTTAACTAAATCAGCAAGGTTCTAAAATTTTTCAAAATTTTCAAAGGCTGACGTGAGATAAACGTTAACCATGCGCTATGATTAAGGCAAATAAGATTTCTTTATAAATGAAGGAGCCAGGTGAGGTATAAAGATGCCAAGTGATTACTTCACGAGTGCATAAAAGTGCACCCTTATGCTCAACAAGTCATGTCGCACGTTTGTGCTCTAAATGCGTATAACTTTCTGACACTTAGTACCTAATTCACTGAAAAATCTCGCTGAATATTGTAGACAACGTTAAAATCAATATTCCACGAGATAGGCCACGTGATAAGATGATCATAACTCGATTCCGGCAAAAATGTTACTGGGCATCTTTATGCCCTGACCTCTCCATCAAGAAATTTTAATTTTCATCAATAACAATAAACCCTAATTCGCAAACAAGTCGGTCATGCTACGTGAAATTCTCTTTTTTAGTAGGCACTTATTCATCGTAAAATGAAATTTATATGCTCAGCTCTATTCTATTTCGTCGGCCACGGTTTCGAAATCGGCGGCCAATGTTACTTGCTGCCGGTCGACGCTCCGGGCGAAAATTACACGTGCCAAGATTGCCTCTGTGCTGAAGAAGTTCTGGCCATGATGCAAGAAACCGATCCGGCTTTGAACGTCATTTTATTGGACGTTTGTCGGCGACAACCCGGGTTAGCAATTGTTGTATGCGATAATTTTCTTTTCCTAATTTTTAAATTTCAAAATTTCCTTGTCTCAGGATGGATAGCGTTGAATTGGGACGACGGAAGATTTTTAAACCAAAAGTTAATCGGAATACTGTATTTGGATATGCGACGTATGTTAAATTTGATATTTGTTAGCTTTGTTATGTAAATGTGTTTCTCGTTTTCTGAGATTTTAGAAGATTTTCATCTTTGTTTAACTTCTTCAATTTTTTAGAAGTTTCGGCGAAGGAGCCTACGAAATCTGCGGTGAAATTAATGGAATTTTTATGAAATATTTCATGAAACACATCGAAAAGAAAAAGCCAATAATGGAAATTTTGAATTTTACAATGCGAGGTCTGACTAAAAATTAATATTCTGCATTGCGTGTTTGATTTTTGTTATGTAGATTTGGAAAACGACCGGAAAGCCAATGATGTCCAATTCCCCGAAATTAGGACGAATTTGACCAAACCACGAAGTTTGAGAGACGAAATGGATTTCAGCGGTCATACGAAAACGTTTGATCTTCGTACTTTGGAATGGCAGAATGTGCACGGTATGGTGATACTGAATTGAACTTACCAGGATTTTCCCTTTTCAATTATCATACATTATGGAAAAAACGGCGACCGGTGCATATTTTCATAGCTTTCAATTAGGTGAAGCTGTATTAGTGCGGTTTGTGCTGCCGATAGATGAAGCATATGGCATAAAAACTGCAAATTCAGTCGGATTACTCAAATATTGACTGAATAGAATCAAAAATACTGAACGCCGATTTTTTTTTATTCTGGCGAAATGTCGTCCATATTGAAACAAGAAACTGATGACTTTGAATTACGTGTAAATTACAAATCTGGATGATTTTTAAGAAATTTTTGTGTGTGAACTTAACAGCATTTTTGTCGCAATAGGACAACTTTTACTCTAATTTCACAACTTAATTTTTGAAAAATGACCAGTTACAAAATTTCTGTTCATATGAAAACTATTATGGCTAAGAGCCAGGTTTTTTAGGCTTCGTGCAGAATTTTTTTTGTTGTGATTTCTGCACTGGTGAAGAATTTTTTAAGTCATGTGTTTGATCACATCGTATAAAGAAAAGATGCATTTTGGTGCATTTTAGAAGGTCATAATCTCAAAATTTTCCGGCGCGGCGCCGGTTATAACTTTAATAAGCATTATTATTTATTTCCTAGCTCAGGCGCGGCTTCTAACATGTCTATCTTCACTTACCATAATCTTTAATAGTTTTCATCATCGTAAACGTATTATCTCATGTTTTAATTGGTAATCTTAAATATTTTATCCTTATATTTAATGAAGATTCGCATTTTTTTCCTCGTTGAGGAAGATTAATACGTCAAGTCTAAACTTTTTGCAGCAATTATTTCTTTCTTAACGTCAAGTCAATTCAAAAGCTTCATTGAAGTATAGTTTTCGGAAATTTCTACCCTTCTTACTTGCATCTTTTCGGCCAAGTTCATGAGAGTTTACGAATAAATTACTGATTTTAAAAATTTTCAAATAATAAAATTCTAGAAGTTTACGAATTTCGAACAGAAAATTCGAATTCAATTCTTGAAATAAATGTTTGGAAAATAGATTTTCCAGCGTCCTAGAATGTCAATACCCAAAAAAATTTTCTGGCGCTACGCGCCGAAAAGATCAACATCTATTTTGTGCTCTCACTTGTCATCATATAGGACTTGACCGTAGATTTCTCATGTAATTCAAAGTCATTAAGCCCTTGGATAGTTTGCTGGAAAATTTCTTCCACTATGCTTGTAGATTAGACTTCCATCAAACTCAAAAAATTCAATTTTGTTCTCTTTTTTAATATATTAACATCTCTAAAAACAACAGAAGGTTTGAAAAAGCTCAAAAATGCACAAATGAAGCGTCTATGAGCGTTTTTAGGCGAAAAACGACTTCGGGAAAATGGGGAAACAAATTTTGACCCCTTCCACTATTTGGGGGAAAGGCCCGGGGAAAAAACTGGTAAAAGGAGAAAACCGCAGTGCAGAAACTTTTTTTTTTGACTTTTCTGCACTGTGCAGAAAGTCGGGCGCAGAAAAAAACACGGCTAAGAGCATAAAACTTGGCCCTAACGACAAAGACAAATAAGCGATTTTAATGTAGCATTCGTTAAAAAGACTTCATCCATTCGAAAATTATGAAAGTTTTGGTTTTCCCTATATTTGTTCGCTGTTTCTCAGATTTGCCCGATCCGATCAAAGTACGTTTCGACGAACTGAATCTTCTGATTATAATTTGGTTCGACTTTTGCGGTCATTTCGTCAATTTGATTTACATCTTTACCACGGTGTATAGCGGCGCTTTCGGTGTCATAAAATCCGATTCGTTCGATGGGAGAAATTTGATTGTAGGAAACAGTAGCAAATATTTGCACGAAACTGAAAATGTTGATCATGAAAATTCTGATCGACAGGATAATCCATCGACGGAATTAATGCAAGATGCGACGGCTAAAAAATATTTGGCATATTTGAGGTTTGAACCTGTGAGTTAACGATTCAATATAGATTCCATTTACAACATTGATTTTTAGTCATCTTAAAGAAGTTGAAAGTCAGTTTTCGAAAATCCTGGAATAAAGCAATGTTGTGCAAGAGTTCTCAAGTTTTAGGTTCATTTCTATCTCGCCTAAAATTTGATATTTTACTGGTCTCTGAAAGCGTTCAACGTTCGACAGTGAAATGAGGCAAAGCTTGATGCCAAGTCTCATACCTGTGACTTGGAGGAGGAGTATATAGACTGACGGGTGTTCATTTATTTCACATGAATTTTTGGCAGATAAACGTTTACTGCCTGGGTTTTTAAACCATATGTGAATTTCTACCAGTGTTTTCAACCTAGAAGCTGCTCTACTTGCACTTTTTTAACAGTAGCCCAGTTACCACGAGAGGATTTCGGCTGCTTAAGCTTTCTCTGTTTAGGTTTTTTTAGATAAAACCAATTTACTACCCTGACAAAATCCCAGTTGACCTCCCTCAGGCTCACGGACCATGTGCAAGTCTGCCAAGGTGGCTTGATCTCGAATTGTATACTATAAACTTTTTATCATAGACTGTCCATTGCGCTGATCACGTATTGTGCGAAGATCAAGACGAAGATAGATTGACCAGCGTTCGTCTTTTGGTACGAAACTTGCAACGTTATAAAGTAGGTTCCAAAATTGCTCAAATTTTTCGCTTGGTTATTTGTCTCCATTTTAGCATTTAACGTGTACATTGGAGCTCGTGGAAAGAGAAACCGACAAGATGATTAGCCGAAAAGAAATTGTTGAATTGCCGAAAATGTTGATTGGCAAATTATCTGTGTGGGAAGGCGATTAGGTTCCATTTTTGAACCTCGCTTTCAGAGACATAACTATTACACGTCAATTGAAACATTACAATGTTTTAAGACACTGTTCAGAAACGGGCCATGGAAGAATTTTGATTGTAAAAAAGAGTATCTGTTGTATTTTAGTTATCCAATGATTATTGGTTCTATCTAATGTGATGGTATTTTTAGTTGATTATTTTTACCTTATAAAAATGTTCGTTTTATGACTCTTTCGTTTTGCGGCTTTCATAATAATTCATGACAGAAAAACATCTGAAAATGGAAGCGTAAAATCATAGGAAAGGCATCTACTATCGACTATGGTCTGTCTTTCTCGAAATGATTGTACATTAAAGAGATGAAAGCAAGTAGTATTTTGGAATTTTCTGCTAAGCCATATGTTGCATAGGACTGAAAAGTTTGAGCCTGTACAGCTGACCTTCAGAACTTTTTGAATGAAAGATCCTGTAGTAAAAGGTTTGTGTAAACAAGTTTGAGGGCTCTACTTGTTTTTGTTATTTTTCTATTTACATGCATTTAACAAAAAATAGCCTAATAAAACTATGTCGAAACCTCAATTCTAGAATCATAAATTATTGTCGAAAAATTTTTAAAGGAAATGCATGGTTTTTCAATAAAATGCAATATGTTCAACATGATAAAAGTTAGAGCAGTTAGCAAATCATTTATTGCAGATTTTCCTTTTTGAAGGTTAGTTGAATTATGCTCACAGACATCAGATGTTGAATTCTTCCTGGGTGGCGCCAGAGCTGTCCCATCACTGGCCGATGTCCGGATAGGTGTGACCGTTCTGACCAGGGCTCAACAAAAATGGCCAGGTTCGGGACCCATGGATTGGCAGAAACATTAATCCTATGGGTGGAATGTTGTATGTTGCTCCCCCCTTGGAGCAACAGGAGGACCCCTGGCACAGTCACCAGTGTTGAAGGGCTTCCTGATTGGTGGGCATGACCGAAAACGTGGCATGCAAAAATTTCTTTTTTCACTTGATCTCGGTTTTAAATCTTGCCTTATTTTTGTTTTTCGTTGTTTCTTTTTTTGCTCAATTGATGATGCCGGGAAAATTTTGATTTTTTGTGATATTTGTACTAATGCACATAGTATGTAAAGTATTTAGAATTTTATAGAAAATTTTGTGGATTGGAAAGGATTCCAATTTGCATTGGAAAGGTGGCGAAAGACTTCATGGCAAAGCATGCAACTGGAAAGATATAGACAGGTATATGTTCCACATCGAGCATCAATTGTATGGTCTGAAACGAAAGATCATGGGAAGAAGTGGCAACCGAAGACCCTCGGCCCTGGTGCAGGTCAAAATGGATTCAGCGGAATGCCATCAAAGTCAAGCTAACACTGAGTAATCAATCTGTCGGTGTCCAGACCAAGAGGTAGTGCACCCAGAGGGCCTTGTGGACATTCCATGCATCTATGTTTTCGGTCATTCTATGTTTGTTTGTTTGGTTAAAGAAGAAAGTTGAGGCCTGACTGGCCAATTTTTATATTTTATTGATTGTTTGTTTGTGGAGTATGATCGCCCAAATACAACGTCCTTCGCCTGGACATTACTCGATATTCTTGCAGTAGAGGGAATGCAGGATAGGACCCCGATTTCTGGAGTACCACCCTGCATGCAAGTCTACATTTACAACTCAATTCTTGGCCTGACTTCTCGGTTTGCCCATTGATTGGAAGTTACCTGAGCTCAGAGAGTTATCAGATCATCTGCAGTTCATTAGAATGAAAGCAGCTGATCATTTGTTCAGATTGGGATTGACTGAACTGTTGCACACTATTTCTACCTAAGGTTTCGGCCTGATTAAGTGATTTAGCGAGTAGCTGATTAGGTCTTTTCATTCTCTTTATTAATTAACGCTAAGTCCCATTTCGACTCAGAGTTCTAGCTCCACTCTGATAAACTTTCCAAAGAATTTGTATTTGTCAGTTGATTTTTCAGAAATATTCAAAATAATGCTGCTATTTGATAGCTTTCGAAGATTCCGTTCTGGTTAATTTTGCTCCAAATTTCCATCACATTTGCGGACAAAGAGCATTATTTCAGTTCTGAGACGTTTCATCACATGACTTGAGCCCAATTCAAAAGTGAAATCGCCTATTCCTAAGATTTGATCGGGCCACAGTCACCAATGTATAAAACGTTATTAATCATTCGGGGAATCGAGAATGTTATTTCATTCAGTATTCGGGCAATCGGAATGCTCAGGTAATAGGGACTAATGTATAGTTCAGGGAAACAGGAATTTTTTTGATTATTTGGGGATAGAGACTCTTGGGGAAAATGGACATTCGGGGGAAATAGATTTTCCGGGCATAAAGACACTATCAAAAAGATAACATGGAAAAACGAAAAACAACAATTTCTCTTGCAGAAAACAAAATTAGGTTGCACCTGGAAATAGCCAAGCAACACTAAAAATAACCTTGTGATATCTCGAGCAATCGTGGTTTTCTGTGCTTGCAATCGGCGTCCTTGCAAGTCCTGAAAAATAGGACAGTGTTCGATTTTTCGGATTTCATCCACGATTCCTAGGATTGAAATCAGCGTTAAAAATCCTGGGATTTTTTCACTTCTGAATTGGTAAAAGCAGGAACAGTCGCTGATGAAATTTCCATAGAATTGCCGATTGTCGGCGACAAAAATCTCAGGATTTTTTCACTTCTGAACTGGGCGTTAAGCTCCAGCTGAGCTGCAGCTCAACTGTGTATACTAATCATTGTTGTTAAAGTGGAGCTCAGCTGTGCACATAAACACACAACATATCGGGAAAGTGAAGCTACAGCTGAGCAGCACCCGACAATCTTATAACATACAGAGTTAAGCAGCAGCTCAGCTGCAGCTTAACTTTCTCGATTTGTTTTGTGTGCATGAATTAAGAAACGATTTCTCAGAGGATTCAACTTAGTTGTGATAGGCAAAAAATTAACCCGACCTGAAAATAACATAAATGGTGTAGCTTTGCGCTAGGAACAAAAATGATATTCATTTCGTCTGAAAATCAAAACTTGCATACCTACAGTAAGACCAAAGTTGAAAATTTGTGATTTTTAACATACTCTTCTTTTAACTTTTGCAAGTCGGACATCGTGTTCTGAAAATTTACCCAAAATTAGCTCCATAGATGGGCCACAATTTACTGTAGGATTCATTAGTGAAAGTATGTATTAAGAATATAGTGGTGCTAGAAACATCAAATTTTGAGAGGAAAAACTGTCGTTTTTTTTCACAAAAATCACCTTATCTACCATTAAAGCTCAGAAGCACCAAAAAATTCCCTATACAATAGATAACGGGTGATGACAAAAAAATGGCAAAAATTTTGACATCCTACCATTTGGGCTAATGTGCAGCTAGGTGGATGAGGTTTATGCTGCGTATAGGTATACATGTCTTTTTTATAAACACGAAGTTTCACTAGAATATCTCCTCAACTTGACCAATCGTTGCATAATGAAACCCCTCTCCCTAAATCAATGTGTGTACAACTTCTGTGAAGCACATTGGGACGAGGACAGAAAGTCGATCATTAATCATTTTATATGTTGGGCACCCTGTTGATGCCAATTCGCATGGGGAAATCGCCATGCAAATCGAGCAAAGGGACGACCAGCGGCGCAGACATTTTTGCATAGAAGTGGAGCGCCACAGAGAGACCAAAAAGATAGTGAAAAATCATTGTTCACTACATTTTCGTTTTTATTATATTTTGGTTTATATTGCTGGCCTCCCCAAATATAACTTCCCAGCAAACTCGTCTTGTTTTACATATTATAAACTGTGGTATACCCACATTCTTTTACATATTTCGCCGGACATATTGTTTAATATATTTGTTTATTCATTTAGATTATTCGCATCGACGAAGGCGGAAGGCCAGAGGCCCAGGCGCCAGCTTACACCAGGTAAGCTTTGGGAAACCCCTTATGGGTTATACCCGAGTAAGTTTATCCCTGAGGGGATTCCTTGTCTCAGCTAGGAGACTGCGGAGGTCCTTGGTAAGGCCCTGCTTTTTAGAGTTAAGTTTATCTTTGTTGTTGTAGGTCTGGGGAACCGGACTGTTGCACTATCACCGAGGCTTAGCCAAGGGATCAGTTCTAACAGGTCAGTTCAGACCAGATATATCTTTTCTTACGCCTCTTAAGGAAAGACCTGCACAACAAGTGGTGGCTTTTAACTCCTTACCACGGAACTTCGTAGTCAGACTAGGAGAAAAGAAAATCCTCCAGGTTACTATCGAAAGTTAGCAGGTTTCAAAATGCCTAATGAAAGGATACCAAGAGGTAATACTTTACACAGATCACCACCCAGAGTGGCGAGTGCTGGGAATCTTGTCAATTTGGGAGATGGAGATCAGCAACGGCATGCTGCTCCGGACCCAGTGATCCCAGATCAAACTCCCACGAGGGTTCAACCATTGCAACAAAATGCAATGCATTTTACGCCGCAAGATGCAGGCGTACCAATTGACCGCCCACCAGCGATTGCCATCGATCCGCAAGAGGCAGGCCCGGCGAATCCGAACCCAGATGCCAATGGACCGCCGCAGGGAAATTTCAAAAGGTCACCGCCGCAAAAGGTCGAATTAGCAGGACCGAAAAGGGACGTCATTACGCCCGAAATTCGACCAAATTTGGAAGAAAGGGACCCCGAAATCGATCAACGATTAGAGAGGATTCCCCAGGAGCAAGAGCGATTCCAACCACAGGAAAGAGCTCCTGAAATGTCCAATCAAGAGTTGGCGACGCAGCTAGGCGAATTGAAAGGGACCGTCGAAGCCTTGTTCGACATAATCGCGAATGCCGCCACTGAGGACAATAAAAGGGAAGCCGACAGGCGCCGACAGGAGCCGGATAGACAGGTTAGACCATGTGTTAGGGGTGCAGAAAGAGACAACCGTCTCACTGCTGAAATGAATGCAGGCGCAGGGCCTAGTAATAGGCCTGAATATGATGAAGGGCAAAGGCTTAACTTTGAGCCCAAAAGTTGGAGAGGTCCAGCTAGAGATCTTTGATTCGAGGGAGCTGAGCAATCAGCAGACTTCAGGAATCAAAATCAGATAGCTTCGCAGCATCCAACTTTAACAAGAGTGGTCTATGATGGTAGAGGAAACATAGTTGATCCAAATACCCTTAGACCAGATCAATTGGCATGTTTCCCATATAGGGACTACAGGTTTGACAGAGACAATATCCCATCAAATCAAGGAGGTGTACCACCTCAACGAGATCCAAATCGAATTATGCTGCAATCCCTCAACTCTGATCTTGATCCAGTATTAACAGCAGCTTATGATCAGAGGGAAGTGCCATCAAATAATTTGGCACAAGAGATTGTAGTCAGGAATATCGTTAAAGGTGTGTTACCCAAACTTTTAGATGAGGGTATGGTAAATCAGCAGGTGCTTAGCTTCTTAACAGCACTTGAAGGGGAATTCCGTAGGGATACACCCGAATCAGCTAAGTATGAAGCACTGCTGAGGCTTTCTAAAGGTAGACCGAAGGCTGTTGCAGGAGACAACATGACCTATAGGGAGGCCAGGAGAGCCATCATAAATGTCTTTGCACCTGAGTGTAACCTGGAAATGTTAACCAGGGAATTATTTGAGATCCAACAAAGACCCAATGAACAGGCCGTGGAGTTTCTAAAAAGGGTCAGTATATTAGTGGAACTAGTAAAGGGTGATTTAGACTATCAGTCTAAACAGAGACTGATCATTGACACCTTTATATATAAGAGTGACCCCACGTTCCAGTCTGAACTTAAGAATTCAAAACATACCTTTAGAACCTGGTATGATCTAGCAGTTGAAGTTCATGACATTGAACGAAGATATAGGAATGCCTTTCAAAGATATGGACCTAAGGGTACACAACAGGATCCTATTGTTATTAATGAAGTAGGTATGCCTAGTGGGCATGATCCTGAAATTGCCGTAGTTGCTAGGAACCAGTCAGAAGGATATCAACAAGGCCAGAGACAAAGGTTTCGGCAACCATATCAAACTGTAGGTAATCAGGTACCGGCCCAAACCCAAAGGTCAAGGAGTGATTCTCCTGAAATAGAAGAGATTCCAGTTCGGGAAGCCCCTAGGGCTCAGACCGAAAAAGGTAAGAAAGAATCCCTTCTATTAAAAATATCTAAAGAGATGGTACAACTGGTCGAAAGGTTCGATCAGCTTCAGCAAAAGGTTGATAATAGGCAAATGGAAAATTGGTCTGATGTGGCCATACCTAGTACCAGTCAGGGAGGTCAAGTTTCCCGAGATCCGACAAAGCCATGGTGTGAGTTCCATAAGAACATAACACATAATACTGCAGACTGCAGGACATTGAGAGTGTTGTCCGAGCGCAGGAGCAGAGGCAGAGCCAGCTTCCCTACCTTCAACAGGGGAGGCTTCAACACTTTTGCTAGAGGTAACTATAGAGGTAGAGGAGGTTACCCTAATGCCAATTTTAATAGTAGAGGCAGAGGTGCGTATAATATAGGCTATTCAGGTTATCAGGATAGCCATGAGAGTTATCAACAGAATTCCGATTACAATGAATTTCTGGAATTCAAGAAGCAAAAGGAGCTGCAGAAGCAGTTCCAACAGATGCAGCAATACCAGCAACAAGCTGCAATACAGCAACCTCAGCCACCTCAGGCTATTATGGGACCAACTCAGACTCTTCAACAGGGTCAATTCACAAATCAGCCACCCCAGAAGGATTATTCAAGTGTAATGGTTGCAAGACAATCACAAATGAGTCCTTCAGGTGAAGTAAATCAGAGAGTGAACTGCCCAAATGTTGTGTTAGGTAGCATCGTTCAAATGAATGCAATTGCACCACAATGCCTGTAGTACCATCAGTACAAGTAGTAAGGAGAGGCACACCAGCTAGTCCTCAGGAACAACATTTGCTGGATACGTACCCCAGAACAGCCCCATTCCATATTGAGGTTGTTATAGGAGGTCGTAAGACACTGGCTTTAATTGACACAGGAGCTCAGTGCACTGTCATGTCGGCTAAGTTTCTGAAAGAAACTTTGGGCCCGGATTACACTGAATATCCGAGGATATTAAATGTTACTGTAGCCAACGGTAAGACAGTCCAAGCCCATGGGTATATCCAATTTAGGATGGATACATTGTGTGGACAGTTCCCCGTTAAAGCAATTGTTATACCTGAAGCAGGTGAAAATGTTATTGTAGGAACAGACTTTTTGGCTCATCCTCAGGTAGGAGCCATAATAGATTTCAGGAATAGGACGATGACGCTCAACAACCGTCAACAACGGATATACGTGACGCCGGACCAGCCCCAATCGAATTGCGGAGAGGTCATGACCACGAGCGCCACGGAATCCGCAGTGAGCGCCGCCGACCAATATCAGCCAAAGATTTGCCTGCTAAAGGTTTCAGTGCCAGTGGTGAGTGTGAATCCCATCTACTTACCTAGTGGTACTGATATACTTCTGAGAGCAAAACTTTGGGATAAGGTAGGCGAAAATCGCCTTAATGGAATCATTATAGAGTCTGAAGAAAACGAGGAAAGGTTCCACATTGACAGTACCATAGTTGATGGTACAAAAGATGATTTTGTAGTTATGGTATCCAACAACACAGGATCAGGATGCCATTTGAAAAGAAATCAAATAATTGGCCATACTAATTCAGTGTTGTGTGATACTGATAACCAAGATCAACTCAAGGGGAAGATAGTTGAGGATTTGGAGAAGCTGCAAACTTGTGCAGTTCAAGCTAGACCTGAAGCTCCTCAATCGGATGAGAAAGCATTCAAGGAAGCTTTGTACAATATGCTGGCTAAATCCAACATACCATCAGAGCAATTGGAACAAGCTCTACGGATGTCTCGCAAAATATAGAGATGTGTTCAGCTTGCCCAATGATCCTCCAACTACTACACCCTACTTGACCTGTAAAATCAATACAGGCGATGCAGCACCTGTGGCAAAAAGGTACCACAGGACTGCCATAAATTTACGGCCACATGTTCGTGAGCATGTCCAAGATATGCTCAAAAAGGGTGTAATTGAGCCATCAAAGTCGCCTTGGGCAGCTCCGTTATTCCTTGTAGGTAAAAAGGATGGTACCAAGCGACCAGTAGTGGACTTTAGGGGTATAAATGATGTTACCAAGGATGATAAGTATCCCATTCCTAGAATGGATGACTATCTAGACTGCTTAGGTAAAGCAAAGTTTTATACCACCTTAGATCTCAAATCAGGGTATTGGCAAGTGCCAATGGATGAGGAAAGCAAAGAAAAAACTGCTTTCATATGCCAGGAAGGGCTTTATCAATTTAAAGTCATGCCCTTTGGCCTAAAGAATGCGCCAGCAGAGTTCCAGCGTATGATGGAAAGAGTTTTGCATCCATATGTGTGGAAAATCTGTCTAGTCTTATATAGACGATATTATTGTGTTCTCAAATACGTTTGAGGAACACCTAGTTAATCTAGAGCTAGTCCTGCAAGCTCTAAGAAAGGCTCATTTGACCTTGAAGCCGGAGAAGTGTGAATTCCTGCCTGAGAGAGTTCATTTTTTAGGACATATCTTAAATTCGGATGGAGTTTCCCCAGATCCGAAAAAGGTCAAAGCTATTAATGATTTCCCATTCCCAGAGTCTAAACGTAAACTGCAAAGGTTTTTAGGTATGTTGCAGTGGTGTAAGAAGTTCATACCAGGGTTAGCTAAACATGCTGAACCATTGTATAAATTAACTGGGAAGAACTGTGTTTGGGAAATTACGGAGGTTCACCATCAGGCTTTTAGGAGCCTGAAAGAAGCACTATTGTCAGTGCCATTTCTAAGGTATCCGGTTTTGGACGGGTCTGCGGACTTTGTCCTTCAGACAGATGCCAGCGGAACGGCACTAGGAGCAGTCCTTTACCAGGAGACCAAGTCGGACCGCTGGGTAATTGCTTATAATAGCAGAATTTTAAAAGCGGACGAGAAAAAGTGGTCAGCCACGGAAAGGGAGTGCTTGGCAATAGTGTATGGCTTAAAGTTATACAAGCACTACCTAGTAGGTCATAGAGTGATCATAAGAACTGATCACAAACCTTTGTTGTCAATGAAGGTCAATGCCATGACCAATGGTAAGTTGAAGAGATGGTACTCATTCATCTCTCAGTTCAACCATAAACTAGAGTATGTGCCTGGAAAACAAAATGCCATGGCAGACTTTTTGTCCAGGATGGATGAACCAGACGATCAAGCGGAAAAGATACCGCCAAAATGGGAACATATGTTCTCAGAGGATAAACGAGAGTCTGGAAATCTGAAAGATCTTGAGGCACAGCTAATTGAGAAAAAGCATCTCAATTTGGTAAAGAGATTCAGAATTCTGACAGATCGGAATCCTGAAGATGGTACTCCGTTATATCCAGAGCCTAAAGGTAAGAAAAATCAAAGGACTGATATAAGTCCGAGATTTACTCAAATTTATCCAGAAGATTCTGAGGGTGATCCAGAATCAAACTCACCTGCAGACTTGGTAAATGCCGTAACTACAAGGAGCATGGCGAAAGAAGCGGAGAAGAGTGATCAGGCTCAGATCCAGCCTGATGGCAATCAGGGTAATGAAAAGGTAAGTAGGGGAAACCAGGAAAAAAGTAAGGAAAAAAGAGTTACCTGGTTATACCCAGAAAAAGAACAGGAGTTTACTTTGGCAGATCCCAAAGAAAATGAGTTGCCAAAAGGGCTAATTAGAGATGATCTCATGGCCCTCTTGCAGAGAAAAGATGAGGTATCACGACCATACTTTGATAGATTGGGTCCAAATGGGACAACCAAGTATCACAGTGGATTTTATATCCAGAATGAAGTGTTATACCGCGAAGCCGGACAGGGATCGGATGATCAGGTGGTCGTCCCATCCTGCCTTAGGGACAATACTTTGCACCAGTACCACGGTGCCGTAATGATGACTCATCAGGGGTTCAAAAGGACCCTTGCTATGATTAAAAAACGGTTCTGGTGGCCTGGAATTGAAAAGGATGTCAGGCACTGGATAAAATTTTGTCCAGTTTGTCAAATGGCTAATCAGGGAAACACGGAAATTCCTCCACTGATACCAATTATTCCACAAGGTCCTTTTGACATAGTATCAGTGGATATCGTGGGTATTTCTCCACTTAGTGAGAAGAGACCGTATGTCATAGTCTTTCAGGACTATTTTACAAAGTGGGTTGAAGCTGAACTGATCCCGGATCAGTCAGCTAGCACCGTTGTAGATACTTTTCTACAATCTATTGTATTTAGACACGGGACTCCACGGAGACTACTCAGCGATAGAGGAGGTTGTTTTACCTCAGATCTGATGAAAGAGATCTGCAAGTTATTGGAGTGTCAAAAAATTTATACAACAGCCTACCACCCACAAGGTAATGGTATGGTAGAAAGGTTTAATCAGACACTCATAAAACAGCTCAGAAAGGTGGCCATTGAGGAAAAAGATAATTGGCCAAGATACTTGAGAGCCGTGGTGTTTGCTTACAATGCCACACCACATGCAGCCACGGGGCAATCCCCATTTTCATTGCTTAGAGGTCACGAGGCAACCTTCGGGTTAAACTTATCGAAAGCATATGACATTGTAATGCCGGACAGCAATGCAGAGGCATACAAATTTGTGTTGACCAATCATTTAGTCAACCTTTACGAGGATATTGCCAAAAATATCCAGAGTGCTGCCGAAAAATCGAAGAAATACTTCGATAAAAAATCGAAACAAAATGGGTTCAAGAAAAATGATTGGGTTCTGCTCAAAGTAGACAAGCAGAAAAAATTAGGACTACCATGGTCCGGTCCGTTCATAGTTACGGACATATCGCGAGAAGCGGAGAACGTTGTCACCATTGTACATTGGGACAACCCGCTAAATCGCCAAACTGTTTCAATCAGCAGGTTGAAACATTTTCGTTACGAGACCACTAGGGTCTTGCCACGAATAGCGCGAGCCAATCAGGACGCGCCACGTGACGAAAATACGTCAATTTCCAATATGGCACAAACAGTTACAACTGGAGCGCCAAACCAAATGAAATCATTTGGAAATTCGCTCAAGGCGAATCTATGCGCGATCTCGCGCTGAATTTTTTTTTTCAATTATGTACATATCTCGCGCGCGTAGGTACTAAATTTTAATTATCGCGTTTATGTAGTGTTCGTATTAATTTTGTAAATTTTTCATATTTATATCAGACTTTGGGAAAAATTCTTCGGAATTTTAGACCAAAGTGACAACCCAAAATATTTCCGATATTTTTTCCAAAAAATTAAATTTTCAAATTTTTCATTTTTTCTAAAATCAAATTATAGCTGTCCCGCTTATCTGAATTCTAAACTTCCATCGGAAGGAAGAAGTAAAACATTCCCCGAACTGCCATAAAAAGGAAATTAGCAGAACTGCTAGATTAAACTTTTTCAGCGTTTGAAAAATTTTAAAGAAATTTATAAATTTATTATTCGAAAACAAAGATTTCGAAAAGAAGGGAAATGGGAAAAGGCGCGCGGAACCGCCAACAAGCTCCGTCGCGCGAGTGGTCGCACACAGAGCGCCACGTCGAATTTGGCAGGGCCCAGCACCGGCAAGATAATCGTTTTTTCTTTATTGACGGTAAGTTTCGAACTTATTTTTATCAAACATTCTTGGAAATCGCAGGTAATGCCCAGAAGTCACTGGAAGACCAGCTCGGCGCCCCAAAGGGCAGACGAGGTTAGAACTTAGAGGGAACGAAAAATGGGAGTACTGAGAAGCGGAAGCTCGAAGCCAAGCAGGGAATTTCCAATTTGGAAATATACCTGATACCACCGAGAGCTATACGATTCAAGGGAAACCTAGAACCTTGGGTTCAGCCCGTTTTAAAGTTTTATCATCAAAAATTTATCAAAAATTATTTATTTTCAAATCAAATCAAATTATATCACTTTTTCGATATCTAAATCATTAAAAATTATCAATCTCGAGCGCTATAAAAATTGTAAATACAGCGCCATAAATGGAGCGTAGTTGGTCGCTCAAGCAGCTGGTCAGAGATTGGTGTCCGATCAAGTGGTGGACAATCGGATCAGGTCTACCCTCCCCAACATATAGAGGTAGCAAGGGTAAGATTTGGTAAGGTGTTAGTTGCCTACCAGCTCAATGTTTGTATATCAGTGGCTCACCTAACAACCTGCACTAAATTTATTTTCTGCGAAACTTAACCCGCTTGGTGTTGTGGTGCTGGTGTAGTATAGACCCAAAAATGCGCTGAAAAAAGGGGAATAAACACTAAAATTAATAGTATCTTATGTTTAGATTATAACGTCAAGAGGGCCGTGCGAATCCATGAACTGGATCAGTGGTTCAAAGCCACATTTGGGTACTGGCCGGCTAATCCCAAGGAACCAAGAATGGTAGACATCGGGAAAGTCAGCCAGGTACTCCACTTCATCCGAGAAGTTTCAATCTTCAGAGGACAGCCAGTTTGTGGATTCGATGTCGAAAAAGTCCATCAGGATAAAGTCGCCGCCTTGTTTAAAACGAGAGAGGTCGACAATCCGATGGGAAAACAATTTGCCCGATACGTGAGCTTCGCGCTGACCAACGGTCAAACGTACGTTATCGATACCACGACCATGATACTCAAAGAATGGACCAGCCTCCACGACTTTTTGAATTCCGACATGCTGTTCGCCGGATACTCGGTATTGGAGGATTTGGTAAGTATCTATAACGTATGTGGTGCAGGGCGAGACAATAAGGACAGAGATAAAACTGTGCCCTTACGGGAACATCTAAGGAAGACCAAAGGTCGGTACTTCGATTTAGACCGTTTCGCCCTAACCATGGTAGGGGTTAACCTGGAGAAAAAATGTTTTCAGACAGGTATTTGTCCCGAAACCTTTCGGTTAAAGGGACTGTTCACGGAATTCTATTTGATAGACGTGGGCCCTTATCAATATGACTTTTCATTAAAGGCGAACCGTGATCGGTTTGCCAAAAGAGGTATATTGCCGGAAGAGCTTAGGTACGCTGCTCTAGACGCATATTACTCTTTATTGGTCATGTTTGCCGCGATTCACTATGGCATGGCCGATCAGCTGCTAATGCAAATGCAGATTTTCGATCATGACAAGGTTGATCCCAAACAGATCAATACCGTTGCCCTACATTTTTACCAACAATACTTAATGATTCCAGGCAACGTGAATAGAGAAATGGGGCTAGGCACCCCAGTCATGGAAACCGATCAGGTACAGCCTAACATGGTCTATCACATGATGAAATGTGAAATGTACAACCGTTGGGCCGTACAAATGCAGGGAAATAACACCGGTTATTATACCGCACCCACGGAGTGTAATCCCGTGCGTCCTCAGGGAGTTCAACTGCCAAGTGGTTTCTACCCACTGCTTCCCAGAGATAACAAACCGATGAAGGACGACGGATACACTGAAGACAGTGATCCCGACGAAATCCAGGACGTTCAGATACCAGACTGGGTTAACATCGCAAAGGATATCTTGGAAAATCTCAAGTCAGGTGGAACCTATTGGGATTTAGACGGTAAGATTTCTTTGACGTTATATGAAAACGCCAAGCTATACTGGCAACAAGCCGGGAAGCCCGATGACATCCCACAGAAAGTGTTTTCCTCTAATAATCATTACCCAGTGGGTATTGAAGGTCACAGACAGGCCTATAAGACCAATTTTTATACGCCAAATTTGGCCAAAATTTCAGGTATGTTAGATGAGCGAAACTTTGCGGAGTTAGAGGTCATCTGTAAATTCATGCCATTGGCCTATCACTTGGCATGGCCTCACTCAAGAGCGGAGTGCGATTACAAAACTAGCGCTCTGCTGAATTATAACTTTTTAAATAGTTATACTAGAGAAGGACAGGAAATGATAAAGAGAATGTCCTGGAAGTCAGGCGACCGCCTGGCTTATTATTTAGAGCTAGCAGCAACGCTACCGCCGTCGGAACCCCGCTTTCCATCTAAAAAAGGGGTATACGCGTGGCAAAATCGGTTCGGATTTGTCCCGTTACGATTTCGAGAAGCCGAAGAAATATTGCAAATCGGCGACGACAAATCGCTATTGAAGGACGGAGCCTACAAGGTAAACCCTTACTATTATGTAACCTTTTACTATGTAGGCTTCGAGACTTTGACACCGGGACTGCGGTATCCGATGACGGAAGACGCATCGCCGACCGATTATCCGATTACGTACGCACCGAGAAATCCGCTCGAGCTCAGACCGGAGTTTGTCAGCAAAAGCTTCCGGGAGAGAACGATTGCTTCAGAGATGCCTGGGTATACGCTAACCTATACCCCAGCCGGTGAGTTGGTATCAAAAGTACCATTAAATCGTCCCTCTACTTCCCAAACGGCGCAAGCCGGAGGGACGGGACAAGTTAAAACGCAGCCGCAAGCGCCAGCGCCAGTGGTCAAAGCTACACAACCAGCTTTGGACACTGCTGCTACGCAAGCAGCTGCAGTAGTAGTCGTGGTGCCACCGCCAACGCAACCAGCGGTGGCACAGCCGACTCAAGTAGCTCAGATACAGCAGCCGGCCGAGCCTGAGCCAGAAGTTGTCACTATTATGCAATCGGTACCTCCGGCACCAGCTGTGTTACCAGCTAAAGTAAAGCAGCTCTTGCCGAAGATACGAAATTCAGACTCTGAGTCTAGTTCAGAGGAGGATGTTGAAGAAGAAGAGGAAGGTGAAATTCTGGAATCTGAGGGCCAGACATCGGAAAATAAGGATGCGATGGAGGCCAAAACTCAGAAACAGGCTATTGAGGAGGAGAAAATCCAGACTCAAATTGATGAAGCAGTGACTAAGATGTCGGGAATTGATGTCAGACTGGAAAAGATGCAAGAGGCATCCCAGGAGATACCCGTGAAAGCCAAAGATCCTAAGGATCACGATAGACAAGCGAAGCACGAGGCCCTACAGGCCAAAATCCAGGAGCAAAGAAGACTGACGCAGCAGGAATTCCTGCGTCAGAGGGCAATTCAGAGAAAGCTGAAGGAGCAGGCATTAGCCGATGACAGCTCAGATTCAGCTATTGCAGCAACAGAGCTGATGAAGAGGGGAAAAATTGCCGAGGAAGGAATTCCTGGAGTTTATTCCCCAGATAAGGTTCAGCAGATGTTAGCTGAAGGTATGTCGGAAAAATTTATCCGACACTTGGCCAGAGAAAAGGTAAGGCGTAGGAAAAGAATAGGTAAGGCCAGACAACGCAGACTTGCAGCTCAAGGTCAGCAGCAACAAGGAGCGGCCGCCACCGGATCTGAAAACGACGCCTACGATACGGCCGAAGGAGACCTACGACCCCAGAATATTCGACAAGTCAAAAGTCGAAAACGGAGACTACGAAAAGTCAGACGAGGACGGAGACTGCCAAGAGTCAGACGCGAACGGAGACCTCCAAAGGCCAGACGAAATCGGATAGGACAACAGCGTCCACTGCAACTGCTTCGTACACTCAGACGCGAACGGTATCGAAAACCGGCGGAGAGGTTAGTACGTCATCTGGCAAGAGTAAATCCGTGCCTACCAGCTATACCGCAAGAAGTAGTAAACCTGCGGGAAGCGTTTTGGTAAAGCCCGATCTTGAATCGGAGGAAAAGTTGATCAAGAAGGTCAAACTGAATGTGGTGGTTAATAGACCCGAAAGGGAGCCACAGCAGTTTGTCACTCCTGGTCAATTAGCTGAAACTCTGATTGATTATTGGGAGTGGCAACGGGAACAAAGGCGCCTAATTGGGCCGATCTCATTCGAAAATCCAGAGGTCGCCAATTATTTCGCCTTTGATCGCCAAGAACGGCCGATCATTTATAGAATGGTCAATGATGCCATGGCCGAAATTCATGAAAATTACCGCCAACAGTTCGAAATGCAGGGCGGATTTATGTTTGACGGAGAGCGCATCCCTGAGGAAATCTGGGAATGGATCATTTTAATTCTTATTCCCAGATGGCTTCAGGACTACGATGCCTCAGACGTCTTTACGGCCATTAGGTATGTGACCCTAATGATATTTCTACAGTTGGATTTCGCGCCGATCACGCCAACGGCAATTGGTAGGTGGTATGCCCAGGCGTGTTCGTTTGCGAATAGACAACTAGTCGTTGAGGCCCAGGGAAACCGCGTAGACGATGTCTACATTGCAGCCTTTAATCAATATATCTTTATGGGCTCGCAAAGGTTAAACCAGATGGGTGTTAAGAGGAAGGCACCAGGCGATGACAGGTCGCAAGCTGATAAATATCAGCGAACGGCTGCCAAGAGCCCAAGTAAGTTCAAGGTGCCTAGACTCCCTCCGGCTAAGAAACAACCACCGACGATACAACAATCGTCTACTGCGACCAGCCAGAGGTCGTATAGTGAGGCTGCTAGCACTTCTTATAAAAGTCCGCTTTCTCGATCAAAATCAATTTCATCAAAATCTCTCAATTCAACTTTCCGGACTCAAAAACCTCAGCGCAGCAGCTCCACTAGCAGTGGTGCAACACAAAGGCAGCAGGGGAGAGACGATATGTTCTCAAACCCGGCCCCGTATAGGGCTAGACCGGGGTATGACCAAGGTCAACCCAGAGGAGGCTTCAGAGGGCGCCCTCAGCGACCCTATAGAGGCCGAGGATCCTGGCAATACCAAGGTCAAGACCCGGAGGCCCAGTTCCATAATCCGAACTTCGAGCTGCTTGGTAGACGCGGCGGAAGCCAACAAGGCCGTAATCAAGGCCAGGATGGAGGTCAGACCCGAGGCCAACCAGGCCAGAGGGGGTACTATCGAGGTAGACCTCGAGGAGGTTACCGAGGCGGCGGGCAGCAGCAGTAATTAGCCGCACAAATTTTGGCCCAAAATTTATCTTTTCGCACTTATTTTTATTAATTTCATAAAATACAAAATCCAAAAACACTAATAAAATCACAAAAATCCAAAAAAAATCAAAAAACAAAAAATCCAAAAATATTATTTAAATTTTCGGTGCTGCTGGCCATCTAAAAATTTTCTTCTTGACAAAACCGGTGCAAAACGCAACCGCAAAAACATTTTAAATTTTTGGCCACATTTTTTGCTCAATTTTTAGCGCATTTTAAATTTTGTGATACTCGTACATTCCCGCGTCGTCTTTTTGTATCGTAATATAATCTCGTATTTTAGTTTAATTTAGAAAAAATAGAGACGCGGGAAATCGATTTGCATGCGGTTAGACCCACGGCCAACGAATTGTCACAACATGCAGACCGAGCGGCCGAGCCCGAAACCGGCCACATTCGGCACCGACGTCACCGTCGTACTCCTTAGGGCAGGAGGTTATTCCATCAACGCCGAGGTCAAAATGGGCGTCACTTGCCAGCCATTGCGGCGAAGCCCTTGGTATTCGTTGTGTCCAACGACCAGCACAGGAGTCCGATTAGGACAGACTGTGAAACGGGAGTCCGAGTGAGACAAACTGTTTATCAGGAGTCAGCCGGAATAGTAGATTTTTTCTTTTTGATTAATTCTTTTTAATGCCGGGGTAACCCGGCCAAAAGTTTTTTTTTCTACCTCCCGTAGGTCGGTTTCGACGCGCGAGGGATGTTGGGCACCCTGTTGATGCCAATTCGCGTGGGGAAATCGCCATGCAAATCGAGCAAAGGGACGACCAGCGGCGCAGACATTTGCATAGAAGTGGAGCGCCAAAGAAAGACCAAAAATGATAGTGAAAAATCATTGTTCACTATACTTCGTTTTTATTATATTTTGTCATTTTTGCTGGCGTCCCCAAATATAATTCCCAGCAAACTCGTCTTGTTTTGCATATTATATACTGTGGTATACCCACATTCTTTTACATATTTCGTCGGAATTATTGTTTAATACATTTGTTTATTTATTTAGATTATTCGCATCGACGAAGGCGGAGGGCCAGAGGCCCAGGCGCCAGCTTACACCAGGTAAGCTTTGGGAAACCCCTTACGGGTTATACCCGAGTAAGTTTATCCCTGAGGGGATTCCTTGTCTCAGCTAGGAGACTGCGGAGGTCCTTGGTGAGGCCCCCGTACTTAGAGTTAAGGTTTAATCTTTGTTGTTGTAGGTCTGGGGAACCGGACTGTTGCACTATCACCGAGGCTTAGCCAAGGGATCAGTTCTAACAGGTCAGTTCAGACCAGATATATCTTTTCTTACGCCTCTTAAGGAAAGACCTGCACAACATATAGCTGGGGGTGTTCGACAGAAAACAATTCATCGAATCGTAAAGCGTTGGGAGTCTAATTTACCAGCTGATTGATGTGTTGCATCCGGTCGGAAAGCAAAGATCATGACAGAGAAGAGCGTCAAAAGGTGATCAAAAATCAATAAGGAATTTAGACTCGCCAATTGGCTGGAAATTTCGGGTGTGCCCAATTATACATTGTCAAAAGAATCAAGACGACTGAGATCAGATACTAAAAAAAGCTGATATTCCGGCCAGATCAAGGCAGAAAACGGTTCAGGTTCAACCGCACTGTGGTCACATGATCAGCAAATTTTGATGCTGCAAGTTCATCTTGGATGATGAATCGTACTTCATGTTCTCACACTCCAAAGAAAATTCGAGCACTGGGTATTAGTTTAGCGATGTCAGCAATGTGTCCAATGACATCTAGTACAAAACCAAGGCTAAATTCAAGGAGAGTGGGTAGCAATTTCGTTGTACAAGCTTTGGTTGCTGTCACGTCCAAAAAATTGGATGCAGCTCGACAAAGAGGCGAAGCGATTTTGCTGCCATAAGAAAGTGTATAGTTCGATTGTGTAGCACTTCAATGGTTTTTACCAGAGTGAAAAATCTTTTCTGGGACTCAAGATATGACACGCCAAAAAATTTGCCATTTTTTTGTCATCACCCGTTAGTTAACCATGTCTTCTATCTGCTGACAAAAAATTACGGAAATTCATGTACTGCTAGAGGGTCGCAGGACTTGGAGTATGAATACCATCTTATAATTGCATTTTCTGATAATTGCAATCTCAATTGTGGGAGAATCACAGCATGATAAATTTCAAAAATAGACATTAGATCAAGTTTTGTATATCGAATATCGCAGTAATTCTCACATTGCATAAAAAATAGAAGTTGCATAGCTATAGTACCCAAAAGTTGGAAATTTTCACATTTTTGGCATTTTCCCGTCTATTTACGAGACTTGAGGTGTAGTGGCGTAGACATGATCTAGCTTTATGGTTGAACATTCATTAGATGCGGAATACAATTCTCTATAACGTTGTTTAAAAATTTTTCCCCTATTTTGCATTTTACACTTTTCAGCAAGTTTTGGAATGTTAAAAACGAGACAACAAAAATGTTTAAAAAGCTGGTTTTGTCCACAGAAACGACTGTATCCACTGGTGAAGCTCAAAAGGACCGATAACCTAACTTGCACTGGATAGTTCATGACGTCTCCTAGATACCTATAAAAATGACAAAACTTCACGTATTGCTGGGGGTGTTGAACCTACAAAAAACTGCTCACTATTTTAGGCGATAAAGTTTGATTTGCCACTGTCCATCAACAAAAATCAATCAAAAATCAACAAAGGTTTTCTTGAAATCCCTTGTTTCATATTAAAGGATAGCGAAGCATTGGGAATGGACATAAATGGATGAGCATTGTATTACAAGCTTAAGCGGGTAGGCTCCTAAGAAATCACTTCACCTAAATCGTCTGCTTCAGTAGAATAGTATTATAGTCTGTTTTTTATAAAATGCTTCCAAATAGAAAAGTGACACAAATCAATACTGTCGTCAAAATCGTTTACATAAAGTTCTTACTGTAAAATTTTTCACTCAAAATATTAGCAAAATTAGCAAAGTATGCTCACAAATTTCCAGTCCTACATGATATATTGCTTATCAGAAAATCGCAAAAATCCGAAATACTACTTGCTTTCCACTTTCATTATTTGGAAGCATTTCAAGAAAAACACACTGTAGGTCTCTTTGTTCATGAAGGCGATTGAACTTTTTTCCATGACCAGGAACTTGCAACTCGTTAGGCTGTTAGAAATTCCTCTTTGGAAAACTATCAATTTTTCGCATCAGTCTTTATATCCTTTCAGCATCAAGCTTTTCATTTACATGAACCCCTTCATCAAATCTTTTCTTCAAAAACTGCTTACGATGCAGGATATCCGAATCAACTTTGGATTAAGATTGTACTTTTGACAACCAAAATCCATTGCACATGGAATAAATTCTTTGTGCATTTATAATGAAGCAGTCCGTTTGACTGACACTCCCACATCCTCAAAAAGCATTACAAGAATTCTACACTACGGTACACTTCTACACATCAGTATTGTGGGATAGGGATGAGCACTCGAAATCCACAGCACATGTAAAACGCTCATGCTACAACAAATGAAGTTTCCACCAAGAAAGTTTGAAGGACTTTGTCTCAAACCAGAGTTTGACCCTGAAATTATATCCAGATTGATGCCCAAAAAAGGACAGTTTTGAAAGATGAACCAACAGTGCAGCAAGTTGCAGGTTTCTGGTCATTGGAATCAAGTCGCCTTCCTGAAGTACAACGAGCCTACTACTATCGTGCTGAAGCAAACAATTTATGTGGGGTGTAGATGAAGCAGAAGCTATGAAATATCCCAAACCGACTCGAATTTGAATATGGCAACTCATTTTTTCCAAAGCGACTGCTTCAAGACTGATGCTTCATCTTTTTCTTTATGTCCACTCCTAATGCTTTAAGATCATCTAATCCGAAAAATAAAATTTCGAAAAAAGCCAACCTTTGTTGATCAAGCATTGAAAATCATCAAATAAAATAGTTCGATGTTTTTTGTAGATTTAATTCCATAGCAGTACAAAAAGTTTTGTCATTTTTTGAGGGAAACTAGGAGACATCGTGAACTTTTCAGTGCATGAGGAATTTTTGGGTTCTTTCAAGCTTTAGCAGTATGAACAGTCATTTTTTGGGGAACCGATCAGCTTTTTAACCATTTTTATCATCTGATTTTCAACATTTTAAATCTTGTTAGAAAGTTTAAAATGCAGAATAGAGAAAAAACTTTTATACAAAATTATAGAGCATTGTATTCTGCATCTGATAAATGCTCAACTATAAAGCTAGGTCATGCCCAGGCCAACAGATCTTCAGCCACGTAGACAGAAAAATGCCAAAAATTTTGAAAATTCCCAACTTTTGAATACTGTAGCTATGCGAATTTTATTTTTTATGCAATACGAAAATAACCTCGATATTCAGCATACAAAACTTGATCTAATGTCTCATTTTTGAAATTTATTAAGCTGTGATTCTCCCTCAATTGAGGTTGCAATTATCGGAAAATGCAATTATAAGATGGTGTAACGTACCTGCTAAAGCAGTACTGTAAATATGTAGCATACTGTATGTAATAGACATTTATTAGATATTATTTTATTTTTCACATTTTATGTCTCAAGGATGTCTGGGATTCACACCCAAACATTCCTACAAAATTACGTGAAGTACTTTATTTTGATCCGTTCACACCCCGGTAGCCCAATTAAGATGCCCTAATTAATTTGCACAAACGGCAGCTGTTCCCCTAGAATCTACACTAAACTACACATTCCACAGCTACCGTAATCCCCAGTAAAAATCGTCAACAACACCTGCACACAGTAAAATATGTAGAAGCCCCGCCGTACGGTAGTCTCAAGTGTAACAGTAGCGGCGGCCCCATAAAACATGTGTATACAGAGAAACCGATACAGGAAGCATGCACAGAAGCACAGAGGTGTGGCCAAGCCCACCGTAGAAAGCAAGTGAAGCACAGAAAGCATACGGTACCAGAAAAGCGTTAGAGAGGCGTAACTAAGAAAGCATAAAAAGCGTAGCCGGAAACGACGATTGGCGGAAGAAGATGGACAGAAGCTCGACCTCCCGCAGCGTCCAGGGAGTGGCCAGAATCGCCGTATAAAAGAAGAAGCAAAGCGTGATTTTGATCATTCTTTCGGATTCTGATTCTTATTCTTGTGTTTTTCCGCGCTCGCCCCGTCTTTATACATTTGCAAGCGGCCGACTATTCGAAAGCATTTAAACCGAGGCCCCCATCCGTTTTTATTCGAAGCGCGTTTTAATTGTCGACGTTCAAGCGACCGTCGATTGTTCGTATTATCGCCCCGTATTTGTAATCGTTCGCCCGCGCCCCCAGTCCCGTTATTTGCCCCGCCGTATCGACCAATTGGTAGAAGTAAAGTACCTCACACAAATCTGGTCGTTACATATTTTGGTGACCGTACCGTTACGTTAACCAGTGGAACTCCCTGCCCCCAGTTAGGTGTACTCTTATCCGGGCGTTTAGAAGCATTAGTAATACAGTAGTAATCATTTCCTACAGTAAGACGGTATTCGTATTAAGCAAACTGGAAACCCCCTCCAACGAAGCGTTAAGCGATACATTTAAACGAATACAGCGTGAAGCAAAAATTGAAGCATTTAAGCAGAAATCCCATCGTAAACCAAGAATGACCCACCAAACGCAAGATCATTTAGGAGAAATCGTTAGAGAACAGATAAACGATTTATTTTCAGAACATTTTCGTACCCTACGCACACAATTGAATCAGAATACAGTAAACCCTACCCTAATAGACGATCTAAGAACAGCAAACATTCGTAATAACATGGCAAACAATTTCTACGCGAAACCTACAGTATTCACGGGCGGCGTGACCCAACATTTTGGTGAATGGAACAAAAGATTAGAACAATTCATGGCACTCCAAGGCATGAAAGATACAGACGTACAGTTAAAGTTGGCATGTTTAGAAATTCATTTAGGAGGAGCCGCGTTGGCTAAATTCAAAAGTTTAGCAAATTCCGAAAACCCTCCCCACACATACGAGCAGTATAAAGTCGCATTACAGACATTTTTCCCAAACAATAGAGATAATGAGCTACATCAACAATTCTTACGCGAAAGAAAACAAAAGCGGTCAGAAACAGTAACGGAATTCTTATTTGATCTAGAACATCTCGCAACCCTCGCCTACCCTAACTTTAACACAGACGCACGAGAAATGATCATAAAACCCCTCTTTGTAGAAGGCATGCAAAACGAAATCAGGGAAGCAATTAAGTATAGAAGGTTCGCAACTCTAAAAGAAATGTCAGACGAAGCAGCTTACATTGAACAACAAATCCTTAGAAATGAGCTGAAATCTAACACCCTTCCATTTATACCCCCAAAACCCGAACCCATCTTTTCCCTAACCAAAAATACAGACCAACAGGACCTTTTGCATCAGTTAGAACAACAAGTAAAAGATTTACAGTTGCAGATCAAACAAAAACCTCAACCCCCGCAACAGAGTAGCTACAACAATTTCAGTAACAATACTTTCAGCAGGAATAATGCTTACAGGAACAATACCACCCCCAGGCAACCCACATGCTTCCAGTGTGGACAAATCGGACACGTAGCTCGTAACTGTAAATCAGTAGGCACCCGAAAATCATGTGCAATCTGTTTCCGTAATAATCACAGTACACGTGATTGTAAAAGCCCATGCATCCACTGCTCCCAAACAGGACATAGATCAGATAACTGCCCTTCAAAACCCTACTCCAATTTTCAATGTTTTATATGCAAGCAGAGAGGTCATACAAGCAGGTATTGTCCAAATCAGCAGAGTCGTAATATTCAAAATTGCATTGAGTATAGGCAACCCCAACCCCTCATGGACATTGACGACCCCGCATTTTACTCAAAATTACCCGCCATAACTAACGGCCCTCAGACTACTTTAGGAACTATCATGCCCAACACCCACCGCCGTAGTGACGAATACGTCCTTGATCTGGACGTACCCGATTGGTGCGCCATGTCACCACCCCCCACGCCTGAAGCCGAAAAAATCGAAAAATTGCCGCCCACCATCCCCGTAGGCTACAAGATCCCCCGAAAGCAGGACACAACGCCGCCCACCGCCCCCAAAACCCCGTCGAAAACAGGCCGCAACTTGTTATCCCTTCTCCATGGCCTGACCCCCGAACCCTACCAATTCCGCCCCCGCCAAACATTGCTACCGACCCCCGCAAGTAAGCAAGTCCAAACCCCATCCCATAACTCAAATTCCAAACTTTTACAGAACGTTCAGATTTCAAACCGGCCACCCCCCCAGCGCAAAATCGCAAAACGACAACACCAAAAGCCCCAACACCAAACCGGCCACAACGGAAACATACAGTGCCCCGCCGCCTCCACTAAAACATTCTATTGGCCGATGTTTTGTATTTTTCTTTGTATAATAATCCCCACATCGTGTAGTGCCCAATTTCAGATGTGTGGAACTTCATTGAGCGGTCACTCAGTCAGCATACCAAAACTTGTATCATGCATGCCCCCTTCCACAGTAGACAAACCCGTACAAACATTCGGAAAAATCTATATCCCCTCCACTAAGCCCCACATTACAGACGCATACAAATGCAGTGTCCGCAAACGCAAAATTTGTACTAATACAGGATTTTTTGGATCAAAAGGTATTGTCTTCGACCAAACCGAAATGCAAAATCTAACCCCACATGTTTGTAAGGCAATCGTTATAGACAAAGAACACAACGGTCAAAAATTATACGAAACCCAACCAGGATTTTGGTCAACAAATCACTCCCTAAGCGTAGAATACACATGGTGTTGTACAGACCATTGTACCTCGGTCACTAACGTCATCATAGAAATAGGACAAATAGCATCTTGGAATGGCAAATCTATGACAGGTACATTAGGTGACCTAGGGTCATGCAAACCAACATCAGGTCATTGTGTCACAGCCGACGGATCCATTATCTGGAACGAAACAGCATTTGAAAACTTATGCCCTTTCCAATACAAAAATACACATCCCATCAAACTCACGCAAACACACATGATAATAGAAGAACTACAAGGTGCATTCTCGGTCAAAAATACAGTTTTTTCGAACCCCAATTGCCCAGAAATCCAAGATAGCATTCTAACCGAACAAGGCATTATCGTACAATTAGACAAAAGCACCCCACATCGTAATGCATTTTTAACCCCAAAAACCAACGAAACTCATACTACATTATACGATTTTGATGATTTTGAACCCATTAATGCAAAACTAAACTATCTAGCAGACAAAATACAGGAATTCGAAATCCAAAATTTCAAAAATGTATGGAATGAATTATGCAGACAGGCACAGCGTCACCTTGATCTCGTATGGCAAATCTTGCGTCTTGATGCAACCCTTGGAGCGCGTGCATTCCTACAGCGAACCGACATCATAGCAGAATTCACAGGAGAAGCCCTCACAGTCTGGCCCTGCAAGCAAGTAAATGCATCTAAAATCTTTTACAACCATAAAATCAACCAAACATGCTACAAACTTTTGCCCATTCTCGTAGGAACTGAACTCATGTTTTCAAATCCAGGAGGCAACGATTTGACCCCTTTTTCGCAAACCGTTGACTGCCATCACATGCATGTAGCCCTTTACAAACAGAATAATACATGGGTCAGTGAAACAGGATCCCCCCATGTTACAAACTTACCCTTAGAAATTGTCTGGAACCAAAATTTCTCCCTCTTCCATTTTAATACACCCGCCATTTTTCATGATCAAATTGCAACTATTTCAACCAACTTACTCTTTTTGAAACAATACATTTACAAAACTCACACACTCGAAAACACTGTCAAAAAACTCGTCAATTATACCGCCCAAATGTCTCTCAATTCCGATACAGTTTACAACATGATCTCAGGCACTGGCCAAGCACTCGGAAATACACTCTCTGGCGCCGGTCAAGGCATAGAACATGTAATAACCGGTACCACCCAAAGTCTCACGGACGGATTAAACAATTTACTCAAAGGACCCCTGCAAATCATTATAAATCTAGCCGTTATTACTGTAGTTATTGCAGGCGTCTTTTATTCGTTTCTCGTTCTTCGAAAATATTTCCCCTCTTCAAAGCATCATGCCACAAACGAACATGCATACGAAATACCATCAAACAACAGACATTTACATGAGACCATTCCCCCATCATTCGGCCATGCTCTCTTAGAATTAGCTAATCGTCGTGGGGCGCAAACACAGCAGAAATACATCCTTGTCGATATTGATACCCCCCGAACTCCTGCAATCGAACTCATTAATCAAATTCACCAATCTGCATCAAATACGCCACCCCAAAACGTGCCTGAAAAACATACCCCTCACATCCCAATCACACTTAACGGCAAATTAATGACAAAAGGCATGATTGACACTGGTGCAGTTTACTCACTCATTGATTCCCGAGTCGCTCAACTTTTACAGTTAGACATGAAACCCCCGCTAGTCCAAGCAAAAGCAGCAAATAATCTCCCGATTCACTTTGTAGGAACCACTTTTGTCACAGTGACAGCCCAAACCATCCAGGAAACAATCATGGTCCATGTCCAAAAAGATTGCACAGCAGACATCCTTCTAGGCAAAAACTTTCTCAGTCGATTTTCGGAATACACTATCAACAATCAAAAATCACAGGTCAAATTTGGCAATGTTATACTACCTTGTGATGGCCTAGAATATAGCCCTCTTTCAACTCGTGGTGGAACTTATTTGGATGAGAAATTAGAATTACCACCCCGTACAGTAACCGAATTTACTGTCCCCTTGCCCAAATCGTACTTACAGGTCAAACAGCTTGAATTCACCCCAAAACCCAAACAGAATCCCAAAGTCCATTTCGCAGCTTGCATCTCTGAAAATCAAAACAGTCGCATACGCATATCCGTCTTAAACACACAAGAAACAGCCCAAATTCTTTATCCTGGAACATGCATTGGTACAGTCTCATGTTACATCCCAAAACAAAATGCTCCCGCTAATCTAACCCCTTCAACGCAAAACCAGCCCAACCGTTTTGATACATTCACCTGGTTAAAAGAAAATGTTAATTTAACCTCCAGTGACCTCACAGAAACCGAGAAAATGCAACTCCTACGCGCCCTATCGAAGTATCCTACATTATATGCTAAATCCAAAATGGATGTAGGTAGAACCACCCTCGTTTCACATACAATTGACACCAATGGCTCCCAACCTGTACGTAGACAACTTTATCGGACGTCCCCAAAAGAAAAGCAAATCATACAAGCAGAAGTTGAGCAACTCGCAGCAGCAGGTGTCATAAGCCAAAGCAATTCCCCATGGTGTACCAACACAGTTTTAGTTCCCAAAAAAGATGGAGGCCATCGTCTATGCATTGATTTTAGAGGCCTCAACAAAGTCACCAAAAAAGATACCTACCCATTGCCCCGTATCGACGAAATTCTAGACACCCTACGTGGAATGAAATATTTTACATCCCTTGA
The DNA here is from genome assembly GCA_963922205.1 of Romanomermis culicivorax. Taxonomy (NCBI): domain Eukaryota; kingdom Metazoa; phylum Nematoda; class Enoplea; order Mermithida; family Mermithidae; genus Romanomermis; species Romanomermis culicivorax. Next base: position 1,375,225 of record CAWUHX010000019.1, read on the forward strand.
CCAATCCAATGCATATTATTCCATTCCCATAGCACAGGCAGACAGAGAAAAAACGGCATTCAATTGCTCAGCCGGCCAGTATCAATTCAATTACCTCCCCTTTGGACTCACCAATGCCCCAGCCACATTCCAAAGGTTAATGGATGTTATTCTTTCGGGTCTGCAATGGAATACATGCCTTGTGTATCTCGACGATGTCCTGGTATTCGCAGACTCCCATGCCCAAATGCTGGAACGTTTAGACACTATTCTTGCCCGATTCTCACAAGCAGGCCTTAAGCTAAACATACAAAAATGCAAATTCTGCCAGCTCCAAGTCCAATACTTAGGCCACGTCATTTCTCAGCAAGGCATTTCACCAGATCCCCATAAGGTACAGGCCATCTATGACATACCCACACCCAAAAGCTCAAAAGAAGTTAAGTCATTCCTTGGCCTACCCTCATATTATCGCAGATTCATCCCAAATTGCTCCCAAGTTTCTAGCCCACTCACATCGCTACTCAAAAAGAATTCCGAATTTTCCTGGGGCCCTGAACAGCAAAATGCATTCACTAAGCTCAAAGAATTACTCATTCATGCCCCAATACTACAGCATCCAGATTTCACAAAACCGTTCATTCTGCAAACTGACGCCTCAAAACTCGGAATCGGCGCCATTCTCAGTCAGCTGGATAGTAAAGGTCAGGATCGCCCCATTGCTTTTGGGAGCCGCACATTGAAACCCGCAGAACGCAACTACCCGATCACTGAGTTGGAAACACTTGCAGTAGTCGAATTTGTCAAGTATTTCCGCCCCTATCTTTTCCAGCAACATGTTATCGTACACACTGACCACACAGCAGTTCAAGCAGTCTTACAAAAGGAAAACCCGTCCCCTCGCATTGCCCGTTGGGGATTAGCCCTCTCCGGTATTCAGCTAGACATTCGACCCAAGAAAGGCACTGCTAACCGCAACGCAGATGCAGTTTCTCGATTCCCCTCACAGACAGCAAAGCAATCCTTTGATATTGAGCAATTAGAAACCCGCCCCGAAATATCCACTATCAATTCGGTTTTGGAAGCTGAAGCAACTGAACAAGAAGAACAACAGAAAAATTTTGCTGAACTCCAACGCACTGATCCAACTGTCAAAAGCATATTAGCAAAAATCGCCCAAAAACACCCCCTTACCCTTATCAAATTCGCGGTGCATCAAAACATTCTCTTCCGTATAGTCGACAAACAGGCAAAACTATACATTCCCAAGTCGCAAGTCCAGCATCTCATCGCCTCACATCATGACAGCAAGTTCACAGGTCATTTTGCGGCCCGGAAAACCCTACACTTGCTCAGACAGAAATATTTTTGGCCCCAAATGAGCCGTGATATCAAACGTTACTGCAAAACTTGTCACCCATGCCAGACACAGAAAGCCCTCCGACACAAAGTGCATGCAAACTTGGTACCAATTCAGCCGACTGGCCCCTTTGATAGAGTCGGTGTTGATTGCATGGGACCGTTACCCCTCACAGAAGACGGCAACCGATTTATTGTCATTTTCATCGATTATTTCACAAAGTATGTAGAGGCATTCCCGACCCCTGACATCACTGCAGCCACTATTGCCAAGCTATTCGTAACCAAAATTGTTTGTCGTCATGGGTCCCCAAAAATCATCCATTGTGATCGTGGCACCGATTTTGTATCCGATCTCTTCTCACGGATCACCAGTTTATGCAACACTCAGAAAATTCACACTACCCCATATCATCCCATTGCCAATGGAGAAGTTGAGCGTTGCAACCAAACCCTAGCCACCCGTATCCGCATGTACATCAATTCAAATCACACTGATTGGGATACTTATCTGCCCTATGCCGTTTTTTCGATCAACATCCATAAAAATGATAGCACATCATATCCCCCATTTGAATTACTCCACGGTAGGCAAGCTAATCTGCCGTCAGATGCAGCTTTAAATTTTCTCCCCACGTCCTACATGGTTGATTTAGATGATTACGCCCTTCGTGTAAAATCGCATTTCACAGAAGCACTCTCCACCGTGCAGAAAAGTTTGCAAAAAGCCCAAGCCCACTATACCCGTCAGTATAACAAGCATGCTCAGAACATACATTACAAGGCAGGTGATCTTATTCTCTACAAAAATCATTCGTGTAAACAAGGCCTGACTCCCAAATTCCTCCCTCGCCAAAACGGGCCCTATACAGTTACAAACTTCATGTACCCCAACGTTACACTCAAACACCCCCATAAGAATATTACATTTACGGTGCATGTAAATGAGACAACCCCTTTCTACCCTCGGAAAGCAACTATCGAATCTACCCCCACCCTTCCTCAACCCCGGAAGCCTTGAACGAGGACGTTCAACTCCGGAAGGAGGGAAATGTAACGTACCTGCTAAAGCAGTACTGTAAATATGTAGCATACTGTATGTAATAGACATTTATTAGATATTATTTTATTTTTCACATTTTATGTCTCAAGGATGTCTGGGATTCACACCCAAACATTCCTACAAAATTACGTGAAGTACTTTATTTTGATCCGTTCACACCCCGGTAGCCCAATTAAGATGCCCTAATTAATTTGCACAAACGGCAGCTGTTCCCCTAGAATCTACACTAAACTACACATTCCACAGCTACCGTAATCCCCAGTAAAAATCGTCAACAACACCTGCACACAGTAAAATATGTAGAAGCCCCGCCGTACGGTAGTCTCAAGTGTAACAGTAGCGGCGGCCCCATAAAACATGTGTATACAGAGAAACCGATACAGGAAGCATGCACAGAAGCACAGAGGTGTGGCCAAGCCCACCGTAGAAAGCAAGTGAAGCACAGAAAGCATACGGTACCAGAAAAGCGTTAGAGAGGCGTAACTAAGAAAGCATAAAAAGCGTAGCCGGAAACGACGATTGGCGGAAGAAGATGGACAGAAGCTCGACCTCCCGCAGCGTCCAGGGAGTGGCCAGAATCGCCGTATAAAAGAAGAAGCAAAGCGTGATTTTGATCATTCTTTCGGATTCTGATTCTTATTCTTGTGTTTTTCCGCGCTCGCCCCGTCTTTATACATTTGCAAGCGGCCGACTATTCGAAAGCATTTAAACCGAGGCCCCCATCCGTTTTTATTCGAAGCGCGTTTTAATTGTCGACGTTCAAGCGACCGTCGATTGTTCGTATTATCGCCCCGTATTTGTAATCGTTCGCCCGCGCCCCCAGTCCCGTTATTTGCCCCGCCGTATCGACCAATTGGTAGAAGTAAAGTACCTCACACAAATCTGGTCGTTACAATGGTATTAATACTCCTGCGACCCGCTAGCAGTACATGAATTTCCGTAATTTTCTGTCAGCAGGTAGAAGACATGGTAAACTATCTGTTGTATTCGAAATTTTTTGGTGCTTCTGAGCCTTAATGGTAGATATGGTGATTTTTGTGGAAAAAATACATTTTGTGCTCCCAAAATTTGATGTTTCCAGCACCACTGTATTCTTAATACGTATTTTACACTAGTAAATCCCACGGTAAATTGTGGCTTTTGCCTAATATTGGGTAAATTTTCAGAACACGATGTCTGATATAACTAAACCTGCGACGGTTCAAAGAAGTGTATGTCAAAAATTGAAAAAATGGAATATTGTCAACCTTTGTCTTACTGTAGCTATACGAGTTTGGATTTTCAGACGAAATGAATATCATTTTCGTTCCTAGCGCACCAAGTTGCTCCAAATATGTGATTTTCAAGTAGGGTTAATTTTTCACTTATCACAACTTCCTGAATGAGAAGCTGAATTTTCTCAAACATTGTCGCTTAAGCTGCAGCTGAGCTGCACCCTAACGGCAATGGTAAGCTATACAGCTTAAGCTGCAGCTCAGCTGGGGCTTAAGTCTCTTTTATGAAAATAGGGGTAAGGGAGGAACGCTTGCACAATGACGATAATGAATTCGTGCAATTGAAAATGAATGAAAAAAATTCAAAGTTGACCTTCGAACACAGATTTTTACCCTGTATTATTGCAGTATCACTTCCTCAAGCTCTGATGGGCAGGACTTCACTCGTCATTTAAGAAAATTTTTGAGAGCCAACCTCGAAATATAAGCCCTGCATCAATAGGACGTTTCGATCAAAATCTCCGATCTGTAATTCTGTCTCATCCCTAGCCTAAATTATTTGCTTGACGACCTTGATGTGCATACCACATTTTGTGTGTCAATGAAACTTTCTAGACGTCATTGATGAACAATGCATTGAAAGGCAGAGTATATCCTTTATCAAAAATAATCATCAACACTAGGTTATAACCTGGATGGTGCTGATTGTAGTAAAACGCATATAGGCTACCATTTGGCCTTATTTTTTGCACATCTAAAAACTGGCGGTGCACAAATTTTGATGTTACATAAAAAAGACATCAATTTCGGTTGCAGTTTGTTGGTTTTTGTAACTATCTTCTATATGATTTTTTTAAAATTGGAATGTTTCGTATAGTCCTTTATTTTGATAGGTTCTTGACTCACACGTAATTACCTCAGTGCGAGATATAATTTGTTTTGATATAACTGGAGTTATGATATTTTATTCTGTATTTATATTCATATTTAGTGTTGCTCGTGGAAGAATAGGTATGTTTTCGTTTCACAGCAAATTCACATCACGCTGCAACGTGAAATCCGGATCCGGATCCTGTACTAGACTATAGGCATAAATTTAGACTCACCTAACTTTAGACTCACCTAACAACATTTTACCCCTAATTTGCCGAATGGGGCTCAAATTTTCCCACACGCTCAAGAAGTGTCAACACAGATTTACCCGCGAGAAAGTTCTTTTGAGAAAACGTTACTTTTTCTGAAGGTTCCCAAAAAATGAGGAATAAACTGAATTTTGTACTGCATATGAGAGTTGATCAATATGTCCATAGGTTTTTGAAGCGTATTGAAATTTAATCCCTATTCAGAAGTGAAAAATCCTAGGATTTTTGTCGGCGACAGTTGGCAACTCTGAGGAATGAATAGGCAATTTGCAGAAGGCCCAATATAGAAGTGAAAAAATCCTAGGACTTTTGTCGCCCACAATCGGCGAGAGCACTTCTTAATTGGGCTTCAGAATGCTCAATTTCTAAATGTTTATTCCTTTGCCTTATTGGATGAATTCAAATAGTTTCATAAAAACAGTTGTCTTTCCACGATGTTATATTTATATTTTGCATGTGTCGAAAATTTGGAAAATTGAGCGATAAGTCCTCGACCAATAACTCATGCAGGAAAAAATGTGCATGATCATCTCATGAAGGCAAATCGGAACCACGCATTTGCTTTGAGCACAGTACAAGAGTTCACTTTGCTTTCTCTGATGAAAGTTTAGAATCGTTTGTCAATTGTGACTGCGAATGAAGTCTTTCAAAAAATGTAGTATGATTCGAATGATGTAGATTTGTGAAGAAGGAAGACATCACAATAAAAATAAATAGCTGGATATTGAAACAAACGAAAAACCCATGACAGAACGGCAGACAGGTGTTACCGTCACAGTCACAGACTTCTGCAGATGTCTGGTGATCATCGTTTAATAAAAATTCATGTTGAAATTTTGAGCAATAAAATTGACTTAAAAGCTACGAATCTATGCATTGATCAACCTTGTAATTTTTGGCATTATCATATGTATTATACGTGTTGCAGTGCTAAGAAATAGGCAACGCTTTATCAGAACGAGGATTGTGAAAGCACAAACTTCTTTTAGAAAAATGGGAAGTATTCAGCTTCTTTCGAGGTTTTCAAAAAAAGATGCTGCGAAAAATTGTGATCCAAATCGAAAAATTAATTGAAACGGCAAAAATTTGTAGTAGTACTGACGGGTCACTTCATTTAGCAGAATTTATTCTAATAATGTATGAGATTCTGAAATCGATATACTGTACTTATGAAACGAATCGATAGCTTCTATAGAAATCATTTCCCGAATTAAATTCTTTATTTATGCTGTCCACATGATCAGAATCTGTTACAAAATACAGAATAAGATCTCAGTCTTTGACATTTACAGAATGAAGTCAGCCAGTTGCTCAAAATTTTTCCCCATACTTTTAGTTCCCGCCAAATCCGACATTTGCGACCGTTATCCGGGTTTTAGTGCTTTATGTCCCGGAAAAGGTCAGCCGCTGCCGCCATCAAACGACGTAGCAGCGCCGCCGGCGCCTGCTCCGCCTCCGCCGCCCACGCCGCCCCCCGTTCAAACGCAACAAAAATTGGATAAACAAAAGTATTGTCAAACGTACATCGATCATTATACATATTTTTGCGACAAATCGACGCCTGCTAGCGATAAACCCCGTTTGACGCAAAATATCGTCAATTTTTGCGCCAATTTCCCGAAAACTTGTCCTTCGGTGAGTGACTCTTGATGACGGAGTTGTATTTGTATTTTTCTCTAAAACTTCAATTTAGGTTTCAAGTTGACTATAAAATGATTTTCTTTCATTTTCGGCGTTTTTTAATTCAGTTTATTGGACTTGTTTTATTTCTTTTTTACTTTTTGTTTAATTATTTCTGTTTTTTCCGTTCATCTTTATTCTACCTGAATTTTTCTTGAGGAACAATTAATCATCTCCCTATTAGCTATAGCTATAGCGTTATGGAAAATTCCGTGTTTTGTTGGTGCCAGTTGTCTTGTAGGATAGTACAGCTACAGTTATTAGGCTAATCATCTAATGACGTTACTCACCCAGTTCGCAAATTATAATTCGATAATTGACGCAGAAATCGGTGGTCACTACAAAACAGAGCAGTTTAACAATCACTGTTGTTTGTAAAAAATGCAGTTCGTACCAATCTTGAGACTAATCAAATTTAGGTTGAAAAAGCTGAGACTGATACATTGACTCTAGAAATAAAATTTAATGCAAATCAGCACATTTCGACGCTTTTATAAATGCAAAACACTTAGAGGTTGAACATAACATTTCTGCGTATTTTTCGGGTTTTCTTGAATATTCAATGATAAGTCGTCAAAATTTTAAAACTTATCCAATTTCGTTATCAGTACAAATCGGCAAATCTCAATTGAGCTATTTCAATGCCAACATTTGCCGACAATAGCTAATTGAAATTGACTTCAAAAAGTAGCAATATAATGCAGGATTGCAGAGTTTGACACTCATCGAATTTCATAGCACAAAATTTGCTGGAACTTGGACAGTAAAATCAATATGTTTTGAAGCTATGCAATATGTTTTGAAGCTTCGAATGTTCTTCGAAACGCAAAAAAATCAAAAAATGATACGTGATGACCGTGCATCGTATGCCAACATTTTCTTCTTTCAAACTGTAGTGCTGACTGCTACAGTCAATCGGAGATTAAAGACGATTGATTGGGTAGTTTGTTTATTATTTGCATTTTTCTTCCCGAAACTCATTTGACAAAAGTGAACTATAGTCGGCCTTTAGTCACTGAATTTTGAAGTTGCAGAGATCAGCATGATCGGACAAAAAATCTTCCTCTGTCCAATCACAGTTGCTGAAACGTTACATACAGCACGGAAAAAACTGTAAAGAATGAGAAAACATTTTTTCGACCATGAGCGACAAACAGAACAACTGAAAATTTGTTTCAAAAACCAAGTTGAACGGTCCAAATTCCTCGTAAACAATCGAGTATCTTCAAATTAAAAGAGGATAAGCGTGATGTCTCTTCTATGATTTTGATCCTCTCGTGGTCCTGAAAATAAATTCGACATTTTTTCTTCAGTAAAAAGTTTTTTACCACGTGAAAACTGCGTGTTAGATAAATCTCATTTTCTGGTTGTCCCTGCACTTGTCATTTTAAGGTAAATGGAGTTGTGGTATGACTCGCATCTTATTCGGGACTTGTTTTCTAGGTTAAAATCAGCAATCTACCCGAACTGAACGCCACCGACGAATCCGTCGTCCAAGAATGTCTAAAACAAGCCAATTTGGCTCGGACGTTTTGCACGGGTGACGAGAAAAACCCCGACATCAGGCTTCGTTGCGACCGTTGGCGCAAGTATTGCCAAAATAACCCGAAAGTTAACCCGTCTTACCTCAGCGACCCTAACATCGCCCGCATTTGCCAAGACTACACTTACATGGCCAACCAATATTGCCCTGGATACGAGAGCATCAATTTGCGGCAATATTGCAACTATTACAGGGTGTATTGCGAAGGCAAAAAGGCTTTCCCTAATATCGACGGCAATGTGGGAGTTGTAACCGACAACTGGGGCGTTGGAGGCATACCGTAAGTCAATTTTCTTCTCTAAAATGACCGTGACTGAAGGACATGGGATATTGTGCCTTCAAAATTTTGAATATCACAATTCTTTTTCACGATATTTATTCGATATTTATCGTAAACCTTGAACTTTTCACTGCTTTCCGTGTTTTAAGTAAGCATGGATTTCTATGCTGGGTGGAACCAATCGTTTTCTATGCACATGTACTCAATAGAATATGTCTTTATCCAAGGGTAAATTTTAAAATAATAGATTCAATAACGATTTCGAAATGAGCCTTTTTCATACTGAAACCTACATAAATCTTTCAAACAATTGGAATTGATCCTCGAATACTTGATCCTGAGTTTGCATCATCGTCACACTTCATGGAATGCATACATCAAAAAGCTTTTTGAATGCTGCCAGGCTGATTTCGCACTGCTCTCGAACTTCGTAGTTCCTCGAAATTCTGTATTTCCTATCCAAGGTAGTATTGAAGATGGATTGTCTGGCCAGTTGAAAATATTGTAACATTCATTCATAACGATTTATCAATTGTGCCACTAATTTCAGATCATTCTGCAGCACTCAATTAAGGTAATATTGGAAATTCTAGAAATATGCAAATTTCTGTGGAAAAAACAGTACTTTTCTGGTATACTGTGGGTAAATAAAGGGAATTCGAGGCGCGGAACTATATCCTATAGAAAAAGTGGTAAAGAATGGAATATTACTTGCTTTTCACTCCAAATGTTTACAAGCATATCGAGAGAAGACAGGCTATAGAAGTAATTTTGGAAAGCCTTGTATTCTTAAATTTAGCTTTTTACAGTTTGCTTCTAAGTTTTTCAAAAGGCAGTGGTCTACCTATGAATAAGAGCTCACAATTTGCTGAAATTTCTAGATTTTAAGCCAGAGTATATAGGCCATCTGATGAAAAAAATCCAAGCACTTTAGCTTGACTGCCTGATGTACTACCGGCTTTTCAACTGTATTTTTGGAAAAGAAATTATATCACTCATTTTTCGCTTTATTTTTTAATTTTGATTTTTGGTCAACTTGCTTTTGCATACTTTCTCATGTTCGCGTATATGCCTCTTCTGATGATGTTCCTTCAAAACTTCTCAAAGTATTCCATTGACAGCTTAGTTACATTTTACTGTGATGTTAGGGGAGGTGGTGTAAAGGATGAGATAAGAGAAGTGGCTGTACCTCAGGAAAGAGGGCCAAAAGGTGCTGCGGGAATCGTAGGCACGGGGTTACTGTAGGATTAGAGATGCTATGAATTATTCCCGACCTTGGACGTCACAGGGCCTATCACGTAGAGTGATTTCCCGTGGATGATGAGAGAAAGTTGTGGAAGAGACGTCAGCAATCCTAGTCCTGGGATGGAACCTGAGGAAAGCTGGAACCTTAGTCCTATATAGGAATTCCTGGAGGGAGAAACCCAATGGAGAACTGAAGGGATAAATCGACTCTGGAGTAAGAAGAGAGAGAGAGAAAGAGAGAGAGTTGGGGACTAATCCTCTACTAGCTTAAGCAGAAGATTTACCAAATGAATATGCAAATTGATCTTTTATTGGGCGAGATAACTCCAAAGTATCGAAATACGAGTGCGTAAGAGCGGACTCAATATTTATACCAGCGGGAGTGGGTGTATCAGCCGCTCCGGAGTACAGTAGGAGGAGGCGGCTACAGTAATTGTCGACGGTTCTTACAGAAGAAGAAGCCGGTCGAATTGAATTCCAAAAATAGTTCGCGCTGACCTTTCTAGTAGAGAAGAGGCCAGTGCTCATGCATTCCTGTGAAGGCGAAGGAAAGAGGCCTCAAGAGGAACACCGACTCTGTTTGTGAAAGCGCAGAAATAGCTACAAAAAGACGCGAACATGAATGTAGACAACTACGATAATAAAAGAGCGTACTGTGAGAAATCAAGGTATACTGTAAGATCACATGAGCAGCGGAACGTGACGTCGTCCAAGAACCTTTGTTTGTAGTAAATACGTGAATTTATACTGAAAATCATAGTTAAAATTTCATTGTTGGTATTGCATTCTTTGAAACAGCTACGGTTTCTTGCCAATGTGTGTAATCCGAATCTGATAGGCTATCTTCGTCTCTTTTGCAGTTACTACCCCTTCAACCCGCAAGGCGCCATTGCCGGCGGCAAACGCTTCGACGTTGGTTTCGGTGATTGGGGCGCCGATTATAACAATCGGGGCGGCGTGACGGATTTTTTTGAGGATAGCAACCAATTTGCTGCCAATTGGCAGCGGGGAAATTTCGGCGGCGGCTACAGTTGGAACGTGCCTTTAGTGGGTATCGGGGGCTATAATCGTAATGGTGAGCTTTGCGCAATTTTTTGTGTCCATGAAACAGGTAGTAGCAATCCGTTCTTTCTTGCTGAAAAATTTCATGCATGTATCTATAGTCCGTTTTTCTGAAATGCTTGTAATCGAAAAAAGATGAAATAAAGTATACATTGCTTGTTTAATTACCGCGTAAGCGGACACTATACTGTATTACGGGAAAAAACCCGGCAAGTGAAATTTGACGAAATTGAAAGCTATTAGTTGAGGAAAAAAGTTAGAAATGAGAAAAAAATTTGAAAATGATTCTCATTTAATGGAAAAAAATGTGGTAGTTGAGATCGTGATACAATTGGTGTGCTTTAGGAACTTGAAATCTCAAAATTCGGCGCATCGCACCTCAGCGCTGGTGATTTGCTGAGCTTTCTCTGCGTAGAGCAAATGTTTTTAGCCGCGCGAAACTTTTTTTGACGTTTCTCGCACTTTCAGCATTTTTGCGTTACAAGCATTTTGAAAAAAACATACTATACATTACGTCTAAAACTGTTATTGCTTACAGTAAACCATTTATTCTATCGTATTGAGGTTCACATAATAATTACTTTAAACCAATCGGACGGCAATATTGAGCTACATGTGAATCTTACTGCAAAAATTTCTAATCAAGTATGAAAATTGAATTGAAAACAACCTTAGTTTTTTCGATAGCTACACTTGTTTTTTCTCGCAAATTTCTAAAGCTTCTTTCATTGACGGGCTGCAGATGAATCAAAAATCGTTTTGAGATCAAAAAATCAGATTTCGATAGATACTAATTTCTTTTTCTTTTCCCGGATCAAAACTCAAATTTTATCGTCGTTATCATTATTTCATGATGTCGCATAGGATTAGAAATTTGTGGGCTTACGCAACTCCTTACTATTTTTTTGAGTAAAGAGTATGCAGTAAAAGCTTTGTGCAAACAACTTGGAGGCCGTATTTATTTTTTGTCATTTTTCAGTTTGCAAGCACTTTTAATCAACTGACTATAGCATAGTATCTCATTTGTATGTGTGAAAATTCAAAATATTCAGACCTATTCTGAATGCTATAATGTCTCATTTTTGAACGAACCGCTCATGGTCCATTAATTTTGTTTTTGTAATGATCGATGCAGCAGTCGGAGCTTGGACACATCAGCCTTATTAAAGATCAGGATCTTTAAATGGTTGAAAAGAGTGATCACAAAGGAGTCTATACCTTGAGCGAAAAATTTATTGCTCAGTCAACGAGCCTTCCACAAGTTTGAATCAAATTTAAAGTTTGACTGTGACCTCGCTGCATCGATCATTTCAAAATGAATATAATATAGTCTGTTTTTTATAAAATGCTTGTGAATTGAAAAATGACGGAAATTAGTACTGTATAAAAATCGATTGCGCAATGCTCCTACGGTAGAATGTTTTGCCTAAAAAAAATTCCGAAGGGCTAGTTGGGAGCAATGGCAAATTTACAATAATGCCAAATCACAGTGATTTACCAGAAAACAATAAGAAATATGAAATATTACTTTTTTCAGATTTCATGATTTAGAAGCATTTTAGGAAAAATGGAAAATACGCCTGTTATTAATCATGTAACTTGCGGACAATAGCCCACAAATTATCATACTGTAGCTGTAAATGGATAGATTACAATGTTATTGCATCTGCTCATTCCAGTATAGTATTCTTTAAACAATCCATATTTTGCAGGACTACTTCCACAATTTCCCTCCAATGCCATTTTTTAGGCGTCTCGTTGGGAGGCATCGCCAACTTCCAGGATTTGCCAGCAATGCTGTCGGGCGGTGTGCCACAAGGCGCCCCGTTGAGTGGTCTGGCCCAAATTCCCTTGTCGCAAGGTCTACCCGTGCCACAGGCGTCGACGGGCGGCGGCGTGAACACGTTGAACAGCCCGCTGGGCACAGGAAATTTGGGCTTGATCGGGGCGTTGGCCCAAGGGGCGCCAATTAGCGCCGGGCCTATAGGGCCTTTGGCTCAATTCGCTGGGTTAGGGAGGAAAAGGCGGAATATATTCTATAGTGCTAAACAATGATTTGTTTGATGTATGATGTTATGGTGCATTCTGTTCGGTATTGTACTATTTACAAAATATTTTGCTTGAAAGTTTTTTTTATCAGAAATAATTTGATGAAACTACCAAAACTAATTATGCTGCTACTATTACAACTACTGATCTACTACTCATACAATGGGAAAAATTAGTTGATTTAGAACTTATTGTTGTCAAAATAGTATCTTTTTCATCTTGAGCAGCTTCTCAATAATCCTATAATTTCAAACCAGTTAAAAATATTGAAAGCCTTGTGTGAAAGATGTCCACAGGGATACTAATTATTGTCATTTTTTGCTTTACAAAAATCATATAAAAACTGACTGTAGATAATTTATGTTCTGATTGCCATAATTTTTCTCCTAAAAGCATGTGTATATTTGATTTGTAGGATCTTTTCGAAGTCGTAAGAAAACCAGGGTGTACGTTACAGTGATGACAATCGCAGAACTTCTGGCCTTACGAAAATCGAGAGATGGATATAGCCGTGAACAGCTCACTTTCAGTGTGGCTGACGTGACATAGTCAGTTATTGTACTGGATGCTTGATCACGGAAATGGACACTTCATTTTTTCTTACTTTATTCGATACTCATCAATGTAAGACAATGATGTTGAGTGGGACAGGCATGAAGCATCATACTGGTGTCACATTCATTCCTAACGGAATCGATTTTCGGTTTTAATTCATTCCGGTAATGACGTTTGAATGCGTTCAGCCTGAATGGTAGGAACGTCTCAAGTTTCGTTCTTCATCCATTGAACAGGAAGACGATCTAAAATGATTTGCTAATGACGCTAGAGATTAATCTTGACATGACTTGACTATATGCATTATTTGAAAAAATGGCCAAGATCATTATTAGAGAACTCCTTCGGCTCAATGCCATATGTCTTTTATAAAAGTGGCATTGCTATGTTATCCAGCAAATGGCTGAATATCATTGATTCTAATAGTGCCTTTATTGATGATTGAATTTGCTATATCTTGGCTGTGAAAATCTTTGAAAGTTCAGTCAAGAGTCGGCAATCACTCTTTACAAGGGTTGCCTTGCCACGCCAGCTTTAATTGTGTCGACATTATAAAATGTAAATGTTGTGTTGAATAACAGTCGTGGGTTTTGCAAATCTGTCTAAACTAGAAACATAATAATCAATAATAATAATAACAATAGTTATAATAATAATAATAATAATAATAATAATAATAATAAATAATGATAATAATAATAATAACTACAGAAGCTTACTTTAAACGAGGCTTCTATATTATTCTCACGTATAGGCCCACTAATATATTTTTCGATTTAGAATTGACAGAATGGACTTATCTAATAGCTCCAATATTTCCAATATCGATCAATTGTCGTTGTTTATGTTATCCAAACAGTTTCCGGCTTATATTTTAAACATCGTCTTAGCCATAATGAATATTATAGGCGGTACATTATTCCTCATAGTCAAGTACAAAACTGGCGATTACGGTACTCTGCAGCATTGCATAATCAATGAATTGTTGTCCAGCTTGTGGTCTTTGGTTTCGTTCGCCAATCATTTGAAAAATTCTGTGAATCTGGTCTCCGAAGTTACAACTCCATTCGTTTGCTACCAATGGGTTGCCGGAGTCATTTATTTTGGGACGAATACGTCAATTTTATTCATGTTTATTGTGAGCGTGGAACGTACACTGAGCGTGGCTTTGCCATGCTTCTACAAATATTCCTATGGAAATTTTCAAAGATCAGTGTGCATTGCTGCATGGATGATCATGATACTGTTATTTGGTATCAGCTTCTTGGACAAATTTCCAACTGAAATGATCCCAATATGCTTGGCCAGGGCAGCCATTGGACATTACAGCTTTTACTTCTATTCTTATTTTTACTTGATTCTCAGCGTATCTTCTTCATTGATCCATATTGTCACCATGATTTATTTGAAGAAAGAATCTGCCGCTTATAATCTGGATCATAATAGGAGCAACAGTAATTTGGCCGATATTCGACGTAAGATCAACGATAAAGTTTCATTGGCATTGATGTTTGCTGTTTTTTGGCATACTGTAACGAACAGCGTAGCATCCGTGGCGACGGTATTCATTTACAAGTTGCCGTATAGGGGGGCTTTGATTGGACCCTATTTAGGGGCATTCTATTACACTGGGGCCATGTCATTTTTCGTGTGCCATATGATTTTTGTGGAAGACTTTCGAAAACATTTATTTTGGTTGTTGTTCGGTCGCAAGCCATCGAACAGTACTGTGACACCGATCATAGGATCAATGTGAATTTAACAAGTGTTATTTTCTTTTGTGTTGGATGTATGAAGTTCGAAAGAAAAATATGACCTTTTTGAAACGCGAGTGATAAAATGGATTGCAAATATGGTAACGCTTTTCATGGACTTCTATAGTCTATTTTTTTAAATGAGCCTCGGAAATAAAAAAAATGCTTACGCAAATATTAAACAATAAATACGAAATCACAAAATAGCTGGATCAAATCTCGCACTGTACATAATTTTTTAGGAGCTACTATCACCAACGAGTCTTGCAACACAGTTTGAGTTTGGCATCAATCTAATTGACCATACAGACCTTGAAGCTAACAGTACAGACCTTGAAGCTAATAGTCTGTTTTTGTTGAACCGCTCCTAAATAATGAAAGTGGAAAGCAAGTAGTATTTCAGATTTTCACGATTTCCAGATGAACCTAAAATATATCATATAGGACTGGAAACTTGTGAACATACCTCCCTAACCTTTAACAATTTTTTGGGTGAAAAATTTTACAATAAGAGCTCTATGAAGACGATTTTGACGACAGTATTAATTTGTGCCAGTTTTGTATTTGAAAGCATTTTATAAAAAACAGCCTATATGCGATAAAACGAAGAAATAGTCAACACAAACCCTGACACAAGTTAGAACATGAAACTAATATATAACTATAATCAGGGTAGATAGGCCATGTGAAGAACTAAATATCGTTACTTTTGCTGACTGATTATAGATTGCGCAATTGGAGTGATGTATATACCTAAAATTTTGGGATAGATGTAAGGTGAGGATAGTCATCGAGTCTGATGAATAAATGAAACGAACTCAATGTGCATATTCTCTTCCTACTGCGATTGGTTTAGGTTGAGCAATCAATGTGTTCATTTTATGATTTATAATTATTCCCGATTAACTAGAATGGAAAGGAAACTCAGGCGCAATCAAGCTTCTTTTCCATTCTTGGGAATCAGGAATAACTTCCACATCTGTGAAATACTGCATTTGTAGTTTCCGAGACCATGAGAATGAAAAATTACAATTGCTTGGAAAATTCAAGCAAAACTTCATTGAAACAAACCCATGGAAAAAATAATGGCTATTGACTATTTAACAGAGTAAAACACGTACGATTCCGGAATTACCATTTGAGAATCTTTTCATGTAAATAACGTTACATCGACCGTTTTTTTGAAGCTGAATTTGTTTATACAAACTAATAATTATAGGAAGACAACACATGCATTCAATAGATCTTCTTGACTTCTTCTATAATGAATCAATAAAAAATCGTGACTCTTCAAAACTAACCCAGTTTTGTTAAAGTTCTCAGTGTCAGGTCCGGGTCCATCGCTGTTTCTGACGAAGTATAGTCTGCGGGTGTAAATTCCGTCGACAGCCTAAAACGAAAAAGCCAAATCTTTCACAATTTGCTTAAATGTCGTAAATAATGGAAACTTTGCCTATATACTGAGCATTCACTGAAACATATTTAACTAGTTTATTGGAAAATGCCCCGTTGGGGCAGAAAACGAAAAATATACTTTCCTGGATAGTTGCCAAGCCAGAAAAAGGGGGGAGGAGGGGAACTTGGGTGAGAGTTTAAAATCTAGTTTTGTAATACTTGATTTCCATTGATTCAAGAATTTTCCACGTCTGTAAAAAATATATTTTGTTCTTCCCCTAGCATTGTGTCAACTATGGTAAAATTTTTCTGAATGAAAATTATATGCAATCATGCTGATGGTTGACTCCACTCAAATGTATAGAAATGGTAAACCAATGGCAATCTAGCTCCTGACTGATTTGAAACTTTGCCTCTCCCTCTAGCTGAGCTGAAAAGCAATGGGAGGACAAATTATAGTCATGTCATTTTTAAAACTTATGCCTGCGATTAAAAGGGCGTCTTTAAGCACTATAGAAACCTGGGGATGGTTAAGCACAATAGAAACCTGGGGATGGCTGTACTAGCCCTGCCTGAGGATAATCTCAAGGTGGTGATTAAATTGATGATCTTCAGCTTAAGCTTATCCAAATGTTGAGATTGTTTTCTTGCAGTCACTCTAACAATCCTCATTTCAGGATTAGCTAATACTGAGGTTTGAGCTCGAGGTCGGGAATTGCAGACATTTTTATATTTATTTGCTTTAGACATAAAAAATATGAGAAAATGTTAGTGTGATCTGACACCTTGACATGGGAATAATCTCGATGTCAAGCATGGGATAATCCTGACCACATTGATTATACACCAGACTTGAGATCATCGACATATTAGTAATCACTAAAACTGAGGTGGTCGTCCTTTTGTTCAAAACTATCTTGAGCTCGAGCTTAAGGCCCGTTTATACTCCTTGCGAGCATGTTCCCGCTGATGCACACGAGCATTTTCAACCAATCAGAATGTTTGCGAAGCGCGCGCGCGTGAAGGCGTTGTAGTGTATTTCTGCCGATTTGTAGAATATTCTCATATTTGTCGTTTTTCGAAAGAGGCGCGCAGGTACAAAGTGGAGCGAGTGACACGGACCATCGAGAGATGTCTTACTGTAGCACAAATTGGCACGCGTGCTTTAGGCTCTCTCTATTATTATCAGTGTGGTTATATTGTTGCGTATTAACCCGCCTCCCCATGCGCCAAGTCCATTGTGTATTTTCCCTAGCATGAGGGAGCTTTATTATTCCTTGCCCACTCGAATTGTGTATGAGTAAGTGTGTTTTGTGTTAGATAAAATTGGAGAAAACTCTCCTTTATTTTTCATACCAAATTGGGAGACAGATTAAGGAACTTGGTTTTCTTAGTCTGTGGGCTAATTATCATCGGGTTTAAGTACTCTAATCAAGTTTTAATCGGGTAAGCATGGGCCTTAGAAATACGTGCATTAAGGACGAATTCTGGAATCCCACTCCTGTGTCCTCTCCAAAAAACCTGACAAAGCCAAGATACAGCAAAGAAAGAAGTATTAATGTACATTTGCCTGTGCACGTGCTCGCTCTAAATGCAGGCGCAAAAAGTATAAAGGTAAAAGATTAGCTTGCGCATCACATAAAAATCGAGCACATGCATGTGAAAGCGCGATCCCGAACAAATAGAACATGTTATATTTTGACGTTCAGTCACCATTTCCAGCCCGCGAAACTACAATTTATGTTGAATAGTGAGTTCCAAGCAGTGCTTTTTTATTTTAAATATATTTTTTTAAAATTTAAACAACTCTTTTAAATTTACTCTAGAATTGTTCAGGAAGTTCAAATTGATTCAATTTTCCACTACGAATATGAATAGGATAAATTTAACAACAATGTGAAGACTAGAGAAAATAAAGTCTGAAATTGTGTAAATTTTCGGTCTAAACATTGTATCAAGGATATCGATTTTTCTAGTAGAATCAATCAAACACAAAAAGTAAGAATTTCAGTTTTAAGTCCGAATCTGACTGAATTAAACAGAGAATTTCTTTTCATTCATCAGTCATTGACAACCTATAAACTTTGCTGCAACGATACTAATACACTGTTGGAAGAGAAGTTAATCGCATTCGGGTCAAATATACGAATAGGAAATATTATATTCATTGACTGGGCGCAAAGTGCCGAAATTTTTTTTGCATTTTCAGCCCCTAGAATGTCTAAAAATCAAGGAAATTTTATGTTTGACCAGTCCAAAATTTTGTGCCAATCGGCACAAAGGCTCAAAAAATTTTGTGCCATTCCAATTTTTTTGTGCAAAAAACCATGTTTGGCACAAAAAAACAATGGTTGGCGGACATTAGGTTTTTAGGTTAAAAATCGGACATTTTTGGTTTTTTTAACTAAAATTTTTTTTCCATTTTGTTCTCAAGAATACACGTTTCTTCCTGATTTAAGAATCAAATTGAGAGTTGAGCCAACTTTAGTAACTGCGATGCAGTCTTTTCTGACACATTTAGTGCGGTGGTTCTCACATTTCTTGTTGCAGTTTTTTTCGGGTCATTTCACGGTTTTTCACTAGAACCATCTGGCAACACTGCTCGACCAGCTTTTTTTGTGCACAGACATACCTGTAATTGCTGGCGAGGTTGGGGGGAGGACTCCCACCCCCCAACTTGGTCGAACCCTATACCCAACCCCCCCAAATTCGAAAAAATTAGGAAAAAAGCAGCTATATCAGCAGCATACCCATACCTGTAATTGCAGGATGGGAGGTTGAGTTGAGGGTATCCTCACCTCTAACTTAGTCGAACCCTAAATCCAAATTTCGGGACCCTCTCCCGAACTTTCGGAAAAAGTAGCTTCTTCGGCTATTTTTGGGGTGAATTTTCCAAATTTTTGACTTTTTTTCGATTTTTTAGGGATCCCAAGCAAAATTTTGGGGAACTTAGTTGGTAACCTCACTCCACAAATTTAGGATTTACCCTCTCCCAACTGGTTGGATCCACCGTTTTTTTCCTCGAAGGTTTTTTTCGCATGAGAACTGTACCCAAAATTTTGTTAATTTTCCACAAATTTTATACATTTTTAAAAACATTTATAATGTGGTTACGGAGCTCTTTTATACCCATACCCGAGCATTTTGCTGTATTTGGAGTCAGAAACCTGCAAAAATCAGGAAAAAAGTTGAGCTTCCAACTTTTGAAGCAAAAATTGAACATCTTTTAAATTTTTTTCGCTAAAAAATTCATATTTTTATAGAAAATTGATTGAAATTGTCGATTTTTTAAAGTAGAAAATGATCATTTTTGGTGGGCAACGGTTAAGAATGTTCAGTTTTTCTAGCAAAAAATTGCTATTTTCACTTTGAAAAAGTCGAAAATTAACTTTCTTTGTAGAAAATTGGCATTTTTCGCAACTTTCAAACAAAAATTAATAAATTAAGGCCGATTACGAAGGCATTGATTTTTTCAACGAATTGAGAAATTTCAGTGTACCATTTAAATCTACGGTCAAAGGTTTACGTTCTCAAGTTGTACCAGAAGCTTGCATAATGATCGGGTGAGAAAGTTTGCTAGATTTTTGGAACTTTTTTCTAAAAAAATGATTAAAAAATGAAAAAACAGAAAACATTGAAAAAAATAAATAAAAAAATTGAAAACAAAATATAAAATCTGAATAAAAAAAATAAAAATTGAAAAAAAATTATTTCAGGAAAAATGCATTCTTAATCTTAATTTTAATCTTTTAATTTCTTTACCACTTTACTTTAAAAGTTTTCAAATGTAATTTTTCGGCGACATACATAGAATGACAATCGATGCCTTTCAGCGTACTCTGTTTTAGGAAATCAAACATTTTTGAGATCTTTTATCCTACGAAAAGTATCATCGTGATGGGGTCAGTAGGGGAACGCGATCATAGATCAGTGGACCAGCTCCTCACACCATCGATGCCATTTGCAAAACCCTGTCTGCATTAACTATTCAAATAACTAAAGTATGCTGGCTCGAAATTTAGAACGGAGCAAATTTTCATTTTCCAAAGTTAATCTTCTTTCGCCTCTTTATTATATATGTAATTGGGGGAAGTTCTATGGGAACCCCTACCCCCCCCCCCCCAGAAATCGTGGACCATATGGCTGGCCATTGGGCGACCCCACCCCAGGATTTTCCAATTCAATGGCTAGCCATATGGTAGCCGTGAGAGCCCCATTACTTTTCGTCTGAAAAATAAAATAATTTTTTTTATGAAAAATGTCCATTTTTGAACAAAAAATGGTCAAAAGGTTTCTTGGCGCTTCATGCCATGAATACGCTTTTTTCGGTCCTTCTTGAAAAATAATTACTATTTTTGAACTATTTTTCGGATTTTTTTCGTGAAAAAATCGAGTTTTTTCTCCTGAGACCCCTCCCCCCAAAATATTGGGGATCACTGTACCCCCTCTTAGACCTCAGGGCCCCGTTACATGTACGTTCTTTATCAAGTGGTTCAGAAGTACTGTATTTTTAGGAATGGAAGGAACGATTGGAACAAGTGAGAAACACTCAAATACAAATTACAACACTGAACATATGATCGCGCCTGGACTATCATGCAAAAATGCTAATTGTGATTTTTGTGTCGACGCTGGTATATAGAATAACATATTTTGATGGATTTTTATTCAAATTTTATTGCTTGTACATTTTATACAATAGCGTCTCCCGAATAAACAATATTCACTTAAAAACTATTTCGGCGAAAAAATCGGTTTCTAGCTTTTGAACACAATCTCCATAAAAAATTAACCCTAAACTTTTTATACAGAGTTGCGTGAGTAAAAAAAATTCCTACACGAGTCTAAAAAGTTCACAGAAAACGAGTTTTGAAAAAGATTGCTTGGAAACTCTGGCTAGGATACAAATAACTCTGTCCTGTCTACACTTGAAAAATACATATCACAGTACAGTATGAATGGTTCTTTAGATTAATAAGTTAAAGGAACAACATAGAATGCTCGCGTTTTTGTTCTAAATGCTCGAGCAAAAGCATTTGCTACGCGCTTTTGCACGCGCATTTTTTCCTAATTTCATTCACGCATGCGCCCGCGCGCGCTATCGCGTACGCACTCTCGCTCGCGTGGAGTATAAACGGGCCTTTCGACTCATTTAGTGCAACTGGGCTCTGATTACAGTCATTGAGTACCACCTTCAAATGGGCCAACAGTGTAAAACATACCAAAATGCCTTTAAAAACTCCTGATTCAGCCGAGCCTATAATATAATATATAGGTCCTATATAACATGGACATAATTGCAGATTTTCCTTTATCTGCACAATTTATGCTTGGAATTGGTTCGCACAATTGGTTTAGTTCTAAGAGGACTTTGTACTGTAACTTTTTCTCTCAAAAATTGAGCTGGATTTTATGTTCCCGCAGTTGATTCCTGTTTTATGAACAATAAATTTAGTAAAAAATTTTTATGCAGCTGGAAGCACACATGTGCGAGAGAAAAGAGAAATATAGGGGTACACCCCCAGAGTTTTTTAAATTGGAAAATTTTTATATGCGAAACAACATTTTTGTCCAACTTTATTGGGTTTTTGTCTCAAAAAACCTCAAAAACCAGAGGTCCTCCCACTGTAACCTCCTCAAAGTTTTGAAGCTGTACATATAAGGTTGTTGATCCATTCAGCTGCAGAATATACTTTTTCACAGACATGAAAAAATTTTTAATGAAGAAGAATGAAAACCCAGTATTACAAAACTGAAATTTTTAAGCTCTCACCCATGTTTCCAAAAAATAAGCCCACCCCTTTTTCTGGCTTGACAACTATCCAAGCAAATATAGTCTCCTTTTTCTGGCCCATAGGGGCATTTTCCAATAAAGTTGTCCACCCTTTTTAGTGAACCTTGACCATGTATGAAAACCTTCATTGAAGCACATTGAAGTTTTAAATTTGGCCATCTTCACATCAAAGAAACAATAAAAAACAATCTTAAAGCTACGAATTCTCACTTTCGGCAAAAGTAAAAGATGTGTAAACTGCATAGAACTTAGAACACGTGGTAAACATAGTGTAAAGTGACCATTTCCACTGAATTGCCCCATGATCAGGAACCCGTCAACCCAAAAAACCGCAGAAATACCTTTGTTTACACCTAGGACAATTTTTTTGTGTTTAGTGACTGCATCCATTGATTTCCCCATGGTCGAAAATGTATTCCCAAAAAATCGCAAAAATACATTTGTTTACACTCAAGATAACTTTTTTGTGTAAAGTGATCGCGTCCATTGAATTCCCCTCGATCGAAAACTCTTACACCCGAAAATCTTAATACACTACTGGTTCAATTGAAACTGCAAAAAATTCTGGCGCCGTAATTTACTGCAAAAAAATTCTTTTTTGAGCCTTTATTATATAACTATTATAATTAATTAATTTATTATTATATAATTATATATTATATTATATTATATTAAATTAATATAATTATTTATTATATGATAATATATATTATATAATATATCATATATATATTATTTTATAACAAAAGTGCCGAATTTCGCGGTTCCTAGGACTTTGGACAAGGGTATAATTGAATTGAGGTCATGTTTTAAAAAATGAAAAACCAACTTGAGATTGTACCCCCAAGACGCTTTGGCCGAAGCATGGAGCTTGGATGTGGCACATCCATTGTGGGGCATGATGAGCCTGGGGCCCTTAAAAGGTGCGTTTTTTCATGTTTTTGGTACCCCACCGAGCACCACATGCAGATAGAAGCGACATGGCAACATGTACCACTCAGCTTGCCCCTAGGCCCGATATTATGAACAAAACCCAAGGTTCTGGCTCTTACCGTTTTGGCTCTAGGGGAGGACATGAATTTTACGGTCCAAGTATTATAGGCTGTCGTTACCACGTCACCTATGACGTTAACATGCATTCGGTAGTTCATCTTGAAATTTCCTATAACGCTTATTTCTAATCGTTCCTCTAACACGCAATTTTGAGTTTTGGTTAAGTTTGATTTTCTTCCTCAGATCAAATATAGGCCAACTTTATATTGCTTTGCACATTTATTCAAATTCCTATATAAACAAGACTCACAATAAAAATGGTTGGTGTGATATTCCTCTATATGCTTTGGGCTACTAAATACACTACAGAATGTACTAATTCAGAATCTTCACTTGGAAACCTTCCTTTTGAGATTCTCTACAGGTCATCTGCATTGTTTCCCAACAAATTTATGCAAATTTTCATGTAAGGAAAATACAGAAAGATGTGCAGTTAGCTACGAATGTGTAGCCCGTAGTTAACTCTACAAATAGGCACAGTTAACTGCGGGCTAAACAGAATACACGGTAAAATATGCTTTTCATATTGTGACAGCAAAATGGAAGTTTTCCTCACTATCCATGCAAATTCAATTCATAGAATGTCAGCAATATTTATCCTTTTTTCCTTTTGCAGCTGTGTTCACATTCTCCTTTTGAATTTCGTCTAAGATAATGCAACCTGACAATGTGCATCTGAGATAAGTTACGGATTAACAGGGAGCTATTTGTCACATCTACCAGGAACATGTAATTTTCATTATGGGTACAATTTTTATTGCGCAAATACCTTCTATATTTAGTGTATGACAGGAATAATCATCAGGTCTATTCGGAGGTCATCTGTTGTTAAAGGTGTAAGATTAGTGTCAACGTAGACTGCATCCACGATTCATGCAATGTAACATGCATACATGCGGAATACTCATGCATTGGTATCATGCTTACATAAAATTAGCTATTCATTGTTATCTGTTGTGTTGTCGCAAAGTGGTAGAGATTGGTCGTTAGTGTCCTGGGAATTTTTTTTATTCGAGTTCTATGAGTACTACGAAACTAATAATCCAACTATTTCCTGATCAGGAGAAAACTGGGGCCGATTATTTCAAGGACTTATTGACCTATTTTCTTTTTCCGGTTGCATTAAAGCGTACATCGAGTGCCCTAGAGTAGAAGAAAAACGACTAGCAAAAAAGCTGCCGGCTGCATCACAAATCGAAGGGTTCCGTGGTCCAGTAACTTAGTTGGTTTTTACACCGAAATTTTCAAATATTCAAAAAGGACTTAGTTGAAATCCAAAATTCAAAGCACTTTACCATCAGTCTATCTAAGGCGGAACTACTAAGCTACTGTACCACTAGAGGTGCTACTATTGAACCAATAGAAACGTGAATCGTGCCAAAGATCGTGCATCAATATTTTTTATTGTTGATCTTATTGACGCTGGTTTGAAGCACAAACGATGAAAGCATCAATAAAAGTCACAGAGAAAGAACAACAAATAGTTTCAATATTCTAGCCTGCTTTTAGCGTATTATGTTGTGTCCTGTCCGGCCGTTACTTTTTCATGCATGAGTATGTGCATTCCTTTTCCAAACAAACCACTTTTAGGGTTTTTTATTTCTGCGACGTGCCACATTGTTTGTGTCGTTATTGACATAGTCATTTCGAGTTCAGGCTTGAACCCAAGATTCGGTGAATCCCAGGTTCTAACTTTTTAGTGAAATCCACGAAAAATAAAACTGACGCCGCGCTCAGCTGAAACTCAGTTTCAAGCACTTAATACCGACATCGCGATGGTCCTCAGTTTAAGCTGATGAAACCGGCCTCAGGAGCCAGTTGCACCAACGTCCAATAGTTAGGTGGTTCAATAGTTCAGTAGACCGGTAGCAGTTAAGTAGTCCAGTTTTTTCGGTTGCACGACGATTAGTAGAATGGTCGATTCTCTAGGAGTTCAGCAGTTGTCCAGTAGTTGTTTTTAGTAGTTCAATAGTTTGGTAGAAATCGATATTGGAATCTGACGTGCATTTGAATTTTTTTGCAGAATCTTTTGATTTTACTTCTTACTTTTTTAACTTTGGAACTGGACATTGTTTTCAAAATCTTTTTACTTTAGACGATTGTTCATTTTTTTCGTCTTTTCAAACTTTTGTCCATTTTTTATTAGTCCTATTTCCTTGTAGTTTGTACATAGGTAGTAAATTTGCAATTTACGTACTGCATCACTGCTACAGAAAAATAAGTGCCAGATTACATAAAATGATTCAGAATGATTTTATTTCGTCAAGTTTCTTCTTCATCCCTAGCTTCCGTGCCTTCTGTGTAATCTGCTTCTAACCATTCCGGGTCATCGTCAGGCATAGTGCCCTCATCCGGCTCATTTTAAGAATTAAACGTTGCAATATTCAACATACCATCATAACAATTTTCGCAGCATATAGGATCAACACTCATGTACTGGGGCCGGTTTTATGTAAGTTCTAAAAGTTCAGCTTTGAGACTTCAGCGACGCTAACATTTGGGTTTTATAAAGTTACTGAAGTTCAGTTCCAATGAAAGAGTCAAAATAATGGTCAATTAACAATTATGTAACTTTTTTTAATTTTTCTCGAAATCATCGACTTATGAGGTTCAAGTGTGTCGCCAACATTTTGCACAAACGCAACGGTAGCGAAAAAATCGAATAGCCAAAAGTAACTTCCTTAGGACTGAGCAGAAGATTTTGATCTGTGTCATAGCTTACTTCTAGTCCGATCTTATTAAGTATGTCATCCATAATAGCGCAATCGATTCTAAATCTAGACACGAGATTATCCAAAACAAAATTAATACGTGGTCGAATAAGTCGTTTTTAGGAGGAATTGTCACATTATCATTATCTTCATCCTCACTACAACTTCACAACATTATTAACTCGAAAGAAATTATTCAAATAGACAAAAATGACTCTAAATATCGTTCATCAAAAATCTTTTTCGACTACTAGAAAACCTAATGTTAACGATTACTGAACTACTGAACTACTGAACATCTACATCTTTGGTGCAACTGGAGCTTTTCTATTAGTCGTTTTTCGACTACTAGAAAGGCTTGTTGAACTACTGAACTTCAGCTGAAATAGTTTAGTAGAAAACGTGTTGGTGCAACCGAATTTTTCGACTACTGAACTTCAGTAGTCTTTCAGTAGTTCAGTAGTCGTTGATGCAACTGGCCCCAAGTTGTATATAACTTCCAAATTATGAGCTAACTCGACTGACTACTATCAATAATTGTTGTGCGGCAAAAAAGAACGAGAGGCCGAGACGGCATGTATGAACAAAATAATGTTTTGTATAGAGCTAATAAATAAGAAAACATTTCTGTATAGCCACCAAGTGAAACTTTCCTGTCTATAAACGGCAGACAGATTAACTGCTGATTTTGTTGAGTAACTTAATTGGATCGTCAGAACTCCCCTAAAGCTGCACTCAGATGCATCTAATCGCGGCGTAAGTTTTCTAACAAAGAGCTATTCAATCGTATTCAAGTGAGCTTCGGAATGCAAAAAATATGAGCAAATCCATGAATTGCAAGCCAACATTTTCTTTTCCAATTTGTAGTCCTGACTGCTACGGTCAGTTTTTTCCAAATGAGCTTCTCGCGCGCGAAAATGAAACGACATACGTATATGGAGAACTTTTTTCTCATGTTGACTATGTAGCAGTTAAACGAACGGATTGAGAAAAAAGATTTCAACTTACGGTGCAGGTTTATTGTCTGCTCACCGATTTCTGGGGATTATTTTGCTTTCCGAGACTCAATTGAAAATGAATAGACTAGACAGTCATCTAATAAAAGAGACGACCGCGTACATAGGTTGTTTGCATGAGTAGCTGTTTTTCTTTCCGAGGCTCATGTGGCTTTTCATTTTTTCGAGGCTAGTGTGAAAATGATTTGTTTTGATATGGGTGTAATTTTTGAAATTGGACGTTTTCGCTACATTAAATAGCTTTTCATCTTCTGTAACTGTCGTTTGAATCCATACTTACTTTCATGGATGGTCGTTTGGGCTCTGATTTCGACATGAGTAGAATAATATCCTCAAAAATTCTTTTGTATCTTCATTGTATATTCCCTCCGAAATCGCTTTGCACAATCACGTAATTCGTAGTCTGCTTTCCTATGAAGACTTGTTCTATAAATACAAAGATTGGGAGCAAGTAATTCTGTCGTCAAAATAGTTTAGATAAAGACGTAAACTTTTAACTAAAAAAACTGACTACAGCCAAGTTCACAAATTTCCAGTTTTATGTGACATGATATAGCAGAAAACCGTAAAAGTACGGCGTTCCGCTTTTAAAAAAACATTTCAAGAAAAATAAACTATGATATACGGAAAAGTCGACTGTAGTTCATTTCATTTTCTGAGACTTGCAAGACGAAAGGTTTTGGTTCTCGATAAAGGAATTGGTTATAGCAGTATGCTCTGCTCATATCCTGCGAAATCGTTATTATCATACATTATCAGTAAGAATAATCTAGAGGAGGTCAACCAAATCTCAATTAAGATTTAATTAACCACCCACAAGTCCTTCAAAAATAAAGATACACCATTAAATCATGTTTTCGAATAGAGCTCAACAAAATTTCTTGATTGTTACCCAATATGCCCCATATTGGAACATATAAATTATAGCTCGCCCTGATAAATCACTATTTGAATGGGGTCAAACACCAATCTGGATACGCCTACCGCCAATGTATGGCCAGTATAATACAAAAAAACACCCGTAAATAATAAGTATTTGACAGCAAAGCTCAAACAATCAGTCATCTAATCTAGAATATTTTGCATATGACAATGTATTGCATTTGCAGCTCTAACGTGCCGGGGATCATCCAATGACAATCTGGTCGATAACGGTTGCTAATTACAGCGTTTTTTATACCGTGGGTTAACGTAATCATACAATTGTGGATTGCGCACATCGTGTAACTGTTGTACTAGTCTATGATGTACATCGTTATTACTGTAGTTGGAAATAATTTAAAATACTCTTCATAATGCAGGCCGACGATTCAATTTTCCCGAACTCTACCGAATTTCGTAACATCTCTTTGCTTCAAAACATAAAATGTGCAAAGACGACGGCTAGTTTCTCTGCTTATAATATTTTGGCCATAGTTTGCGTATTTCTTTCCGTACTTTTGAACATCATTTGCGCTGTTGTCATACGGTACCATTTCCGATATTATATGGTTTATCGAATATACGGTCATATGTGCGTGGCTGACGTCTTTGGTCTTTTATCCTTGTTGACCAGGATTAGTTTAGTAAATGCTTCAAATGCTCCTTGCTATTGGCACTTTTTGTACACTGAAGCAACAGAATTCGTTTACCAATCCTTATGGTCCGTCAAAGAATTTTTAACCGTGACCATTTCGATGGCGTCATACCTGGTTTTACAACCCGAGGGACAAGAAATGCGCCTTAAAAGTGTGAACCTTGCGTGCTTGCTATCGTGGGTAACACCAATTCTTTTTACTGCGATAATTATGGCTATTAAATGGTATCAAATTTTGGTCAGTAATAGACCTTCACACTTCTTCGAAGCCAGACGAACTTACTACGGAATTCAGAATTCAGTTTCAGTGTTTATTGGTACAATATTGTTTTTGTTGTTCTGCGTCACCATGGTCAAAATTCGTCGAATGAGAAATGCTGTTCAACCCTTGGAACGACCGTTTGAAATTTGTAGGAAACAAATGATGATACAATCGGCCGTGGTTACTATTTTATCACTTTTGAATAATAAGATGCTTGTACAGCATGTTTATCCATTGTTTTGTATCAAGCCCCAATTTTTATTCATAGTTCACTGTTTTTCGTGCCCTTATATTTATCTAGTTTTCCCTTCCAATTTACGTTCCAAATTAATCGATGATCTAACGTTGTGTTTTATTTTTGTTGCCACAAAAGTAATAAATAACTTTTTTTAATAGATTAGAATAATATCCAGTTCGTCTAAGTGAAGCTGCAAAATTTATCAGCAGAAATTAAGTTTGAGGGCACTGAGCAGTTACACTAATTGCACGATATCTTCAGTTCCAAAGGTTATCATTTGGAATCCTCCTCGTTCAAATATTCATCTTTTGACATATTCAATTTAGCAGGCTATAAATAAAAGTTTAGTCAGCATTCAGAAAAAAGTGTGGAGGCGAATTTAGAAAGAAAATGATCGCTAATCCAAGTCATGCACCTAATTTTAGCAGCAGATTACTGAGCATCAATGGACTTTGTCGCGCCTTTCTTGCTAAAGACTAATGCAAATATTGACATAGTATCATGAATGAGCTTGGTTGGGGTCGTTCCAACGTTGCTCCCATCCCGATATTACCACGGTCCCAACATAGCCACCATTTGTTTGATATTAGTAAAAATTGATCATTTTTTGATATTACATCTTTAAGGATGACTTAATTGATAAAGATTTCACATAAGATACCGACCTATAATCTCTGGAAGCAAACAGCGTACTTCTATTTTCATGAAATTTGGGAAACAATCCGTCTTGTAAAATTTTGATCGATTTTTTCGGACTGGGCTTAGGCGTAAGCTTAGGCTTAGAGTTAGGGTTAGGCCTCGGCCCAGGCTTAGGCAGTCGTCATTAAAAATATAGGCACCCAGCTTGCTTAAAAAAATTATACGTCTGTATCATGCGAAATCCCCGCCATTTTCAAAAACGTAATATCAAAAAAAGATGAATTTTTATCTCATATCAAATTGTGGCAATGTTAAGGATGGTGGCAACGTTGGGATGCTGGCAATGCTGAGATAGTGGCTGTGCCGGGATTGTTTGGTGGCAATGTTGCAGTTTTGGGGTGTTAGCGATGTTGAGGCACAATCGTCATAATGAGATGATCTGTCATTAGGGGTATTTCCTGCGACTTTGCGTGTGATGACTACTCTGTGGAGTATACATGTAGAGAAGCTTTCTTGTACGAAAAAATTAGAAAAAATAAGTAAATAACTTTCGGACCTGAATTGAGAACTGACTGGGCATGATATAAGATGCAATGTAGAAAATTTACTTGGGAAACAGATAGATTAGTTAAATGAAAGCCATGCCAAAATACCCTTAATTAGTATTGAAAATTAATATGCATTAGCTGAGGCATGTCAGGCCAGACAGTGAAAGAAAATAGTGCAATGAAATCCAGCAGTTGGATCTAAAATCGTTAACTGATTTTGAACTTGTATATGGTATACCTGTACGCAACACACCTAGGTTTGGGCTGTTGGAATGTTAACTTCAGCCAAAAAGCGACTTTTCAAGGCGAGTAGGAATATTTCATTTCCAAAACGCAACCAATTGGGCACGTTGTTGAAATCCATCCTAAAGCACCGTTTAAAATTATGCACCCTCATTTGGGGCAGACTTCTGGAAAAAGTTGTGTTAAAACTTGATTGATCTCAATGCTTCTCTTGCTGCCGATGTATGGTGCGCAGTCCAGCAGTTACTAGTGTCTAGTTTTTATTGACATTGAAGAAAGCCAAAAATAAATAAATACAATTTTGAAAATCATTTACGTGAAGCTTTATTGTAGAACTTTTTATCCAAAATATCAAGGAAGGGCGAGTTTAGAAATTATCACCGGTTCCACAAGTGAGTACAGTAAATCCTACAAAGTGATCCCTCATACAAGATGAGAGATACTTTAATTAGTACAAAACCCAAGAAAAATATAGTATCACCGAAAATAACACTAAGTCCTTTTTTGAAGTACATGTTGCCACAGGTGCTTTACAAAGGCCATATCGATGAAGAAACGGATTTACTTTAACAGAATTATTAGTTAAATAGTTACACAGATAATGTAATTTAACCATCCTTAGTTATCGATTCCCTACGATCAAGATGAGCTTATGATCCTATGTGCATAACTGAGACGTTTATTAATCTGCCAATTATACTTATATCCGGGTATGCAAGTCAAACTTTGGCGCCGATTATTTTACAGATTGATTATGTAGCCTTTCAAAATAATAAAAAATGCACCCTTAGAATAATAACATCTATAAAATCATTTTTCGAAACATTATTTAAAATTTTTTACAATATTGATTTTTTTTATACAGGAATTATATACTAGGAACAGAGACATATTCGCTGGCAAAAAACTCCACCAAACTTATCCAATCTGTTGTTGGGTAGTTGATGTAAGCTACACTTTTCATTTTTATTATCAGATGACATGATTTCATATTGTAGCATCAATTATTTAACAATTCGAATTGAATTTTTTGTATTAAACTGTGTTTGACTTTGAATATTTGAGTGTGAATTTATAACTTAGTAACTTATGATTTCCTGCTATTAGCAGGAACTATGCACGTTCAATAAAGTCATTGTTCGTTTTGATTAATTTCTATCTTTTCTTTGAACAAAAATATGAATTAGTGTCTGCCTCCCAATTTCTATACTCACAGCAGAATAAGCAGGAAGCTTTTTGATTTGATCACGATTACGGAATGATAATTATGGAGAACATTTTAAAATATGAACCGTATAATTAGAGATATGGTTGGTTATGAAGCTATTTCGGGACACAGTAGGGGTGACTTCAAATATACAATAATTCTAGAGATTCCAAGGACCACATCAATGTCACACGTTGAGATAATGCGTATGCATTAAGGGGAATTGCACAAGGGTAGAACACTACCACGCAGATGTGCTTGCGTCTGCAAAAAATTAGTGTCTCTTTAACACAGTCAACCTAGATGATAGGACTTGGCCAAAATTCCCTGGCACAAATTCACGCTTTCACGTTTGACTGGATAGGCACAAGCATGAGCTCGTTAATCTAATTTTTTATACTCCCGTGATTACTGACACATTTTGGTCTGTGACTGCAAACGCAACGTTGTTACGTACTTAGTGGTCAAAAAACTGAAACTTTCAAGACCATGATTGCACAAACATCTCCTTTGTGAAGGCCCCGTCAGTCAACTTCATACCTCAACAACTCAAGAAGAAGAAACGCGTACATTAGTAATTTTTACACGGTTGGATAGATCTTTAAAACCTCACAGCATGTCAGATCTCATTTCTTTGCAATGAATACCGTCTTCTGTGAATCTACCGGTCATAAAACACAGATTAAACTAAGGAAAATCGTTTCCTTTAACGGATTGCTGGTTATTGCCTCCCTCCTCCACGGTATCGGTGTTTACTGCCGTTTAAACTTTCATTTGATGAATAGAAATTTTCCAGTTTTCCAATAAATGAAATTTAATTATACATTCACAAAATTTCATACAAAATTGCCGATCTTAGAAAAGCGTACTCCGATGGCCTGATTAAGTCTATTTTTGAAGTTTGGAAATATTCTGCTGATGCCGCCAGATGCTTCTTTTAATGACAGTCGGTTGTCGTCCATATTCTCCGATATCCAATTCAGACAATTTGCCACTTTTGTATTCAAATGTACGGCTTTGTGACGCGATAGATCTCCTCCAGACATCACGCCTTCGGCAACGAATTTAGACTGAATTTTACAGAAGAATGGCGAGCCAGAGTCACCCTTAAAAGTATATGTGTACTGTGAAAAACATACTTTTAGTAAATTTCATAACTTGCATAGTAAGGTCCTTTATATGGAAAATTTTTCCAAACGGTAAAGAAACTTGATTTCTTGTCGATGCTCATTAAATTAATGATCGTTGCCTTTACAGGTGTTGGACTGTCGATGCACATGAGCTGATCGGCGGCTCGGCCAGGGGTATCTGAATTTTATTATTTCGTACAATAAGTCTTCCAGCTGTAACGATTTTTAAAAAGATTTCGAAAAATCATTGAAAATTGCAAATTTAATGTGCAACATGATCCAAACTCACTGTAAGAAAAACTAATGACCAGCCAACTCAAACAGGTGCCTGCCCAAAACCACTGTCTTTTGAAAAGAGAAGTACCACTTGGCGTATCCAGGGGAGCCATGGGGCACATGCCCTACCAGGAATGGTGTAAAAGTGCAAGTTTCAAGGTTATTTGAACTTTTCGACGTGTATATTTGGATTAGTAGCGGAGACCAGAAACCTATGAAAAGTGCTATTCAAAACCATGTAAAATTGTTTGGATGAATTTCTTGATATCAAAAATGATTGGATCTCCAAACTGAATTCCATGCTAGGCCTTATGCTTAAATGACGAATTGAAAACTTGCATACAATATATCGTGCTACAAACTGTGTGAATAGAAGCATCTAAATGATTTATTATGGTCTATTTTTTCAAATTAGCATTGACGATGCAAAAAAATTTTTATGTTTATGAAAATTGGTGAGGTACTTGGTGGGAGTTGGAATTCTTGCAATTTTCCATAAATGCAAACAGAGATGATAACCTTTTATACTTGAAAAAAGTGAATGATTAGCTGAATGGGACTGGTGTGAAATTGGGTATGAGTGAGGTTTCTGTGAGCAATGAAGATATTTTCAGTAGTAGCTTTAGGGCATAAGGGCTCATTTGGTCTCAATCAGGAGAGGAAAAGCGAAGTAATTGCACAATTTATTCCAAAAATCGACGACTTTTTCGACGCTTTGCGTGGGTGTTGAGACATTATTGCAACAAAATGTAAGATTTTCGAGATGAGCCGCAGCGAATTTTTTTGTGGCGAAATATAATGACGGAAGGACCAGTCGATGAATCAAGGCGTTTTTGTTTTGGTGAATTACGCTTTGGAAAAATACAGCCGACTGATATATGGTATGGATCAGTGTTTTTCCCCGACCTTCTTTTCACATTTGTGGAAAGGCCTTAAAAATTTTAACATAAAGTGAAAAATTTTCTGCGTTGAGTGCAAAAAATTTCGCACGTTTTTTGTCAAAATTTTGTACATTTGTTTGTACATTCCAGCATTCCGAAACACTCGAAGTACTTGATCATATTTTATAGAGACATCAATGAAAGTGGCGATACGGATAATGACGATGAATGGGTACAATGATGACGATGATTATCCTAAATAACAGTTAATTTGGAGAATAAATGTTGTGATAGACCTTCATTGTTTCTATGATCCATTGATCTAAATTTTTAATTGAAAAAACTTCGTTAAGAGTCACAAAAATTTGTTGTACATTTGTGGAAAGATCCTAAATTTTTTACTCACATTCTGAAAATTTTTTTCCACAAATTGGGTCATTTGTGGAAAAAATCAGTTGGTATCGATTCACAAAAAACCAATTTCCTTACCAAAATTTGTTGATCCAAATCCACAAAACAAGCAATGCTTCATATCCAACAGCTTCCCATTCCCATTTTCAGGTAAACATAATGGTCTGATATAGAAATTAAAATCTATGCTTTTTTCGAGCTTGATGATGGCGATATCATTCACCTGACCATCATATTTGGGATGAAGGTGAATGAACGCAGCTCGTCTATATTTGGTATGTGGCAGAGTTAGTCGCAAGTCGTAAGCACCAAATAGAAATGCATATTCGTCAACAGGATCCCTGAAACACAGCCACTGCTGAGAATTATTACGATGAAGGTGCAACTGCTGATAAGACAGAAATATGGACATTTTAACCTTTGAAAAACTTACGGTTTTTTGTGCCGTCCATTTGCGTGGAAGCAATGTGCGGCAGATAGAGCCCACAACGTGGATTTATCACCAGTGTTTTTGTTTATAAGTGACACTCCACAAACGTTGATGCGCTGGTACACAACTACACCGATCCATGGGAAAGCAAAAGGTGAAGTCGTAAATCCTCCCAAAATCCGTCGATATCGCTGATTTGGACCAACTTCTGATACAGAGTTGGGGAAATAAGGTATTCCACAATGAGTACCGGGAAAGCCGGGATTCACCTGCATGCTGGGTTCTATCTCTATACCTGAAAACAGCAACTTCAGTAAGGTGAGATTTGGAAGAATGAACCAGTGTATGATATTTGTTGGGCATGTAGGACATTGAGTTCTTTGGAAGTGTACATCAAAAAATACTCGAAAAATATATTGATTTACAATAAATGTATCGATATGCCTTCAATTCTGTGGATCACGTAAGAAACAGCTGGCAATACTGCAAACTTTACCATTGATCTGTCATCTTTTGGTTTCGATCCATGCAATGTGCATACTCTTATATCGCGCAAAAAGTTACATGCTCTACACAATGGGAGTTCTGAACAAATCTGGAGACAGCTGAAGCGATTCACGACATTAACACGAGCCATGGGATGAAATACATGGAATCCGGAGTACTGTACTATTCGACCATATTGTTGGTACTCCTTTGTGTCTAAAATCTTGATCTGTCGTTGTACACTATCCGCCTGTAAAATATAAGTTGAAGATTGAGGACTGTTGATAATTGATTGCTTATGCATGGCAATCTGATGAAGTTATATTATTGTTTGTTCATCTACAAATGAGTCTCGGAAAGCAAAATAATCCATCGAAAGGGGTGAACAGACAAAACCTGTCTCATAGGCCGAAACTTTTTTTCTCAATTTGTTCGTCGAACTTCTACAGTCAACTTGAGACAAAAGTGTCCGTGCACGCAGGTTTCAAAAGCGCGGCAAAAAGTTTTAAGACACGATTTCTGAGAGGTTCTACTTTCCCTATGATAAGTTGAAAATTAATTATACCTCAAAATCTGACATTTTGGGTAGTTTCGAGCGCTGAGTTCAATGGCACCATTTGTTTTGCTTGTAAACAAAAATTCGCGCCGCTACACTATGCCAAAGTTTGAAAATTGATGATTTTTTTGCATTTTGCAGTGGCCTTGTCAGCCAAGCGATATTTCGAGATCGAATTGATCTTATTTGATGAATAAATATTCATTTTACAGAGAACAGAATAAGCTATCTTCTGATGTAACATTTACTGTAAATAATTGCATATTATATTTTTTGATAGAGTTTAAAGTGTCAAAAATGAGCCGCCAAAATCTAAAAAATTTCGTTTATGGACACTCCCTAGTACCTTCCCATCGGAAGCCGCAGAATTTTATTTTCTTACATTGTAGCTCATGCATTTTTACTGCATCGGTTAAGTTTTCATCAAAATTGTTGTACCGTTTTGGGAGCTGCACTGCTCTGAAGAAGGCATACTTATGAAAATTTCATAGAAATCAGTGTATTTGCCAGCTGGCCCTTGTCTCCCATTTGAGATATATTTATTACCTATACTGCAGAATTCTCAAATACCTAACAGACTATAGTTTGATGTATTACTTGTTTCACAAGCTTCACACTCTGCGAGAAAGTTTGAACAGTCAAAACTTAGTGCAAAAATGAAGAAAAATCCTGCTTAGGGGCACTCCCGAGCACCTTCACCCGCGATGCCCCAGAATTTTATCTTTTATTGTTTTGTTCACATATTCCTACAGTAGATGTGAAAGCAGCATCGCGATTCGAATACCCCTTGAAGAGCTATATAGACTCAAAGATAGCAAAATCCTCAAAATTGCTCAAAAATCAATATTTTTTTTTGCATTTGTGTATTTTTATGGAGTAGGTTCATTATATCAGTACTGGAACCGGCAAATACATTAAAAAAGCGATAACTTTTCAGACATGTTGTAGAAAAACAGTGGATTTTAATTGCATTTTCATCTACTTGAGAAATTTTGTTCAATTCTGTTGAGTCACTGATCTAAAAGGATGATACAATCCCGTGCCTAATCAAACCTCACAAAGTCTATGTCATTCAACTGAAAAAGATTAATCTTAATGCTCGCTGTGCGAATTGTTGCAGTAAACTTCAGATCAGAATTAAGCAAAATACATTTTGTCTCTCTGTCTGATGATCTAAACCTATTAGAGTGAAATGATAAAAAGACTTGCGCCAACCATAAATGTACGGCCATCATATAAGGAAATTGTCTTTTAATCTTACAACAATATGCACTGTACCAAAGATGTAGCATACCCTGAAAGGAGCAACATAAGTATAGGAACCCCAACATTAAAATCAACAGGGCTCTGCAAATTCGGAAAAAAATGCAAAAACCCTCCTGGAATCTCAAAAACTGTTGGGCCCAAAATCTAGATATTTTGTAGGTGTGATTGGAACGGAGTTTCATCGATAAATTTATGAGGAAATTTTAAAAAGGTTACTCTGCATGAGACGATAGTAACCCAAACTTCGAGTAAAAACTTTCCTTGGTACTGCACTCGTGATTAGCCCAAAGATATACAAAATATTGTTGACCATGAGCGCTACCCATATGCTGAAAAGATGGTGCAAAATCCACCAACCAAAAGTACAGCACCTTCAAACAGACGAAATTTTCTCTACCACTCGAGTCCTGTCATTCAGGTTATCCGAACCATATGTCGTGCGACGAATAACCTGAAGTTTTCAAAATCTTACAATAACATCAACATTATATCAGTAAAATAGTGTATATTCGCCTTTTGATGCCAATCGAGTGGCAACAGCTTGGTTTTCAAAATCCTAAGGCAAAGGTTTTATGCAATGACATCCTCATATCATTGAAGATTCACTGATGAAATTCGACCCCATGCCCACCTACAAGATATCTAGATTTTAGGCTCAACAGTTCTCAAGATTCAGGAAGATGCCGTTACCTATTTTTGCATGTTTTTTCAAATTAACAGAAACTCTTTTGATTATAAGGCCTGGATTTGTATACTCATATTGCTCGTTTCAGAGTACCCTATATCTTTGATACAGTGCAGTTTATTGCAGGATAATAATTAATTTTTCTTAAATGATGGCACCCCTATGTATTTGTATGATGCACATGTGTCACTAACTATCAATTGAAAGTCGTTAAAGTTGAGAAGTGGTCTCCCACAGTTCATATTGCAGTAAATTTTAGATCAGAATTGAGCCAAATACATCTCTCAAGTTTGTCTGATGGAAAAATATCAATGAAAACACATGATAAGAATATATCCGGCGTGTCAGTGTACTGCATTCTTTTTGAAATGATTGGAGCAGGTTAGGAGCCAAAATTTTGTTCAAAATTATGGAAGACTCGTTAAGTCTATTAAATAAAGTTTTCCTTCATGATACGGACTCCTTGATGATCACTCTTTCTATTCTGACTATTTCGAAATTTTCGAAATAAATTTCATGATCTCTAGTAAGGTTCTGTTTGCCCAAATTGTGACCACTGCTTCGATCTTTTCTAAATGAATGGAGTATGTTAGTGGACCAGGTAACAGGAAACTATTGCCAGGTCATGATCTGATCTTTCATGACATATATAAACTTGACTAAATATTTTTTACCTTATATTAAGATGATGAAAATTCATTGTGTCAGTAAATACAGTGACTCCCTAAACGTAAAGAAAACAAAAATTTGTTACATCAAATTCATTTGAATCGATTCTTGGATGAATGTATGACAGCCTGACTAAAAAGAAATTACCAACTGCAATAAGAAAATGTTTTAGTTTTCAGTGAACAATTTGCTGCGTATGTCAGCTTTGCAATGCTATTGGTAATTACAGTCTTTCCACCTTCAAATTTTTGTAGATAAAAAACACAAAGTACTCATTTCTTTTTAAATGAGCCATCTAAAAAAATTATCTCAAGATTTGCTGTATGAGTAGAAAAAAAATCGTCAGTGCTGATTTAGATTAGTGATTTGCTCATGAGATTCCTTTCATATGTTGCACGTCTTCAAGCCTTGAAGATGGATCATGTCCCTAAATGTATATGACAAACGTAAAATGACTTGCAAATACACAGCGGGCCTTATGATTTTCCTTTTTCATGTGAATGACAAAGACTTTGTGGGGTTTGATTAGGGCGGGGGCTTGTATCATCCTTTTAGATCAGTGACTCAACAAAATTGAACAAAATTTATCTAGTAGATGAAAATGCAGTTAAAATCATGAATCACAGTTTTGCTACAACGTGTCCTAAACATTGTGGCCTTTTTAATGTATTTTCTGGTTCCAGTATTGAAATAATGAACCAACTCCATGAAAAAACAAAAATTCCAAAAACAATTAATTGATTTTTGAACAATTTTCAGGATCTTGCTTTCTTTGGATCTGTGTAGCTCCTCAAGGCGTTTTCGAACCGCGATGCTGCTTTCACACCTACTATAGGAATGTATGAGCGAAAGAATAAAAAGATAAAATTCCGCAGCATGGCAGGTGAAGGTGCTAGGGAGTGCCTCTAAGCAGGATTTTTCTTCATTTTTGCTTCTAATTTTTGACTGTCCAAACTTTTTTTGCAGAGTAAAACGTTTGTTTGTGAAACAATTAATACATCAAACTATAGTCTGTTAGTTATTTGATAATTCTACAGTATAGGTAATAAATATATCACAAGAGGTAGACAAGGGCCACATTGCAAATACAATGATTTCTATTAAATTTTCATAGGTATGCCTTCTTCAGAGCAGTGCAGCTCCCAAAACGGTACGAAAATTTTGATGAAAATTTAACCAATGCAGTGAAAATGCATGCGTGACAATATGAGAAAATAAAATTCTGCAGCTTCCGATGGGGAGGTGCTGGAGTGCCCATAAACGAAATTTTTTAAATTTTGACGGCTCAGTTTTGAAGCTTCAAACTTTATTGAAAAGTGTAGTATGCAATTATTTACTGTAAATGTTACATCAGGAGAGAGCTTATTCTCTTGAGCTTATTCTCTCCTCTGTAAAATGAATATTCATTCATTAAATAAGATCAATCCGATCTTGAAATATACTGTTCGTTTTGAACTAATTACTTCATGAAACAAGGCCACTTAAAAACTTATGGACGTCTTTGAGCATATGTAGAAGCTTATGAAATTCTGATTTCTGAACATCTCTACACTGAACTTTAAGGGATGTCCCGAGGTCGCTTTTTTTGAGTGATATTTTTCATTACTTTTTTACAGGCATAAAAAGATAGTTTCTTGCATAGAATTTCACAAAATTTTAACCAAATCAATGTCCGTATTTGCTCAGAAAAACGTGGAGAATAATGAAACACAAAAGAAAGGGCAAAGAGATAGTGATATGAAACAATGGATTTGCATAAAAAATCAGGCGCGCATTTAGAGAATGATTTAAGGCATAATACGATTCGCCGAAATTCATTTTGAGATGTTCACAGTGCTTCCACAACATTTTAGTGACAGAGTTCCCAGAAATTCAGATCAAAAAGGCAGCCTAAGTTTAATTCGCATGATATACATTTATCTATTTTTGGAATAGTGATAAACGTCGATGATTTTTTTTAATGAGGCTGCGTTCACTTCCGTTTGATATTTAAAAATTATATAGCTATTATACATGTACGAGTATTATTTACCAGGCTACTTCGTCAAGTCAATGAAAATTCAATAACATCTTTTTATGAGGCACATAGCATAAAAAAATTTATAGCTGTCTGCACTTTTGAAACACTTATCCGCCATTGGCTGCGCTTTTGAGCCTTTTAGCATTAGGGTGTAGACAGCATTGCTGCGCTTTTGAACTTTTTGCATGTGCTGCGATTTTGAAACTTTTGCGGTGCTTTTGAACCCGCTGCGCTTTTGAACCCTATCCGCCTATCCATCATACATTTCCAAATGCGCCTCGGAACGCAAAATAATTCATAAAAAGCGGATAATAAACATGCACCGTCCGAAATCTTATCGTCTTATGTTGTTCTCCTAACTGATAAACAGACATTGGAGAAAAATAGTGAATGTGTAAGCAGGTTATGTGCATGAACATTTTTCTCGCGCCCTGAGGCTCATTTGTAAAGAATAGACTATAAGTTATAACCACGAGTTATGAGAAACTGTCATTAAGCATGCTTTGTCTAGAAAAATAAAAGCGGTTAAATGAAAATGATCAGTAAATTCGACTAAATAATAACAGAGCAAACTGCATGGTACACAGTTCACACAGTTCAGCACATAGTTCTATAGTCTGTTTTTATGTAATGCTTTCAAATCAGAAGATGTCAAACATTAATACCGTTTGTGATATCTTTTAAACAAAGCTTCTATGATAGAATTCTTTCCTAAAAAATGTTAGGCCCGTATGCCAGAAGGTGGAGTAGCCTACTCCATGGAGTAAACGATAGATTATTTCCTGGGTTATCTCCAATTGGCATTCCAGAAGGAGGAGAAAAGAGACGAATAGAGTAGAATAAATCGGTATGCCAGAAAGCGGAGTAGGCTAATTCACGGATTAAACGGCGGAGTAATCAGTGGATTATTTTTTTCGGTATGCCAGAAAGAAGAGTAGAGCAAACAGTGGAGTAAACAACGGTTTTTCTTGTCATTTTCCAAACCTCCATCCAAATTATGTAGATTAGCAAAAAGCGAGTTGACAATGTGTGGTTGACAATGTATGTGTAGAGAAGAGTAATAAAATCTGTAAACCCACGATGAACAGCAGAAATCCATTGTGAAAAAATGTGACCATTTTTTTTCTTGTCTCTTTGTCACTACTCCACTGTCTAATCCACGGATTGCAAACTCGGTCACTGCTCCACTTTTTGGAATGCCAAAAAAGAAAATCCGTGGAGTAACCTAATCCGGGAAGTAGCTAGTCGGTGGATTAGCTTACTCCATGGAGTGGCAACTCCTCGGATTAGACTACTCCGTGGGGTTTTCTACTCCACCTTCTAGAATACGGGCCATAGTTTCCAACAGAAAATCTAAATGCGTAACCTGGCACTCGCTTTCTACTATCATTATTCACAAGACTTTCAAGAGAGACAGACTGTTACTTTCGTCCGATGTCAAAAATAGGACCGAAAGATTAATTTACCGATAAAACAGAATAGCACTCATCGCAATTTTTACCTTTGTCCTGAAGCAATAAAGCATGAATAGCAGCATAAA
The DNA here is from genome assembly GCA_963922205.1 of Romanomermis culicivorax. Taxonomy (NCBI): domain Eukaryota; kingdom Metazoa; phylum Nematoda; class Enoplea; order Mermithida; family Mermithidae; genus Romanomermis; species Romanomermis culicivorax. The sequence goes on from CAWUHX010000019.1 coordinate 1,417,182, forward strand.
ACACATTTGCATGACTCCAACTTAATGAAACAAGCAAAATACAATGTATCATCATCAACTTCTAGTACAAGTAAATACAACAGATGTTGCTGAACAAATAAAGCACAATTTAGTCCGGACACACACAGTAAACAGATAAACATGGTCTTTTTACGATATTTTTTCACTTCCAGGATTCAGGAAAAAATCTCAACACTTTGAAACGAATATAAAAATACCAAAAGAAAAGAGGATATGTAACTTAGATAATGTACTCGAATACATCTCGACAAGACCTACTAGCTGATGCTTATTTCGCAATGTTTTGAAACAAAAAGGTTGCCTGAATGCATATGGTAGGGTTCCTCCAGAAGATCAGATGTGTATCAATTAGTGGAAAAAACAAATGTTTTTAACTTCTTTTATCTATTCTCGAAAATATCTCACAAAATTTTCTGTCATTTAGTTTGGGAGTAATTCCAAGTTTTTTTCGCCAAATTCGCACGTTTATTTATTGTATACCCTATTCATTTTCAAATGAGCTTCGAAATGCAAAAAATGCGAAGAAATCGGTGTACAAGTGATAACCATGCATTAGAAGTCAAAATTTTATCTTTCCAAATTGTCGTGACTGTACAGTCCATCTGAAAACAAGGCGGCCGAGGAAGCAGTTTGCTTATTATTTGCATAAGTATCATTTTTCCTTTTGAAACTCATTTGAAAAAATGGACTACAGAACATTATTGCACACGCTGAACATCTCCATGCTGTAATGATTTTTAATGAAATTTGTAATAGGAGCATTAAATCAGATCACGTTTTTCGTTATCAGACTCCTTGAAATCTGACGTACCATTTCCAAATCAGTTAACGGTAGCCCTGTCAAAACAATAAATTTGCGCCTCACTAATTTTATTGCTCTTGTCTAATTTTCCTTTATATTACCTCGTTTTAAATTTAAACGAAAATTCATCAGTAAATTTATATTAAAATAAAAATAGGCAAAACGCCACGTCCAGATTAGCCTTTCTCTGCCTGGATAGGTAAGCTGGAGAAAACTTAGCTAATTATTTCATTTGGGATAAAACTAAACAAGTATCTAGTTAGACTGCAATATCGAGGATAAGGACGAAGCATGTGAGTCAAATTTCCTTGGCCAAGATGATCTAAACTCTGATCTATACTATTTCAAATGGGTCTCGAAAGACAAAAAAATCCAAAAAGAAATATGTCGGTAAGCGATGACCTTGCACTATAAGCCAATACTTTCTTCAAGCGATAGTCTTGACCACTACAGTCAATCTGCTGAGAAAAAAATGAGAAAAGCTTGTTTATTACTTGCATGAGCACATTTTTTCTCCCGAAAGCTCATCTGAGGAAAGTGGACCATAGGCCAGTTTACTACGTAGCACGAAAAACTGACGGAATCATGAACTACAAAAAATATAACACGCAAAAGGCTTGTAAATATTTTTTCTACAATCTTCCACAAAAAGTAAATTACAATTTAAGAGAGAGACGGCGTCGCTGTAGTAGAAATAGCCCAGACAAACGCCGATTAGAGCGTCGCGACACGGCAAATTCACAACGAAGGCCGTGGCCCACGAGACCAAGCTTTTGGTCGCAGTGTGTCAAAAAACGCGCCATCAACGCCATTCGAACGAATTGTTCCCACTAGTAGTGCTTTCATTTTAAGCCTCTTTCTTAGCTTTCTTTCAAACGATGAGGAAAAGCAAAATTCTTAAAACCAGCTAGAAGTAGAATAGGAGTATTAAACATTTACGAAACTGAATATGAAAATTGTGACAATAATCACACATGCCATCAAACGCAATTTTCGTGGATCATCATAATATGCGCACGGTTGACATCGAAGCATTACGGCGCTCAGGACATGTTTTATGTTCACGATGAAAATGAACAAAATCGAGCTGCCGAACATTGAAAACATTTGAATGGAATAGTAGCCTTGAAAATTTGGGGCTCGGAATTTAAACGAATCCAGCCACCATAAACTCGGTAACAGATCGTTCAAAATATAGTGGAACAAAGCCAATTCGTAGATACTTCTTCCTCTGACCACAGAAAAAGCACTTCGGGCAATAAATTTAGTACACTGATTTCTTATATTAAAAATAAAAATGGAAAATGGAAAATGGGTCGACAACATGTTCGATAGAAGCTGTATTAGATCAATTGCTCATTTTTGAAGTATCTCATCCTTGTGGAAAATATTAAGTTCAGATGCTTGTGCAACAGACTGGAACAATCGAGCCAAAGGTCGTCTGACTCGCAAAATTTTTCTTCGGTGATGTCCAATAACTGATCTTATTTCTCAAGTTTGGAGCGGCAGATGTGAATTATCATCAAGGATTTCAATTTATTCGCATAGTCACCATTGAATTGTATGAAATCATTCAACTAAAATTAACTATGATGATTTAGCAAGACAGATGATTTATTTTAATTTCGGTTGTTCATGTATCGGAAAACATCTCTAAAAGATTTATTATTTTTATCCGTGAGCAATTAGGTGCAATTAAGCATGAGAAAGGGTTAAGACAAGCGACAAGTAGCTCGGAATAAGGGTTAGGCTGATCAAGGCTCCTGCTGTCCAAACGTAATCTATTATAGAATGAATCAAGATTTCCGACTTCAGGAAACCACACCCAATCGGTGTCCCTGCTTGATTGAAGATCAAGAAAAGTTAGTTAACTCTCAGGCGTGCGTAATTTTGAAACTCAATTACTACGATTACGCATCCAGAAGTGAGGATGTTTTGCTGGATAATGTGCTTCAAAAACGATTTCCACCTTTTCAACGTATCGTCATGAGTTCCATTAAATATTTCGCTTAGCACTTGGCGCTGTCCTTATTTCAACTCAATGAATTATATCACTGGTAATCATGATCAGTGGGTGTTCTTATGGCATGACGCATTTGATACGAAATGAATCAACTCAGCAGGACACGCCTCATGAGGATTTCCTTCCCAGAATGACAAAATGCAATCATTCTTTCAGAAAGCCATATATCGTTTCACGTTTTCTATGGTGGTCCCGAGCTTTGCTGCACAAACACTAATCAGAAACTTGATTCGTACTCTGTTTTTTAATAAAATTCTTTTTAAATTGAAAATGACAAAAGAAAAATCTAACCTATGGTAACAGCACAAAAATTATTCAAACGGTCGCTTTTTATTTATAGAACGAGCGCGTTAACAGTTTTCAGAGATCTGCCCTATTCATCTGACATCCATTAACCACAGCTATCTCATGCATGCACGATACCTACCAAAATATCCGTTCCGTTGGAGTGACTCTCAATTAAGTTATAGCCTGAATTTTGTTTCTGTAAATGTCACTATATTCGGATCTTTCACTACGTGATTGTCTCATCATTTCTTTTTCCCATCAGGATCAACGAGCTCGAAAATGAACAACTCATCTACTACTGCTTCTATCGATCAGATTTCGCTGTTCATGTTGTCGACCCAATTTCCCTCCTACATTCTAAATATAAGCATCAGTATACTAAACATAATATCCGGAATGCTTTTCTTGGTGGTCAAAGGCAAAACTGGTATTTATGGATCTGCTTTGTTTCATTGCATATTCAATGAGCTGTTAGTGAGTTTTTGGTCGCTGGGTTCGTTTATCTATCATTTGTGGCATTCAGTGTTCCAAATTTCCGAGGCTACTACTCCATTCAAATGTTACCAATGGTCTGCCGGGATCATATACTTGGGCACCAACTCGTCGATTCTATTCATGTTCATCGTGAGCGTAGAACGTGCTCTGAGTGCCGTAATGCCACGGTTTCATCAGTATACATATCATGATATTCAACGGAAATTGTGCTTGACTGCGTGGGCCATTATGATCACAATTTTCATATTAAGTTTCATGGATGTTTATCCTGCCGGTCAAATTCCCGTCTGTTTGGCCAGGGCTGCTGTTGGCCATTATAGTTTCTACTTTTATTCTTACTTCTACTTGATTTTGAGTATTTTTTCCTCCCTCATATATATCCTGGTAATCGTATATTTGAAAAGAAAAGCTCGAAAAGTGGCTCCGAATAACAACGGTGATGCTGGAAGCAATCTGTCCGAAATTCAACAAAAAGTCTACGACCGAGTTTCCATGGCTTTGATGGCCGCGGTTTTGTGGCATACTGCGACCAACAGTGTGGCTTCGTTGGCCACTGTCCTCATTGTGAATTTGCCGTATCGAGGAGCTCTGATCGGCCCTTATCTGGGCTGTTTTTACTTTACCGGGGCCATTTCTTTCTTTGTTTGTCATTTACTTTTTGTGCAAGAATTCAGAAGAACATTCGCGAGTCTTTTGCATGTCAATTTATGTAGTTCCTAATAGCATTAGTTCTCCATATGTTGCAATAAAGCTTTGTACATGCAGACTTACATTTGAATGCGTTTCAAGCTCAGACAGCTTGAGTCTATCGGCAAACCTTTGCGATATGAAATCATCAGGTTGATTGAATTTGTGATAATATCCAAAACACTTCGAAGAAAATATTTTCTGCCGAGAAAATGCATTACATGGAGCATGGCAAGCTCAAAGTACCCGTGTCGTTCGCCGCTCAAAGAGGAGCTTAAGCTGGAGGTTGCATATCAGTGTGAACTCTGACACTGATGCTGACAACCATGATGATTAATTTAAAGAGAACTCCGTGACAAATAAGACAGTTGCAAAATCACGAACAATCTTATTCTTTGTAAGCCACACGCAAACTTATCTGAAATTCAGAACGATACGGTTTGATTATGAAAACCATAAAGTTTTCACCAGGGAAAGTCGTCAGGACCCACTTTCTCATTCACATGCCTATGGGCTAATTTGGCGGCGATAAACATCCTACCTTGGCCAAAAGGACTATGGCTAAGTTGACCAAGTGTCATCATGTCTGTGGCTAAGTTAGATATGGGTAATAATGACTATGGCTAAAATGGTTATAGGTTAAAACGACAACGGCAAACTGTACTATGGCTATGTTGAAACGACCAAGTTTATGTTGAACGTGGATCGTATACCCTCAGCAACCTACCTGCGGTTCTCGGGACTTTCAAACTGGTTTTCACACTCACACGATCAGGATTTTGATATAAGATCTCAAAGAGAATCCATTGGAGCTCCAAAGGGATAGATTCAAATTTGACGATAAAGGTCAATTCTTCTGGTTAGTACTATATTCAAGAAAAATAAAATAAATACGTGAGGTTGCTCGATGCCGAGGTAATCATAATAATAAGACAAACCTTTGCTCAAAAGACGTTACGATTTTAAAGCAAAGTAAGCAAACAAGTCAAAGTATTCAGGAGCAAGAATGATGTAAATACAAATTTTGAAATGAAAATACCTAATGAAAACCAAACATGCTTCTACACAAAAAACTGTAGAATTGAAATGTTTTGAGACAAAGCCAGAAGCTAAAGCAATTGACCGCTAGGACATTGGACATAATTCTATCTACATGAGATAGAAAGATGAACCATATCAGTTGACTTCTGATTAATTGACTATAAATGTTCATGGATCAGCCACTGCTAACTTCTAAATATGGCCCTGACATAATTGTGTATGTGATAAATCAACAACGCATGTACCCCCGTGATGTTTCAAAACTCCACAAACTCGATAAATATATAAATTTGTATAGAGGCGTAGCTCATCTATATAGGTGAAGTTTAGGAATACTTTGCGAAATCCTCAAAGAATACAAATGGTTTCATTTTTTTCGCAAAAGCAAATTAAGGCAATAAGGTAATCCTAGTGCCATAAAAAATTGCGTGATTTTTCCAGCGCTCTAAAGAAGCAACTTTCGGCTACGTTAACAAATCGACTTATTTTGCTATTTGCCTTGTTATGAGTGTGAGTTTGTAGTTTCCTAAATTTCTGCAATTTTGTCATCATCTTCTTGAGTTGGTCATAGATTCTGGAGCACACGAACCCAAAGAAAAGTTATTGTATTGACAGAGTTATTAGAGCTCCTACAGTAGAAAAATACTCCCACATTTAGATTTTTTCGAAAATCACAAATTATTCATACGAGGATTACCATCTGCGAAAAAAACCTTGAACGGATTAGACTATCTCAGAATTTTTAGAACGAATTTCCTGGTTTGTTAGGACCAGAGAGAGAGAGAGTTGAAAATAGTTGAAAATTGTTTTTCATAGTTGAAAAGATGCGCACAACTACATGTCAGCACAAATTTTTTGGCATGGTACCCACCAGGATCGTTTATTAGTGGAACCATTGCTCTAGCGCCGATTTTTTCGTATGTACCTTATCCCACATTCCACATGATAAAATTTGATTTTACAATCATGGAGCATTTGCGTCATGTAGCACATACTCCAGTTGTCACTCTTCATCGGAGATGCCTAAATAAATCATTGATTTTTTCACGAGTCTGGAGTGGCAGATGTAAATAATAATTAAGAATGCCAATTTATTCGTACGATCAACTCTAGTCAACTTTTTGGACTGTAAGGAAGCATCTGCAAATGATATAAACCAGAAAGATTTAGCACGACAGGTGATTTATGATAATTTCGGTATGTTTATCGTTTGCGAGAACATGCCCAAAAGCTTCATGACTTTTGTCATTGACTAATTTTTTGTGAAAAAACAACATCAGTCTTACACAATGCAACCTTAATCAACCGAAATGTGAATCTTTTTGCTTGTTTGTTCAATATTTTCCTGCCTGAACATGATAGAATTTCAAAACACTTCTCGAAAGTCTTAAGAAATTAAAGAAATTTGTATAAAAAAGTAATTTTGCCGGAGTCTACAGTTAACAAGTGCTCGGGTTATAATTTTAGCGGAATGCCGATTTCGAGCAAATTCTAATGAAAGTTTATCAAGTTTTGCGTTGTGTCATGTTAAACGCAAGGATGGCAGAAGATGCACGCGTTGGAAATGGACTGCCGTACCTACGTTGGGCTTCAGAACTTACGGGTTTTAATCCTTCACTGGGTTTGTGGTCGGAACTCAAGCAAAGTTTAGCTGACTTCGGTAGAAACTCTATGCATTAAGATTGATCCACGACTAGCATTTTTCTTGTCGTTTCTGTGGAATTCATCGGTACCCTCTGAGCAAGAGGCATTTTTGGCTTGAGGTGAGTCCTTAAACCCATTCATTTTAAAATAGAAAACAAGTTTAAAATATGCAAATTAGAGGATCTTTATTGAGCGCAAAAGAAACAATACAATCTCCCTCGATGGGCGGACCAACATGCAAAAATCATAAGATAAGGACGAACGGTCGACAAACAAGATGAAATTGAAATAGAAAAATAAAAATAATGACAAAAATATAACTACCGATAAGAAAAATTGACATAAAAAACTCCAGTAGATGCCATTTTTTACTTGGAATAACTATAACCTATATAAGCAAGAAGGGCAGAAATTTACGTAGAAGGTGTATTAAATTATTAAGAAAAATTAAAGTCATACATCATCTACATATGACTACTGTAAACTGTCGTTCACTGGAATTTGTAGGGTGCGTGAGTTCTACTACCGTATAGTTCATTTTTTCCAAAGAGTCTCCAAAAAAATGAAAGGGGAAAGGTAGAAAGCAAATAAAAAAAAGTAAAATGAGTTTAAAAAAACAATAAACAATTTGCATATGTGCAAACCTTTTTTGTCTATAGCAGCTAGAACTGACTATAGAGGCAGCTTTACATGGAAATATAGATTTTTTTCTTGCTGTTTTGTGCTGATTGCAAAAATGTTCTATGTTTAATGATATTGTGATCATGAACACCCAATCGAAATTCCCGCCCGATCGAAGACCAGTGAAGGTTAGTTAATTCAGGCATGAAGTAAGAGCCGTTTTCTTGGACAATGAACGTTAAAAATAATTTGCACTTTCAGCATATCGTTACGGATTCCATTGAATATTTCGCTTGGCAGTTGATGCTGTTATTGCTTCAACCTATTGAACGATATCATTGGTAATCATGATCAGTGGATGTTCTTATGGCATGACGCATCTGATACGAAATCAATAATCTCAGCAAAACACGCCTCATGAGGATTTCCTTCCTATATAGAATGAAAAAATGCAATCGTAAATATTTTTTACTGATAATGACTGCAGCAAGCCAAAAATTTTGTTAAGTACTCTCTAGGTTGATACTGTGTGTTACAGCGCAAACAATTCATCGCAAGCTTGATCTATAATCTGTTTGTATAAAATGACCTTAAATTGAAAAATGACAAAAAATGACTATCATCTAATTCGTTTATACAAATCTCTTAGTGAAGAATCCAATACTCAAAAAAGGCGATGGTTAGTTGAGTAGGTTCACAAATTTTCAGCTCTATGCGGTATACTATTTAGCAGAAAATTACGAAAATATCAAATAGTACTTGCTTTCCACTATTAATATTAACATGCATTTCGCGAAAAATATTCTATAATACGAGCCTAAGGCAGAAGGCATGTCTAGTTAAATATCAAATTGATAGACTTCTCAGTCAAGTATATTTAGGCTTTCAAAATAGTTTTACATTGTGATATCAAAACAGCCTTATCCAAGTCAAAAGTGGATAAGCATGATACTGTTTCAATAATTTTCACCTACTCGTTATCCTTTTGGAATTCGGCCAAACTGATGAAGGTGGACTTCTGCGCGGCTGATGAAGAGTGTGTAGAAAACCTTACTTGATGAAACCTAAATTTGTTTTGAACTTTGACGTAACTGAACCATTCATATCCCTTACGAATAATTTTTTTCTGCTTCCCAAATAAATGGAGAGGAACAATTAAGAAGAAATGGAATATATCAAAATAATTAGTGTATTGGGTCAACTTAAATAGTTTTTGTTCTTATTTTTCGGGTTCCAATGGTGCCCAGAAATTTTTGCATTCATTTTTTTGTTTCAGCAGTATGAAAAACCTCATAAACGTGGAATTTTGAAAATCCAAGTCCCGATCAATTTGTTCAATTATCCCTGAAATTTAGTGTCTACTCTGCGAAACGACTGTTTCCCATTAGCGAAGAGAAAATCGTGTTTTGTTATGGCTGGTGCCCATACACCGATTAAAGGCTGATTATAGTAATCGGAAATTAAACGATTAAATTTTTTGGTTTGCTCGTCGGCCAATTAAACGTCGGTTAGTTTATTAAGTGCTTAAAACAATCCATGGTTAGCCGATTAAATACAGATTATCAAAATCGGCGATTCAGACAAGCGGAGTTTTCAATCTTGTCCCACCCCGGGTTTATAAGATCGATTATATTTGGTTTTTGCGATTTCGTGATCAGTTTGCATATTTCTACCAATGGATGTTGTCGATTTTTTTGACGATTTAAACGAGGATGAAGCAAAAAATCATGTACAAAATTAGCATTTTCTGGATAGATCTAATCTCATGGAAATAAATTCTTATACAAAACTCTGGTCCCGTTAAAAACTAAGCAAGGAAGTGCAAACATATCTTTAATTGGGATGATGTCTGGGGGATCCCAAATTGGTCGAACTCTATACCCAAAGGTTGGGACTCCCAATTCGAAAAAAACTTGCGGGAAAATTTTCTATATTTTGGGCTACTTTTCGACTTTTCTTAGGATGTTTGGGGACCTACAACATTTTGGGAATTTTAGTACTCCCGCCCCAAAAATTTGGGGTTTACCCCCAACTGGTCGGACCTCTTACAGGTATGAGTACAAGACAATTATAGCCCATTTAATTCAAAATCATAACCGAAAACCAATAAGATAAATTCGGTCTGATACACAAATTTAGCTTGGATTAGAACTTCATACTCTAAAAAAACGCTTCATTTCTTTATGGTAATGGAAAAGGCGAAAATCACCGAAAAAGCATCATACTTGTCTATTACCCATTTGGACAGAACTGCGTGCATACTTGAATGCCAACTCGAGACATTTTGATCACTTTATTAGATTTTTCATTTGTTGCACTTTAAACATTATACTTTCCGAAGCATAACTTTCGAAATTTTCAGTAAAAACCGTCTTTTTTCTTTTTTGAAACTATTTTTAATTTTTGAAACTCTTTACCCATCTCTCTTTTTTCCTTGTTTTGTTAGCAGTGCGTTTTATTCTTTTTTATATACTCTGTTACACAAATATGGGGAAATAATTTTAATTTTTATTATTTTGCTTTTGTATATGAAATTATGTAATATTAAGCGCCGAAACGGCAGAGAAAAAAGTGTCCGTACACGCAAGTGTTCATTGGTTGCATAGAACTTCTGCGCATCGAAGCCAAATTTGGAAAAATAGAAAATAAACAAGCGACTCCGATTTTTATTAAAGTTTTGCTATTCAAATATCACATAGATATCATTAGGTATCATTTATTTAACACTTTGGTTTTTTATAATCACAACCGGTTCCAAACTGAGGAACGATCTTATGGGACCACTGTCTTCTGCACAATATACATCATCTTGTTCCCTAACAACGACACCATTCTGATGTGAATGGACCAACTTCTCCGGATCACTTTTGGTCAAACTGACTCTTTTCCTGATCATTGGCTGAGAAATTTCTGACATTTCGTAAGGTTCTGGTGACAGATAATGAACATTAGAAGAACTGGTGATATTTTTGTCCAATAAATGATCAGAATTAGCGTGTTTTAAAAACGAGCCGCCCGTCTGATCTTCCACGTCGTGTAAAAAAGTATTCAAAATTGTAGGATTGATGACCTGACATACTGTAGACGGACATTCTTGTTCTTCCTCTGGAAGTTTTTCCACGTTATTATTCGTTTCGTCGTTATTCGAATCGCTCAGAAAGGTTACATTTTCCACACCTACGTCGCTGGTTATTGAAATTTTAGGCTTTACAGTATGAATGGAAAGTTTTGGTGTCACTGTTAAATGGGTCGTTTCTATATCAGCCGTAAAATCTGATCTTTTGAGGCTGGAAGATCGAAGAACGTTCGTCAGATCGCTGGCGTTTTTCACCATGTTTTTTAGAGGTTTAAGCGTTCTTTTCAGTGTGTGCCTTCGATCCCGGTGTTCCAAAACTGCGACGCAAGATAGCATGAGGACAAAGGCGCCTACGGCCATGACGCATGGACCAGCATAGGACAATATTTCGAATTGGGACAATACGGAATGGTCTAGTTGGGGTTCAATTTTGACGTTGACTTCTAAGGGTTTAGCTGAAAGGAAAAAATTGTGTGATGTACAAGATATAAACTTTTATTTACCTCACAAAATAATCTTATACAGAAGGGCTATGGAATATTAATTAGAGATGTTGTTGTTATTGTTGCCAAGATCTCTACAGTAAGAACTATAGGAGATTAGGTTGATTAATTTCGGTAAGCCGCAGATTAGATTCGTAACTTGGAAGAAAAATTCAAACTCTGCCTCTGATGATCAGAACTCTGCCTCTGATGATCAGAACTCAAACTCTGCCTCTGATGAAAAATTTGGTGTCGCGGCAAAATGTCTCCAACAAAATATCCCCAACATATGATCTCCATACAAAATATCTCGGTACTTAATTTCTCCAACACAATGTCTCCAACAAAATATCTCCAACAGAATGTCTCCAACGAAATACCCCCAGCGAGTGATCGAACAAAATATTCCCATGCTAAACGTCTCCAATAAAATATCCCCAACATATGATCTCCATACAAAATATCTCGGCACACAATTTTTCCAGCACAATGTCTCCAAATAAATATCTCCAGCCGAATGTCTCCAACAAAGTATCCCCAGCATGTGATCTCCATACAAAATGTTTCCGTACAAAATATCTCCAGAAAAATATCCCCAACTTATGGTCCCCAAACAAAATGTCCTCAACAGAATATTCCCTTTAATAAATACAATGTACGAATTCTCTAACGATAAATCTTGCATAAGCGCCCCATGCAGCGTTGCGAATATTGTTCACGAGTCCCTCGTTGGCATAAAAGTCGAAAAGCGTGAGAAAAAATGTATGAACCAATATAAAAAATGCTGAAATTTTCAATCACAAAACCAAGTTTGGTTCATAAGTGTGAGATAAGTAGACTTACGCCGTCGCAATTTCTACGAGGTCAGAAAAGGGAAACATCAACTCCCGTTAACGGTTGGTCGTTTATTTAATTTTAATAAAATATTAGTCAATGAGGACATAGCGTGGACATGTGTTAATAACAGTAAAATTGGTTGTATGGCGCGGGTTCATACTAACCATTATGATGTTGATATAGTTATGGAATTGGGTCAGCATAATCACAGGACAGATGCATCGCCGTATCAAATAAAAGCGAGTGTGACTACTGGTAGCAAATTTTCATTGTCCGCGTGCCCTTGTTTGACATCCCAAGTTCACACGATAGGATTGGTTGAATTTTAATAGAAGTTTCTAATTTATCTCCGAAATAGCGTACAGTTATTGTAAAAAACAGAAAACAACATTTTTCTTCAGACTTTTTTTATCGAACCCAAAATATAGGGTCATATATTCCTTTGGAGCACCTGTGACACTAAGCCAAAAAATTGTTTAAAAAGAAAACGTCCTGTAAATTTTAATTTCAAAATTCCCAGGCCGCCTCCTTCTCTGAGAATTATCATGATTTTTCGATAATGAGTATTAAATAGTAATAAACAGACAAATAGAAAAGAAGACAAACAAGATATAGAAAAAGAGCAACAAAAATGGAACTGGAAACAGAAACGAAAATACGCTTTTTAAAATTTCATATCATGTTGAACTAGAATATATAGTTTTGACAGCCGTAGCGTAAAATTTGACGCAGTTAGTCAAGTGTAAAGTTGCGTTTAGAACATTTGTGTATAGATACAGTAAGACATAAGTATCATTTTTAGACAGTTAACCATGCAGTAGGCATCACTCATCGAGCTCTATCTGAATTTGTTCAAACTTCAAGTTTAAAGCAACATTGACCAAGTTAAGGCCGATGTATAGGATCAGGAAAGGATAGGACCAGGTAAAGTTGTCTTTAACGTCCCTAAATTTAAGTATCGGGACGACTACATGACAAATATTTTACAGTAAGATTAGATATTGAAATGCGTAAGTTGTATAAATAAAGACGACCAGACAGTAGATTTTATACATTTTATTGATCTTGTACATTATATTGATTATTTTTTGTTTGCGTTCACGTTGCACATGTTTACATACATGCGTTTACATTGTTTCGTTTACGGCGTTTTTTGTTTATTTGTCATATTTTAGTCCCCCCTTAATTAATTTTTTAATTTTAAATTTTAAAATTTTTCAATTTTAAACTTTGAATTTTTTTTTAAATTAATAAAGTTTGAAATTAAAATTAATCAATTTTTAGAAAAATAATTTTTGAATAATTGAAGACGCTGGAATCAATCAACAAAAACAGCAAATCTACCGTTTTGTTGTAAACAAACATGGCTACAGTATTAGTACGCGCTGTAGTTGCAAAGTATTGCGAAAGTGTGCATATTTTACCGAAAAAAAAAACGAAAAATCTATTTCGCAGTTGACTACTCTATCTTATCTGGTAGCAAATTCTTAGGCCCGTATTCACAATCCCGTGTTAAGTCAACACGGTGTTAGGACTTGACACCGTGTTGGCTAACACGGCGATCAGCTAACACCGTGTCAAGTATCACCTCGTATTCACAATAGCGTGTTAAGTCCGTGTTAGCCAACACCGTGTTACTTTCGTTATCACCGTGTTACTTTTGTAACAGGGTGGCAGAATAAGCTCAAGCATGTTTTTTAATATGAAAAAGGATATAAGAGGAAAAAAATAACATTGTGGTCAATGTCAATTAGGGTTTTCAACAATGCCAGCGTTTTTCAGTATGTAATATTTGAGTTTGAACAGTCATTTGATGAGCAGTTAATTTTCATGAATAAAACTTATGATTTTGTATTAACCTGAAGTGCTGGAGGAATCGCATGATTCCGACCAAAAATTTCTAATTGATCCTGGAGAAGCGTAATCAGGTCTCGGGAACCATTTTTCGACAATTTGTATCTTGATTTAAAGGTAACGTCATTGTAGCCCTCAATTGGATTGGCCCTATCCCGAAAGTGACAAATATGATGTACTATTTCTTCACATTCATCAAGATGATCCAATAGGTCAATAATATTCATGAAAATTAAAAAATTAACAAACAGACTACTGCTAAAACGCGCTAAAACTGGTAGGGGCAGGTTTAGAACGCCGTGTTAACTTTTCCATTTTTCGACCCTAACACACGATTGTGAATACGGGGATAAAACTTAGCACCGTGTTACCACCGTGTTAGCCAAAATTTAACACCGTGTCAGCCTAACACGCCGCTAACATGCGATTGTGAATACGGGCCTTAGTTTTTGCTAATTTCACTTCATATCACCTTCCAATTACCGGAAAATGTAACTAGGATTATGCGCAGGCTGAAGCCGTTACACATTTGATGAGTATTTACTGTAGCGTGTAGCTTTCTCGATCCCTAAAAAGTACGGAAGGCTTGTACTTTGTTCCCGATGTCAGGAAAGCCATCTTTTCCCGATCAGGAAGACATCGGGAACACTTTTCCTTATCAGGTCGGGAATGCTGTCCCGATCCTGATTTAAGCATTACGGATTGCGCCAGGATTGAAAATTTAGGGAACGAGCTTTCCTGACTCAGGAAAGGCCATTTTTTTAAGGATCGGGACGACTATACATCGGCCTTTACGGTCGATTACCGTTTTTGGGCCTAAAATGTGAAGATTAAAGCATGCAATTGCTGACCTCAAAAAGTGTGAAATCGTTTAGTCTGCATTAAAAAAGGCCACGCCATATGTCATTCGAACCGGAAAAATAAGGAAAAACTAATCTCATGTCAAAAAATACTTTGTTTTATAACCACGACACAGAATGACGTCATATGGTGTAAATTAGCTAAATTAAAACAACCTGCGAGCGAAGCAAGCCTACGATTCTCGAAAGACTGTTAGAAAGAAAAGAAAAAATACTATAATAGAGAGAAAAATGAGGAAACAAAAAATAGAAAACAGGAAACAAGAAAGTGAAAGAAGAGAACAAAAAATATTATGAGAAAAACAGAAATAAGAAACAAAAAACAATACAAAGAAAATGAAGCAGAAACAACATCAATAAAAAATGTTCCCATAACAAAACACTCCTTTGTGAAATTTTTACGCTTATACGTCTACCAACCATGTACGGAAAGCTACATTTATATGCCACCATCGCAGTGCCAAACTGTTTTTTTCTTTTGTTATTTGTTTGCTTTCATTTTTTCACCTTGGGATATTTTGTTTTGAGATCACATGTTTGGAATAACTATTTTGTTGGAGATATTTTGTTGCAGACGTTTTGTTGGAGATATTATATCTTGGAGACATTTTTAATGGGGACATTTTGTTTGGAGATCATATGTTGGGGATATTGTGTTGAAGACATTTCTTCGTAGACCAAAAAAATTTACTTTACGCGTTACAGGAACAATTTTTCTCGAATTTTCAACTTTGTTGTTCTACCGCATTGTTGCAACTTCAATATATCTGCTGGACTACAAAATTTATCGAAACTTAAAACACCCATGACTCGGTTTAAAAAGGGGACACTATAGCTCATTTAATTTAAAATGATAGACGCAAAAAATAAAGTCAAATTTGATACGCAACTGTCACTCAGTGGAAAACTTCATACTCTAGAGAAACACTAAATTCCTCATGAAAATGGGAAAGGGCAAAATCATTGAAAAGCATATTCATCCACTGTCGATTTGGCAAGAACTGTGTTGATACATAAGTACTATTCGAGAAACTTTGACTACTTAACCAAATTGCTGAAAAAAATTGCAACTCTCACGTTTGCAGCTCACTGATGAAAAATGCTTTATCATCAAAAGTAGATCAGGCATATCATGTTATCTGCAATGCACTGTATAATCTAAAAAATGATACATGTGCAAAGCAATTGAAGAGGGTTTCACAAAGAAGCAATGGTTGAATCATTTGTCGAAATCGATTCAGAAGCTCAATATGAATAATCCTGATGAATCACGAGAAAAGATTCTGGCGATGTCGAACACGAACAAAGGGATGTGTCGGCTCAAGGAATTCTGAACCTTGTAGACTGATTCGGAACATCACGTAATCATTCGATTGCAAGGCATTTTCAGCAATTCGATTCTCATTTATAATCTTTTGTTTTTGAAATGCTGCTGAATAATAACAGTGGAAATCAGATACTATTTCATATTTTTACGATTTTCCACTAATTATAAAATATAAATTCGACCAACCTTTAACAAATTTTTGCGTAAAAAATTCTAACGCTGAAAACTGTTTGATGAACAATGTCAACGGCAGTGCCAATTTTCGTAATTTTTTGATTTATAAGCATATAAAAATCGGACTATAGTCAATGCTACGTGAAAAATCCAGCAAATGACGTTATTCATCGACAAGTTCGATTTTTGGTGTCAAATAAACTTTTCATCGATTGCGGGAAATTTTAAGAAGTCCAAGAAAAGTCTTAAAATTAGCATAGCTTTGTTAAAAATTAAAGTTGGACAATTTGAATGACTAGATCAGCCTGTGCCTAATTTGTTACTGTTCCACGCAATTTCACGGCGTCTGAAATAATACCTTGAATTTGGTCGGAGAGATTTTCCGACATGCCTCCCATAAGAGCTACTGATAAACAAATCTTTTCATGGACATATTCCCCATTACGTATACCCAGAAAATGCTTCATTTTCATGCGATGTCTTCATACTAATCTGGTTGTACAAAAATATTTTGTGTCGTGATCCGATTTCGATTCGAATTAACAGAAATTGTACTACACCATAAATCTGTAGAAAAGAAAATCTGAGAGAGGTCAATCAAACTTTAGCCACGCACATTCCGTCAAAAATGAAGGTACACTATTAAATTATGTTCATGAATAACATCTAAACGTGATCTATCGATTGATACTCAATGTATTGCATTTTGGAATAAAAAAATCTGCTCGCCCCGAAAGGTTACTATTTGGTTGAGGTCAAACACCTAACTGAATGTGTTCAAACCATTTCTGTGTAAGTACTCCGCGAACCTCCCAACTCAATGTGTGTGAAACACTTTCTTCGATCTCACAAATTTTACTTAAAAGACATGTCATACCTTTGACCCGTGCAAAAAATTCTTTATAAAATCCGAGAATCGACATTGAGAATCCTAAACCGAACAATAATCCTCCGAAAATCGACGCCCTACAAATCGACCAAAATGTCGCCCTATCCAACGATCTAGCTGCTTTCATCCTGGCCCTTTTCTTCACATTGATTTCCAAACTATTGACCAATGCTTCGGTCATCGGGCAGCTGGGACCATCTCCGGGCATGTTCTGTGGCGAAGTCACTTCAACTTTAACCTTTGATGATAAAATAATTTTCGATTCGATTGCAGCCAAGGGCGGTTGGCCGACGAATGAGACGGTCGGTTTGGTGGATTTATAAACACTGAAACGCCTCGTCATTCCTAGACCAGCCCCTCGAGCAATCATGGTTTTTTCGTTGTTCCTCTAGTACTAGGAATGAAAAAATCAAAAAATGACGATTTCCGGTTCATTAGCGGAAAAAGAACGAATGTTTATGAAATTAGAGCTCCGAAAAACGCACATTTATCCGGTACGACGCCTCATTTGCATATTAGCGTACGTGAAAAAGTAGAGGCGTGCGTTGTCAGTCTGGCGAGCGCTTAACCTTCGAAAGTTGTGCTCCATGTTGAGCCGCATACAGTAATTGTACGCTTATAGACAAAGGACGATAGAGATAGAAAAAAGAAAAAAAGTTAGGGGAAAATAAATTATCTATCCTGCAGGATCGCGGAATATAGGTTTCACTACGAACACGTCCAAAGCTATTCTCCGGATAAGTTTATGCGCAATAACCTTTGGAAAATGCCTGCGAAGTGGTAACTTGGAGCAACGTTATTTGGAGAAAGGACGACTTGGGAGATTTGAAAGAATAACTCGAATCGAATTGCTATATGCTGAAGGCAGCTCATCCTTAAGATCTATGTGCCACCTGACAGTAAAAGAAGTGATGCAAAAGTGTTTTCCTGCGAAAAACTCATGAACTGGCACTTCAAAGGTCTTTGAGATACGATGAGATGAACTTTGATTGTTAGTCGAAGGTTTTCATGAAGAAATCCGATATTAGAATCTTGTTTCACAACAAAGATTCATAATGATACTAGTTTATTAGAAAATGCCCCGATAGGGCAGAAAAAAGAATATACTTGCTTGGATAGTCGCCAAGCTAGAAAAAGGAGTGGACTAGATTTTTGAAAACTTGGGTTAAAGTTGGAAAGAATTCACTTTCGTTATATAGAATTTTCATTCTTTCTCGAAAAAAATTTTCCATGTCTGTGAAAAAGTATATTATGCAGCATCGTGCATTTTGTCCTTCCCCTGGCATCAACTACAGTGTCACATTAAATGAAAACTGGAGCCACGTCACATTAGACGGAATTGTGGCCAATCACATTGATGGGAAAACCCATGCCATATTGATAGAAAATTACGGCCTGATTACTGACCTGATGTAGGAGACTCGATTGTAAACCTAAATCCCCTTTTTAGCCCTAACCCAAGAGGAACAAGGGTTCTTCTAGCTGAGGGAAGACTCAAGGAACAATCGACTCAGGAAAGGATTCCTCAAAATACACCCTCAACAACAATAATCCCCTGAGAAGACTTACCTAGTCCTGTTTCTAAAGTATGATTCGACGCAAGGGCGACGGGTCCCTGGTGGCTTTGGAGAGCAATCGGCGAACAGGGGAAATGGTCCACTCGGTTCGGCGATGGGTAACTCGGGAGGTCGGGGGCGATGCTCTTGTCACGATAAGTGAATTTGTAAAGTATGTAAATTAAGCTAAGCTTAAGGTTACTGTATAATTTCGTCCAAATTAGTTTCGTGTAGGAATTGTACAGTAATCCATTATTAAGTTGTTTTTCCATTTTTTCCCATTAGGGAAAATGTAGGTTAAGTAGTCCATTGTTTGTACATTTTTGACGATAATTTGCCAAAACCATTAGTGCATTTTCGTTTCATTATTTACTCGGTCATCGCATTCTATGTATGGAAAGGATTACAGTAGGAAAATAAGAGCCAAAAAACAGAGAACTACTAATCCCTTCTGTCCACTTACCCAATGGGTGGACAACTTCAAGGAACCCGTCGTAAACAAGTTCAACTAATCAGGTTCAAACGTTTTCCTCCCATTCCCAATAAACAACTCTAGCGAATGAGATTTCCCTCACCAAAAACCCCACCTCTTTTTCCGGATCCTCGAAAAAAAATGGAAAAACGGTCAGTTCGTTCTTTTGGATTCTCGAAAATCGGCAGCGTCTCACTTTACCGACTACGTGAGTTCCCTACCTCTTCGTGTGTTGTATTTTTCTTGGACGACGTTCATTCCGTCCAGCAGTTCATATCTTTCCCGGACGACGTTCATCCGTCCAGTAGGTTGTATTTGTTTGAGGATGACGTTCATCCGTCCAAGTAGTTTGTATTTGTTTGAGGACGACGTTCATCCGTCCAATTAGTTTGTATTTGTTCGAGGATGACGTTCATCCGTCCAATTAGTTTGTATTTGTTTGAGGATGACGTTCATCCGTCCAATTGTGTGTGTTTATCGGCGACGTTCATCCGCTAATAATTTATTTTCGGGACAACGCCTATCCCTCCATAGGAATCTCACCTCCCCGACCCATATTTAGTAGTTCTCAGATTCCTTCTCTCTCAGTTGCTCTTATTCTCCTGCCCGTGTCCCCTGCCTTATCCACATTATTGTAATTTAGCCTGCTAATATTCTACTTTAATAAACGAATATTTTAGAGGCATTTACGTAACCAGGAAAATTACCCATTTATGTAACCAGTGATTTTACCCCTACGTAACACTCTAGTATTCAATCGGATGGGTGAGGGGGTGACCAGGTGCTACGTGGGCAATGGGGATGTTCCTATATGAGTCCGGCGGCAGATGCAGTGAGTCATAAGAATGTGCAAATTTATTGGAGTTGTCACATTAAACAAAATAGGGGGCCATGTCACATTAACTGAATTGGTGATCAGTCACATTGATGGGAAAACCTATACCATATCCCATAGGAAATATGGCCATGACACTGCAAGTGACATGCTGTGACCCTGTTGGGTGGCTCGCTAATGTATTCGTTTCGGGAACCTAACCCAGCTGGTACTACCACAGGAAAACCTATGGTGTACCTCAGCCTTGTCCTTGGGTTCAGCTGTAGAATAATGGATAATGCAGCCAGGTCAGGGGTGGCAATCCCCGGTTCTCATTCACTGAGAATGAGGGATGGTGCCATTCGTGGAATGGCTTACTGTAGGGGACCCAATTGTCAACCTAAATCCCCTAATTGGCCCTGAGCTTAAGGGTCTGAGGGCTTTCTCAACTGAAGGTACTCTCAAGGGAAAACTAGCTTAAGGAGGATTCCCACAAATATACCCTCAACAATAATAACCCCTGAGAAGACTTAATAAATCCTCTTCTCAAAGTACTCAGTGCTGGGCGACGGGTTCAAGGGTCAAACGTGGGTCCTGCAGATGGCGGGGAAATGGATTCGATAATCAGAAAGCGATTTGGCGTGGAGGTTAGGCAAAGGCGAGTCCGCGGGGGATGGTATCAAAGCATTCCTTTGGGGAGGCCATGGGGTTCTCTATAAACAGGCGATGGGGTAAACTCCTACGGTTGGGTTATGGTAACTGGCAATGCAAGGGAGCCCGAAGGCGAATATGTAAATTTATTATAAAGGCGGCAGATGCAGGTACAATATGCAAATTATAATATAAACGAGGCAGGCAAACACAGGAATGCAGGCTGTAAAACGCAAAAGCTGATTAGGCCCAAAAATGAGTGCAAAATTAAAGAAACAAGCCCTTTTAAAGGGCCCCGTAATCTACAGTACGCCTTAGACGGAGCTAAGACACCCAAGCTAACTTCTGCAGCGGAAATTGCTGCAGAAGATGCCTATGGTCACATAGACATTTTCCAGTTCACTACATTAAGCATTGGGGCGAGTTTTCCCTCTCCATGCTTAACATAGGAACGTCATCCAGTAAGAATTTCCAACTAGGCATTTCACATTGCGAAACATCACTAGTTTTTTACTGATAAGAGGTGCACATTGTGCTCCAATTACAGCGATGAGCTCGGAGAGCTTATCTTTAACAGAAATTCTGACTAGCGAGTTACATACCCTAGTCTACATGCACAATGGAAAAATAACAAATCGAATCGGAAATAAAAGTGCGAAAATAAAACAGAAATGAAACACAAAAAGTACACACAGAAATTGCACGTAAAAATCATAAAAACGGAACGTGAAATTAACGTTAGTTACTGTAAAACAAAATGTGGCGAAAAACATAACGGAAAAATATGATGTGAATCACGTTACGCTGGGTGAAATTCCTCGGCACGTGACGGTGTACTGTAGGGCGGCAGACACAATACAATATAGTAAAAATATATGTAAATTTGATGGCAATGGACGCAGAGTTTGAGACAAAAGACAAAGTTGGAGAGCTAACAGAACAGGCCCTTTTAAGGACCTCATAGGCCTACAGTATGGCCTGGGTGGAGCTCACAACGCCCAAGCTAACTTCTGCAGCGGAAATCGGTGCAGAAGATGCCTATGGTCATATAGACATTTTCCAGTTCGAATACGTTTAGCATTGGGGACGAGTTACATCCCCATGCTAAACATATGAATTCTCTTAATGAGAACTTCCAAACTAGTCATTTTGCATTGCAAAATGTCACTAGTTTTTACTGATAAGAGGTGCACATGATGCTCTAATTATACCCATGAGCTCATAGAGCTTATCTGGCAGAAATTCGGATTAAAGGGTCACACTGTAGCCTATGTGTGGAACAGAAAACAAAAAAACGCAACAGAATGACACACAAGAATGCATGTAAAACATAATGAATGAAACGAAATAAAAGTAAGTAACTGTCGAATAAAAAAGTGGCAAAAAACATAAAATATCAACATGATGGAAATCACATGACATTGGGCAAAATTGATCGGCAGCTGACAACAGTAACATTTTTCTATATGAAAATTATATGCACGTGACTTCAAATGTAAAGAAATGGTGAATCAGTAGCATTCTTTCCCCACTCATTTAAAACATCTGCCTCTCACACTAGCTAAAAAATAGCGAGGGAGGCATATTATAGTCATTTTCAGAACTATAAAGAAACCTGAGGTTGGTTGCACCAACTCAACATTAAGATAATCTCAACATCGAGACTAAATTGATGATCATGAGTTTGAGCTAATCCCAATGTCCAAATTATTTCCTTCCAGTGTACAAATGATACTCACTCCAGAATTAACTAATGCTGAGGCTTAAGTTCGAGCATGGGCATTGCACAAATTTTTATATTTATTTGCTTTAGGGATAAGAAAATTATGTGAACATGTTTGTGCAACCAGACAGCTCGAGCTGGGGATAATCTTGACATTGAGTTCAGTATAATTCTGATGACATTCAAATTCTAGCAAATTTGAGATCAAACCGATTCGCCTTTTCGGTCGAGATTATCCTGAGCTCGATCTTAGAACCCATTAGTGCAACTGGGCCTTGGTTACAGTCATTGGGCACTGATCTGCAAATGAGAGAACAGAGTATAGCATACAAAAATGCTCCTGGTTCAGTCATGCCTATACTAGGGGTGTGCACCTAATCCCGTAGCTGGTTCTCCCCCACTATACTCGCACTCCCATGGGAACACTACGACCTTTTTGAAAACAGGATGGGACGGACACAGATAAGTGAAATTGATTCCCACCTGCCATCCTGCAAAAAGTCCTCTTTCTGAAAATTTCAGTTTAAATCCAAAAACTGTGAATGTTGTATTTTGTTGAATATTTAAATAGAGGAGAACATATTTGTTAATAGCTTGTAATGTGTAGAATTTATTGAGTGAATTCTATACGATATGTTATATAAAATGTTTTAGTTGGAGGAAGATTTTGTGCTGTACAATCGATTTAGTTGGAGGAAGACTTTGTGCTGTAGCCTTTTCTAGAAAAACTGAGTGGGATTTCACGTGTCACTTTCCCAGAGTTGATTCCTGTTTTATTGACACTAAATATAGCAAAAAGTTCAATGCAGTTAGAAGCACACATGTATAAGGGATGGCATGGCGGGGGGGGGGTACAAACTATCCCAAGGGTTTTGAAACTGGATTGTTATGAAAAAAAATTTTCGGTCAACTTTTTTGATTTTTTTGTCTCAAAAAACGCCAAAAAACTATTATTATATATTCATTAACTGACATCTAAAAATTATATTGTCCAAGATGAAATCATAGGTGGCGCGACAGCATCAACCTATATTATACTTGGCCTCCAAATTTCATGCCCCCCTAGAGCCAAAACGGTAAGAGCTAGAACCTTCGGGTTCTTTTGCATAATATCGGGCATAGGGGCAAACTATGGGGTACCTTTTGTCATTTCGCCTCTATCTGCAAGTGGTGCTCGGTGGGGCCCCAAAAACAGGTAAAAAACGCACTTTTTAGGCCCCCCCCCCAGTTCCACCATGCCCAGCAATCGGTGTGCCATATCCAACCTCCATACTTCGGCCTAAGCATCTTGGGGGTGTAATCTCAAATGCGATTTTTTTTAAATATGGCAGCAATTCAATTATATGGTTGGAAACCCGGAAAACGCTAAATTCCCAATTTTGTTATATAATACTTATGGGTTCAAAAAAATAATTTTTTACAGCATAATGCACTACTAATTTTTTAGCAGTTTCAAATAAACCTGTAGCCTTATTGGGATTTTTGGGCTGCAAATGTTTTCAACCATTGGGAATTTGATGGACGCGGTCACTTTACACGAAAAATTATCCTGGGTGTAAACAAGCATATTTCCATGATTTTTCAGTGGAGGGAGTTTTCGACTGCAGGGAATTCAATAGATGTCCTCACTTTACACAAATATATTATCCACGGTGTAAGCAAACGTACTGCCGTAATTTTCTTGTGGAGGGGATTTTCAACCACGAGGAATTCAATGAATGTGATCACCTTACACCAAAAATTATCCCGTGTGTAAACAAACGTTTTTTCGTGATTTTTTGCTTGAAGGAGTTTTTGACCACGAGGGAATTTGATGAATGTGATCAATTTACACAAAAACTTACCCCAGTTGTAAGCAAACGTGTTTTCGTGATTTCCCGGTGGATGGGGTTTTCGATCACCGAGAATTTGAAGAATGCGATCATCTTACAAAAAGCTATCGTGGGTGTAAACAAGCGTATTTTCGTGATTTTTATGGAAGGGGTTTTCGACTGCGGGGAATTCAATGGATGTGTCACTGTACACAAAAAAATTTTCCCAGATTTAACCAAGCCTGTTTTCGTGAGTTTTTTGAGAGAGGGGTTTTCGACCACTGGGAATTTAATGAAAGTGATCACTTTACACGCTAATTCATATTGAGTGTAAACAAATGTATTTCTGCGATTTTTGAGGGAAGATGTTTCTGACCATGGGGAATTCAATGAACGGAGTCAGTTTACACGAAAAAAGTCATTTGTGTAAGCAAAGGTATTTCTGCGATTTTTTGGGTTAAAGGATTCTAAACCATGAGGAATTCAATAGATATGGTCACCTTTCAGTATCTTTACAACGTTTTTTAAGTAGTTTACACATCCTTTCCTTTTGCCGGAGGTGAAAATTCATTGCTTGAAGTTTTTTTTATTGTTTTTTGAGGTGCAGATGACCAAATTAAACTTCAATGTGCTTCTATGAAAGTTTTCGTGCATGGTTGAGGCCCACTAAAAAGAGGTGAACTAGTTTATTAGAAAATGCCCCGATGGGGCAGAAAAAAGGAGAATATACTTGCTTCGATAGTTGCCATGCTAGAAAAAAAAGTGGACTAGATTTTTGAGAACTTGGGTCAAAGTTGGAAAAAATTCACTTTCTTTATATTGGATTTTCATTCTGTCTCAAAAAAATTTTCTATGTCTGTGAAGAAGTATATTCTGCAGCATCGTGCATTTTGTCCTTCCCCTGGCATTAACTACAGCAAAATTTTTCTATATGAAAATTATATGCACATGATTTCAAATGTGAAAAATGGTAAACCAATAGCTTTCTAACTCCCGACCAATGCAAAACTCCTGCCTAATAATGATTATTAAAGTTATAACCGGCGCGAAGCGCCGGAAAATTTTGAGATTACGAACTTCTAAAATGCACCAAAATGCATATTTTCTCTACCTTATCTTCTCCCTAAATGGGAAAGAGCCGTTTGTACATGAACAAATGACTAGTCCAATTTCGTTTGCCCCAAAAAATTTTCATTTGCCTCCGGCAAAAAAAACCATCGGTTGCACTAACATTTTTGAATAATTTTCTTATCTCTAAAGCGAATAAATATTAAAATGTCTGCAATTCCCAAACGCGAAATCAAATCTCAGTATTAGTTAATCCTCAAGTGAGAATTGTTTGTGCACTGGAAGAGAATAATTTGGACATTGCGATTAGCTCAAACTCTGGATCAGCAATTTAATCCCCATGTTGAGATTATCCTCATGTTGGGTTAGTGCAACCAACCTCATGTTGGGTTTGTGCTACCAGCCTCAGGTTTCTTTATAGTTCTGAAAATGACTATAATATGCCTGCCTCACTATTTTTCAGCTAATATGAGAGGCAGCAGTTTTCAATTGGTCGGGAGTTAGAAAGCTATTGGTTTACCATTTTTTACATTTGAAATCATGTGCATATAATTTTCATATAGAAAAATTTTGCTGTAGTTAATGCCAGGGGAAGGACAAAATGCACGATGCTGTAGAATATACTTCTTCACAGACATAGAAAATTTTTTTGAGACAGAATAAAAATCCAATATAAAGAAAGTGAATTTTTTCCAACTTTGACCCAAGTTTTCAAAAATCTAGTCCACTTCTTTTTCTAGCATGGCAACTATCGAAGCAAGTATATTCTCCTTTTTTCTGCCTCAGGGGGGGGCATTTTGTAATAAAGTAGTTGATAATGGTTGAACTGTTGAGGCGACCTGTTCCCACTACTCGGGGCTTCAGTAAAAGTTAGGCTCGGTCTGGGACTTGAACCCAGGACCTTGCGGCTACCGTCCACACGCTCTAACCAACTGAGCCAACCGAGCAGCGGGAAAGGCGCTCTCTTCATGCAACAATTCGTAGTTGAGGTGGCTGCTTTGGCCACTCTCAACATCCCTCCGCCATCGAGTTTGACGGACCGTCAAGGGCCACCAGTGTTGAGGCGACCTGTTCCCGCTACTCGGGGCTTCAGTAAAAGTTAGGCTCAGTCTGGGACTTGAACCCAGGACCTTGCGGCTACTGTCCGCACGCTCTAACCAACTGAGCCAACCGAGCAGCGGGAAAGGCGCTCTCTTCATGCAACATTCGTAGTTGAGGTGGCTGCTTTGGCCGCTCTCAACAGAAAAAGAAAAGTCTTTCCAAGAAGCAAGTTATTACATTATAGCACATTTATTTTCAGGCATGAGCCTTGAAGTGTCAAAAAATCACTTCTAAAACCCGGGCCTGGTTCTGGTTCAGGCGCAAAAGTACATACGGTTTTAGGGCGGTAAGTTTGTTGACCGATCAAAATAATTCAGGATTACGTTTAATCCCCGATTATGTAATCGTGGATTAAAATTTAATCGATGATTAAAATAATCGGTAATTTCCTCAGCCGATTAGAGGACGATTACGTAATCGCCGATTAAAAATATAATCGTCGATTAAAATCATATAATCCAGGATTAAAAGTACAATTGCTGATTGAAAACTGTACAAGGTATACTGTCTATGGTGTAGGCGTACAGCTTTCCCTTCAGCACATCATCTTCCATTATCAATTCATCTTGATCAATTTTTTCGTGATATCAATATCATAATCCACGTGTGGTAGAAAACCACTAATTTTGATTCTGAAGAAATCGAATTATTTTGAGAAAAAATTTAAAAAGTTTTTTATAATACTTTTTTGAAATTTGTTATTTGAAAATTTTTATTGCATTTTTATTCAAAAAAATTCGTTTTTAAATAAATCATTTTGTTTATTTTCTATTTTTATTAATTTTTTATCCCATTAGCTCTTTTGCACTGTCCTTTCATAGTTTAAATCGCGACCAGAACTTCTCATTCCATCGGATTCGATCTATCCAGGGAATGAATAATTTTCTGCTTCATTTCATTTAAACTTGATTTTCTGCTTTATCCTCTTTTAGATCGTCCAAAAATCAACAATATTTATTTTTCAACTACTAAACCAACTATGCAATCCCAAAAACAAATATAATCGACCTTTTAAACCTGGGGTGGGCCAGGATTGAAAACCCGGATTATTATAATCACCGATTATAACTTACCGCCCTGCGGTAAGTTTGTTGGCGGATTAAAGGCCGATTATAGTAATCGGCGATTAAACGTCGCTTATAATCCAGGATTAAATTTTTCTCGTAATGTGTGTCGGCCGATTAAACGTCGATTAATTTAATTGAGGATTAAAGCAATCGGTAAGTTCGTCAGCCGATTAAAGCTCGATTATCATAATCGGCGATTATAATAATCTGAGTTTTCAATCCTGCCCCATACCAGGTTTAAAAGGCCGATTATATACGTTCTTGCGATTGCATAGTCGGTTTAATAGGTAACAAATAACGGTTGTTGATTTTTTGGACGATCTAAATGAACATGAAGCAGAAAATCAAGTTTAAACGAGAATGAAACAGAAAATCAAGTACAAATTCGTCATTTCGTGGACAGATCTAATCCGATGGAAGCATATTCAAATCAGAAGTTCTGGTCGCGATTTGAATTATGTAAGGACAGCGCAAGAGAGCTAATTGGATAAAAAAATAATAAAAATAAAAAATAAACAAGAAAATTTATTTAAAGGCGAAATTTTTTAAATAAAAATTCTATAAAAACTTTTTTATGAAAAATTTAAGCCCTACGGTAAATGATTTTATTTAATTTTCTTCAGAATAATTCAATTTCTTCAGAATCAAAATTAGCGGTTTTCTAGGGACACGTAGATTTTGAATTGGATATCACGAGAAAAATTGATAATGATAGATTCGTGACAAAAGGCGACGTACTGAAGGAAAAGCTGTACACCTACACTATAAACAGTATACGTTGTACAGTTCTCAATCAGCAATTATACTTTTAATCCTGGATTATATGATTTTAATCGGCGATTATATTTTTAATCGGCGATTACGTAATCGTCCTTTAATCGGCTGGCGAACTTACCGATTATTTTAATCAACGATTACATAATCGGGGATTAAACGTTATCCTGGATTATTTTAATCGGCCAACAAATTCGGCTCAGGTCTGCACGATCTGGGTTCCATACCATATATTTGAGAGCGTTTTTCTGACTAAAAGAGGACATTGAGCATGGTCTGCACGGTCTTGGCACCAAAAAGTGACGTTTAAAATCGGTCTCAGACAGGTTCCCGTTTTTTATCTTAAAGCTGGTAGGGTCAAAATGGATAACTTTGATGAAATTTTTACGAACACGGCTTTGACCGTCATAGACCGTAGAAATGTCTGAAAGGTAGTCCTCATGGAAAGTCTGACGGTCCCGGTCTCGACATTTTTTTTACAAAAATGAATACTGCATCAATTTGCTTCCTTCCCAAATTGCAGTCCTAACTGCTACAGTCAGTCGGAGAAAGATAGGGAACGCGTAAGCAGGTCGTCAATCATTGCATGAACATCTTTTTTTGTTGAGCTGATTTGGAAGAAGCCGGTTGCATCGAAATCAGTAGCTCAGTGATTCCCTTGTCCGATCAGTAGTCGTAACAACGACTATAGCCCGTTTTTTCCAAATGAATATCGGAAAGAAGAAAGATTATCGCGCAAATAATAAACAACCTGCACTTTTTTCTCAGATTGACTGTAGCGGTCGGGGCGACAACATGAAAAAAAGAAAATGTGTTGGCTTAGGACGCATGGTAATTATCTTGCTTACGGATATCTCTGAACTTTCTTGTGTTCAGGTACTCAAGTGAAAATGGAAAGACTACATAATTCTTACCGTTCTAATTCAGTTATCGTTTCTGATAAAGTTCAGTAGTCCGATATTTTACGGACGAATGAAATGTTGAATGCAATCTTGAAATGCTTCTGAATAATGAAAGTGAAAAGCAAGTAGTACTTCATATTTTCACGCTTTGTTGATAAACAATATATCATGTTGAACTGGAAATTTGTGAGCATAATGACCTAACCCTTAGAAATTTTTCGAGCAAAAAACTTTATAGAAAGAAATCTATCTGAACGATTTTGACGACAGTACTGATTTGTGTCACCTTTCTATTTGGAAGCATTTTATAAAAGACAGACTATAGTAGCCAGCTTTCCTAGTGGTTCAGTGGTGCCATTTGTGTTTCTAGTGTGGTTCCAGTAATTCAGTAGTCTCCGCCTTTAGACTGATGTGCTGGTAATTGCGGTTTTCCTGACATACAGTTGAATTTTTCTGCTATTATTGTTCGTGGGATATATACGCTCTACAGACTTCTTTTTTTGGATAAAATTTAGAAATTTTATAGAAAGACTTGATTCCAGATACTATCGAAAATTTTCTTCTCTTCTCATCTCTTTTTTTATTTTATATGAAAAGGGCTATCCTTAAAATAACCTATTTGATTTAAAATGCCAGACGCAGCGACATACCAATACGATAGATTCAATAGCAAAAACACTTTTCAATGATGGGAAAATTTTGTTTTGCAGAAAAAAGCTAAATTTTTTACAATGGGGAGGCCAAAATTATAAGGAAAATATCATACTTATCAACTGTTTATTTGGATAGAACTGTGCTTGGGTGCTATTGGAGAAATTTTGATCACTCAAGTAGGTTAACAATGTTTTCAGTTGTTTTATTTACCGCCCACCGACTAGGAAATTTGTTCATCGATTACAGTAATTAGCTTACTAGATTTTCCGATGTAGAACTTATCGCTGCATTGATCATTTCAAAATAAATGGAGTATAGTAGTCGATTTCCGACTATCCTAAGGGCCAAGGTGCGCGTTGGTGCAACCTTAATTTTCGACAACTAAACCACTGTACCCATAGGGTAGCTCATAAGTAGTTGTTGCAACTGGTCCTATATTAGCATAATATACGGAGTATTACGTATAAAACGAATCGCCTATAGATACTCGAACATAGCACAAAAAATGCAAAAAATCATGTCCAACAAAGCACAAAAACGGTCATTGTGTACATTTTTGAACGGAAAAAGCGCTTTAAGAAAATTTCCAAATGCGAAACAAATTATGGTCCTTCCCACTATCGTGGAAAAAGTTCGTGGAAAAATTACAAGTTAGTACGAGATTATCATTCCCTAATATTTTGAAAGATGTACAAGGGTCTTCCGAAAATGAAAGCGGTACCTCTACGGTATTCAAAAATCTAAAAGTTTTTCAACATTTATTAAAATTGAGTACAATAAATTGATATTCAAATTTTCCCTGGGCCCGGTGGCAATAGGAACTAATCCCAGAATCCCAGGACAACTCAAATTATAGTGAAGCGATTACAGTGCACTGAAGGGTATTGAATTCATTATCTCCTTGTAAACTCTGGCATAAGCTTTAGTGACACTTGAACTTCTGGTTAATATAGTATATGTCTCAAAAATTCCCCACAGATCAGAGTCCTTGCATTTTGAATTTTTCAAATGCTGCTAATTTTCGATCTCTGTTCGCTCGAAGACCTCGCAGCTTGTCCAAAGGAACCTAGAAATACACCAATGTGATACAGCGCGAAAAATAACTTTTGATATACCTTAGCTTCTAATTCATCTTTGAGTTTCTTCAACATATTTTTGTCTTTAAAATCTGGCACTGGTCCAAAAGTTTTCGATAATTCGGTTACTGCTTTGCCGTATTTGTGCACAAAATCTTCAATTCCTAAGGAAAAATATGAGATCGTGGCTATCTATTCTTTCTTGGTACTCTCTGCCCTCAAATTTTCATGAGAACTCCTTGGCAACATCACTTTCCCCAAACTCGCAAATTTCTGAAGGTAGCAAGTATTCCGACAGTTTTAGGTGGACGGTGAAAAGATTATATTATACGTATCTTTACCATCTGCATTCATGTGAACAACTTCCAAAGGCCCGTAGAAGGCGTATCTGGGTGCCAGACCCTCAGTGATCACGGTGTTCAAATCTTCCATGCTTATCGCGTCGTCAGCTATCAAATGCCAGCATTGGGCCAGTAAGGTATATTGAAGTCTGTTCAAAACAAAGCCTTTAACGTCTTTATTGACTCTTATCGGAGCCTGAAAAACTGAAGTGCCATCGCCCGACAATTTATGTTATACTTCATATGTACCTGGCCTAATTTCTTCATTATCAAAAATGCTGATTCCATTAAATCCTGATCAGCGTACGAGGATGGAACCAATTCGACTAAACGGCAATACATCGGGGGATTTATGGGATGGGCGACTAAGAACCGATTTTTCATGTTAGGCAACCCATCGACAATTTTACAAGGTTGCAAAGTTGACGAGCTACTGGCCAAAATTACAGATTTGATATCCGCAAGGTTGCAAGTGGTCAATAACTGGTCAATTTGCTCCCACAATTTGATCTTCTGATCCAGTTGTTCTGGTACACTTTCCTGAAAATTTCATGTTGAACAAACAATTTCAACGTGATTGAGATCAGTAAAAGATGACGTGATTGATTTGAATACAAGACAAAAACGATTACGTTTTTTTTTGCTTTTCTTGGAATGCTTAATAACGAAATTGAAAAGCGAATAATTTTGTAATTTTCAAATTATATATATTCTATAAAAACAAATTATGAGCTTCATAATGAAATTTTACTATAATTTATTAATTTTCATATGAACGTCGGGAAAAAATCCATAGAAATCGGCGAGTTGACACAAACCTGCATCGCAGGCCGAAATATATTTTTTCTTCGACAGTCAACTGGAGAAAAAAGTGTGCGTATACGAAGATTGTTTATTATTTGCATGAACATCTTTTTGCGCGCCGGAGGCTCACTTGGAACAAAAGGACTATAGTCGTTGTCCTACCTGGACATTATTTACACGAGAATCTGCATAATGGTAGTCAACAATGGAAGCCTCGGCTTAAATTGATCTCCGGAATCAAAAATGATGCAAAAATATGAAAACAGATTTTCTAATACTTGCTGGGATCTAGAAAATACTCTGCAAGTCCACTAATGGATCTTATATCGTTTCTTATCTCTATAAGTCGCCAAACTTCTGCTGAGCTTTTCTCAGAGAATAGGATAGATAGTTATCGGACTGTATGAACAATATTAGAGTTCTCAGGAGGATTTGTCGAGTGAATGTACTATAGTTTGTTTTTTATAAAATGCTTCCAAATAGAAAAGTGACACAAATTAGAACTGTGGTCAAAATCGTTTACATAAAGTTCTTACTGTAAAATTTTTCATTCGAAAAATTGTTAAAGTTTAGGTCAGTATGCTCACCAATTTCCAGTCCTACACGATATATTGTTTATCAGAAAATCGGAAAAATCTGAAATACTACTTGCTTTCATTATTTGGAAGCATTTCAAGAAAAACAGACTATAGTATAATATAGACGAACTTATCACAATTTACCACATTTATGCAAATTAGGTTTTAATCAGGACGGACGCCAACATGAACAAGCTCTCTCTGGGTGATAAAATGCACCATCATATATACTGTGTTGATATTCCGAACAGAAAACGTTTCCTCAAAATTGTCGATCAGCCATTAACCTAACCGTAAATCCTGCCCCTCACTTGTACGTAGACAGCTCCGTTCAAGCAGTCTATAAGCGAATTTGTGACGTGGAGTCGTTTGAGCTGGTCACCCACAGAAAGTGAAGATCTCGCCAAACCATCGTCCTAAAAAGCTTATCTGTCCCGAACGTTCCTTCGTAAGATAATCATCTGAACAACAATACTTCCAACTGTTTCAGTAACTTTGAAATTTCTACAACTGCAATGTCCAGTTGTTCTGAAGATACGTCGTGCATGCGTACATCAAAACCCGCTCCAAGGAACAACACTGCCCATTGACGACCAATGACACCACTGGAAAAATTTGAACACAAAGCTCCGCCATGTAAAACTGAAGTAAATTAAACTAAATTTTTACCTTCCAATGAGTGCAACTTTCTGATTTATTTCCATATCGTTTAGTACCTAAAACATGTAACACCTGCCTGCAAGATAATGAAATTGTGTGTGAAAAATACGATGAGATTTGACAACTGATCAAGCGTTGAAATCAAAGATTACAATATTTATTGTGAAACTTTTTATTCTATGAATTCACGTAAATTGTTTCTTGAACTTGGCTAGTGCATCGAGTTTCGAATCTCGCTCAATACGTATGTCAGTAACTTTATCCGTCGGCACCTTAAGGACAAAGTACAGTAAATACAAGACACGTTATCAGGTGATCATTACCTTGATTTCCAGCTGAAGTTTGATCATATCCAAATCTTGTTTATTTTCAAAATTAGGCGTTGGGCCAAATGTTTCTAGAGTATCCGATATACCATGGCTGTAGCGATTCATATAATCTTCAATGCCTGAAAATCAACTGACCTACATGACCTTAAGGAATAACTGAGTCCTTCACACACCGTTAGCATTCATGTGTCCGACTTCAAACGGACCGTAAAATATGTACCGTGGCGCCAGACCTTCAGTCATTACGGTGCTCAAGTCTTCTACACTGACGACGCCCTCGGTGACTAGTCGCCAAGATTCAACGACAAGGGCCAACTGTAAACGATTCAAAGCAAAACCGGGAACATCTTTTTTCATTATGATCGGTTTCTAAAATTATGTGATTATCGTCATCTAGTTTGTGCAAAAAATGAAAAAAAATCTGCACGTAACACACTACTGTTAGTTTCACTATCCGCAGGTAGAAAAAATTCATATGCAGATGAAAACCTAATTAGATTAGGTAGGTAAATGGTAAGTTTTTACATAAAAAATATAGTGAAATATTTACGAAGTCGTGCGAATGTTTATGGTAAAAGAGAACTGATTGGCTGTTGAGGCAACCTCTTCCCGCTACTCGGGGCTTCAGTGAAAGTTGGGCTCTGTCCGGGACTTGAACCCAGGAACTTGCGGCTACCGTCCGCACGCTCTAACCAACTGAGCCAACCGAGCAACGGGAAAGGCGCTCTCTTTTTTTGCAACAATTCGTAGTTGAGGTGGTTGCTGTGACCACTCTCAACATGGCCACAAAATTACATTGCAGAAACCTTAATGAGAACCCAATTTGTCACATAATAAAAATCAAATTATTTTAGCATATCACATTCACGGCTATATATTCAAGGCCTACCGATGATTAACAACTTTTTTATGCATCACTAACTGAGTGAACTATAAAAAAATAATTACAGTAAAATAATGTTGAAGTGTTTGATTTCAGGTAAACAAAAGTTGCTAAAACTTCCATCAACAGCAAGCAATTCATAGCTGCTATAGTTTTACTTTCATTTCCAGAAGCTGGAAGTTTTGCTAGAAACACTTGCTCTTAATGTACTATTTAAATAAAACAAATTCGGAGACAAACACCGCTCAATGTGACAGTACGTGTAAAACTTTCAGACTAGTAACTTTTGGATCACTGAAGGCTCTCATAGCCGCTCAAATGGGATGATATTTGCATAAAATTTATGGTGGCAAGAAATGCGCCAAAAAGTTTTTTTTGGGTTTTTTCCTCTGTGCTTTTCTGTCGCATGTGACAAAAATCGATAATGTTCATATCCACATGTAGGCCCTCGTATTGGTAATTTTATGAATACGGCGGCCTCTAATGTGAGTTTTTCCCACCAGATTATCAGCCTTGTTCTGATTTCAATATTATCGGTAGGAATATTATTATTATCATTATTCTCTATCAATTCTGAAATGATCTATGTAGCGATGCCGTTAAAATGCGTTGATCGGAAAAAACTATCAAACTATATTGCGAACAAATTTTTTCCTCAGTGAGTGTCAAACTGGAAAACAGAGCAGCATAAAATTTCCTTCAATAACCTAATTAAGTGATCGAAATTCCTCGAGTAGCAATCAGGTGTTGACACAGTTCTACCCAAATCAACAGTTGATAAGTATTATATTTTTCCTATGATTTAGACCTTCCCATTGTCGTGAAAACATTTAATACCCCTATAAATGAAAAGTGCGTTTTGAATTGGACCTACTATATTTTGGAATGCCGCGTGTCTGACTTTTTATATTAAATAGAAACTGGCACACTGGAATATTAAGCAAGAAAATTCCCATTCCACAATTTGAAAAAAATGATAAAAAAATGATTAAAAAATAAGGCAAAAAAATTTAAAGCGCAAATGCCGATGTGGCTACCGAGATATGAATTTAAACACTGATCTTTCACACCAATATTCCAACTAGGTAAAATTTCGAAAACCTTCTACACAAAAAAGAAATTTAAAAAATTTCGAAACGTGGATTATGGCAGGGCCGAAACGAAGAGAAATCGACTATCTGACACCTACTTGGCCGATGCTTTTCATCAAATCATACGCTCCCTCGATTGCATTTTTTGCTGTAAAAGACGACTGGACTAGTTCCACCAATTTGCAATGAGTCGGCGGATTTATAGGATGAATAATCATAAAGCGATCCTTTAACTTTACCAGTCCTTTGCATAATTCTTTTGCGGAAAAAGTGGACGTGCTACTGCCGATAATTATAGATTCTTTTTGAATTTGCCAATAACCAGATGTGGAAAGAATTTTCTCAATTTGTTTCAATACTTCGAGTTTGAGAGGTAAATTCTCTAGTAAATTCTCCTGAAGAAGAAAGAAAGTGGGGAAAATGGACAGATGTGAAAAGTAGCTTACAATGATGACTGCTGCATTTGGTATACAGTCTTTCAGTGAAGTTGTTGTGGTCAGTAAATCGATTAGTGATTTTTCCGTAGATGTCTGAAAGAATGAAGAATGAAGGGTTTTCAATAGAAATACGTAAAACATCAGAGGTGCTACAAGAATGTTCATCGTTAAAAAGTCCTGTGATAACCCATAGACTATTGGCAGTGCAAGTTCACTGTTGCCATGCAGTATAAAAAAAATAGAATTGGTTCTTACCTTTCCCTTTTCAATTAAAGCCGCTATTTCTAATCTGGCTTCTTCCAGTCGTTTTTCATTCCGCCCATAAAGCCACACTTGATAACCGGACTTCAGGAATAAAACCGCCCATTGACGTCCAATTATGCCACTTGAACGAGAATCGGATATGAATAACATGCATAATGCTAGAATGATCTATGCATGGTCAAAAAATGATGGCCCTTCTACCAGCCATTGAATGTCTTAAATTTTTGATTCTCAATTTATACATTTTATAGTGAATTCGATAGCCCATAGTGACTTGAGATGTTTTAACTCAAATTCGGCAGATATTGCAATTTTCAAAGCTCTATTTTCAGTACATATGCAAATTCCAGTGTAATCAATGTTTATGAATAACATTAATTCTGATGACCATGCTCCGTGAAGTGTCTGATTTCAGCATTTGCTCTTGAGACCTTCCCTCAAAATCGCGATCGAACAAATACAGTATAATATTAACTCAGGATGAACTGCTTGGGTGTTGACATTGATGAAAACAGTTTGATCAACAACTGCCTTGTCCCTTGAATGTCGAAATAACTCTAGTATTGTTTGCTAAAGTTTTATTTATGGTGATTAATTACAGATAATCAATGTAAAAGTCTAAATTGCATTTTATATTGAGACAAAATTGGAAGAACGGATTACAACGCTTGTTTCTGCTTTTGTGATCACATATTTGAAATTTTTTGAATTTTTTATATTTCCGTAAAATTTATATCAGCCTATCTGTCTTGAAATGGTGGTAAAATTAGGCTACTTCAAAAACCTGCAATTCTAGCACTTGAATCTGACAACAATTTACAATAAAATATACTTGAAAAACTCACCTTCCAATCAATGACACCTTTGCCATAACCGTAGTGGCACTAATTAGGCAAATTATTTGCTGTTACTTCGAGTTTTTGGTTGAAGGCGACTCGAATGTTCACTTGGCAAAAACAAGCAAACAAGCGCGTTTTCAGGACGATGCACTGAAAACAGAAAAAAATTTGGGGTGAATAAAAACATGGGTAAACAAGCGGGTACATTATTTAATCGATACTCCCACATGGAAAATTTTTGTTTACTAGCGACGTTTTGATATAGAGAAAACAGACTCACTTGCTGAGAAGTATTCTGAGAGGAAACGTTTTGATCTTTCTAAACACCTCCAATGAAAGTATTTATAAATCATTCCAAGCATGAAAATGTATCACAAATTGACATAATAAAATTAAAACCCACCCCAACAAATATTTAAATATTTAATGTTAACAGAACTTAGAAAGAAGTAAACTTTTTATTAGGATCGAGCAGTGCTATGTGATATATCAACTTCATCAAGTCTTCTGGCTGAATGATTCACAAATTTTATCCTTCTTGATAAAATCGTCCTTGAATTTGGCTAATTTTGCGAGTTTTGAATCTCTAGCTTTCCGTGCTTCGACCATTTTATTTTTCGGAATCTTGAATCACTAAGTACAATTCTACAAGAAACAACTATTGCTAACTGAAAATCCCTTACAATAGTTTCGACTTCTTCCTTGACATTAAACAAACATCGTTCTCCGTCCAGGTTCAACTGTTTTGTCGATGTTTCCAACACTTCAGTAATATGATTACCACTTTTCAACATGAAGTTTTCAATTCCTGAAATCGAGGAATTGATAAGATCTTGATGATTTCTTGATACCTAATGTTCAGTCAGAAACATTCTGCAGTACTAGAGTCTAGCAGCGAACCGATTATTTTCGGCACACTTCCGGAATGGGTCTTATCATGGAAACATGACGCTTGCACAGATTTTAAAAATTGATCATTTCTAAATTTTTGTAGATTTGAAAGTGTTAAAAGCGAAGAGTGTTTGACACCTTCGCGACCCGCTATTGAATGCAGAAATTTTGACACAAATGTATTCAGAATAATGATTTCAAAAAATTCCAATTCCATAAAAAAGACAAACGCAGAAAGTTCAAATATGCTAAACTTTACCATCACCATCCATTTGTCCAATTTCAAAGGAACTGAAAAAAATGTGCAATGGCGCCAAACCCTCTGTCACTGCAACGTGTAGGTCAGCCACGCTAATGACACCTTGATTCACAAGCTTCCAACATTCCATTATAAGAGCTACTTGTAGCCGATTTAGGGCGAATCCCGGCACATCTTTTTTCATCTTGACCGGTATCTAAACAGTGTATGAAATGTGGAGTCAGCGCACGGGAAGTTTCCACAAATGTTTTTAATCTCCGAAAAATGGTGCTTGAGAATTCAAATTCTTCTTACTATAAATTGAAAACAAATCGTTGAATCAAACGTCTTGGTATTATTTCGCGAGTTTACCTGGCCTAAATTTTTCATAACTCGGTAAGCCTCATCCATAGCATCCATATCAGTAAATTTCGATGGAACCAATTCCACCAATTTGCAATAAGTCGAGGGATTTACCGGGTGTATTATCATGAAACGACTTTTCAGAATTTTCAAGTTTCGGCTCACGTCTGATGCGCTGAATGTGGAAGAGCTGCTGCCCACAATCACCGACGGGACATTGTGAAAAGACGAAAAATAATTGTCAATTGCTTCGAACACCTTTTGCTTCAGAGGTAAATTTTCTGGTAAATTCTCCTCAAAATAAATTATAACTGAAGGAACTGATTATGGATTATAATACTCACATACTAAAATTATCGTTGCATCCGAAATGCAATCGTACAATTCGGTAGTTTCCGTTAATCTGTTTGTGTCATAACACGTGACCCCTTTCTGGAAAAAAGATCAGTTAATGGCTAACTGACAGCTACTACCAGAGACCATGTCCACAAAGTTACCAACAGATAGGGCTACCAGTAAGTACGAAGAAAAATCCTACCTATGAGTAGTTTCCTAGCACTACCTGCAGGTCGGAAAAAAATCCTTATTCATAACAGAAATGAATTAGAAACTTACCTGTTGATAGGACAAGTAAACATGAAAAGAAGGCAACTGTCGATTTTTTTAAATGTAACAGATCAACATAAGAAAAGAGCCAAAAAATTATTTTTTTAGTCGTCTATGACGCCACACGTATATTGCTCAAAAATCACCTCATGTGGGTGACTCAGTTAAACCTGCGTGATCCTGAAACTGATTAGTCCGAGAGTCTTTTATACGTAAAGTTTAGCTTGGTGCCTGAATTTATTTCTCGTCGGGTATTCTTTAAACTGTCGTTTTCTGTATCGAAAGTTCATATATATAACTACAGCAGATATGAGCTGTACAGACTAATAGTAAACTACACTGCAACAGAACAGCACTAAACATTCTCCTTTCTTTGGGCAGTTATTCTTTCTTTGTTACCTGTCATGACGAGACAGATTCTAATAATTCAAAAATAAGGTTATAACAACAATAAATAAATGTTAAATTGCCCATGATACAAGTCACATCAATGTTTTGTTTGCAATTAGACTAATATATGGTTTTTGAGGTCAAGTAAGGATTTGCGAAAAGCGTTTAATCAGTAGTCCGACTTCAGGCACTGAAAGTCTGATATGCTCTAATAATTCGATTTTTCCATTGAATTGGGTTTCCCAATTTTCTCCAGTTACTATTATATAATGCACCAACTACTCCGTCTTCCTACACATTGTATGAACATGACTTCGGTCAAAACTTTATGAGTTTGTTATGCAAAATATTTCCACCTACCAGCTAGCTCCCAGGGTAGATTTTTCCTACCTGTAGATAGAAAATCCTACGTGGTGGGTCCGATTTTATGAATACGATTTTCACTTGCAGGTAGATTTTTCCGACCTACAGGTAGGAAAACCACCCACGGGTGTTATCTATTTACATTTATGAATACGGCCTTAGAGCAATTTAAGTAGAAGTTTGCGTGACCGGACATTAGAGCGCGGGACAATAGAGCGCGGACATTAGAGTGCGGATGTTAGAGCGCAGGAACATTAGAGCGCGGACATTAGAGCGCAGAGACATAAGAGCGCATAACAATAGAGCGCAGGACAATAGAGCGCAGGGACATTAAAGCGCAAGACAATAGAACGCATGCACATTAGAGCGCAGGGACATTAGAGCGCAGGACAATAGAGCGCGGGGACATTAGAGCGAAGGACAATAGAGGGCAGACAATAAAGCGCGGGGACATTAGAGCGCATCTGTTAGTTCGAAAAAAAATTAATCAATGTTCCGTTGTTCGAATGAACGCAAATTTTAAAATTGATTTTGAACATGAAAAAAGAGTACTATGCAAGCTGCTTTATTTCAGAAGTTGACAAAGTTTTCAAAAGCTGACAAAAAACTGCGTGTGATTCTGAATGCGAGTCAGAAATTCAAGATAAATTCGAAAATAACAAAATGACACAATTTTATTCAAAGGTTCATAGGCTGGCAAGCAATAAATCAATAAAAATAAAAATAAAATACGATTATGGGTTAGAGGTGAATTCCATGTGAGCGACTGAATAAAAAAATGCAAAAAAGTATGAGTAATGAGAAAGTAGACGAACAATGACATATAAAAAAGGAAAGAGAAAAACACGAGAAATTGAATACGAAGTGAAAAAAGATAAATAAAAAAAGAAAAAAATAAATAAAAATAGGGCACAGGAAAAATTAAGAAAAGTGAAAGAAGAAAAAGGAAGAAAAAGAACAAAAAATGGGAAAAAATTATGCATGGTAGAAAAATGCTTCGACCTGAACTTCTTTAGAGACACGAAAAAATTTGAAGAAAGCATTTTTGAGCTGAAATGTAGTTATTTTTCGAAATATTTCATTTTCATTTTTTGAATTTTCCTCTGATCTGATTCTTCTGTGCTCTATCGTCCTCTAATGTCCTTGTGCTCTATTGCGCCTGTGCTTTATTGTTCTGCGCTCTATTGTACCAATGGCCGACGCAGGAATTTGTTTCATGGAAGATGCGGAAATTTTTTTTACAATTTTCATATTTTTGTTAAATTAGTTGCATTGATACATAATTTCTTTTTTTCTTATTTTTTCTTTAAATCTTTTGAAAAAACGAAACAAAAAAATGAAACAATGGGACAACTGGAAAGAAAATAGATGATAGATTAAAGAAGAAACAAGGAAAAATTTGAAAAAAAGTCAATTTTGGCTACAGTATTTGATAAAGTTTTGCAGATTTCTAATAATTTGTGCTTAAAAATTATTTTGATAAGTTTTATTTTTGGAACATGAGTATACCAGGCGTAGTCGCCCCTGCTCACTGCATCCGCCACTGCATTGTCCTGTGCTATAATGTCAGCGCTCTATTGTTCCTGCGATCTATTGTACTGCACTCTATTGTCCCTGCGCTCTATTGTCCTGGGCTCTATGGTCCCAGCGCTCTATTGTCCCGTGCTCTATTGTCCTGTGCTCTAATGTCCCGCGCCCTAATGTCCTTGCACTCTATTGTCCTGCCCTCTAATGTCCGTGCTCTATTGTCCCGCGCTCTAATGTCTCAGTACCAGAAGTTTGTAATCTTAATGTATATTTGAAATCTTTCACTTTGTCATGTGCTGATCAATTTTCCAACGTCACATGATTCTCATCATGCTGATATATTTTCATAATCACTTGCCATTTTATTCTGTTTTGTTTACTGTTTTTGTTGCATTCTTTTCTCGTTTTTATTGTATTTTTGTTTATTTTGTTTCTTTTTGCATGCGGGCTACAGTGTGCCTCTTTAGCTTAAAAACTTCCGCCAAGCGAGCTCCATGAGCTCATGGCTATTTCGGGTGCATTCATGTCCCTCTTATTAATAAAACTAGCATCGCTTTTGCTACACAAAATGAGTAGTTACGAAGTTTTTTCTAAAGACGTTCGTATGTTTAGCATAGGCACTAAAGGCGGCCTCAGTGCTAAACCTACTTGAGCTGGGAAAATGTCTATGTGACCATAGGCATCTTCTGCACCGTTTTCTTCTGCAGAAGTTAGCTTGGGCGTCGTGAGCTCCACCCAGGCTGTACTGTAGCCGACAAGGTCCTTAAAAGGGCATGTTGCTCTAGTTTTTCGCTCATTCTTGGGTTATACCCCATTTTCGTCTTTTTTTTAGCCCTCACATCGCCGTTATTAAGTTTACATATTTTTATCCACCACCGGGTCCGCCGCTGTTAATTTGCATAAATTGTGCCAGCTTGTTTCCCCGTTTTACGTTTGAATAAAAGAGTCACCCCCGGCCTCCAGTGTTGCAACATCTGAGGAATTGAGTCCGGCCTCCAGTGTTTCAACATCTGAGGGATTGAGTCAGAGTTACCCTCACCCATTCATCAGCCAAACTGTCAACCCAGAGACCCCATTGCCCATCATCAAATCGTTTGTTGTTGTAGCTGGACTAGGTGAGTCTTCTCACTGAGTTATTGCTGTGGGCAATTTGAGGAATCCTTTTTAAGCTGGGTTTCTCCCTGAGTTTTCCCCAGCTAATAAGGGTTCCTTCCCCTCAGGTTTGGGCTAAAAAGGGATCTTTTGGTTCACAATCGGGTCCCAGAGTTGGGCCATTTCACGGATGACCTCATCTCCCATCCACACTGGGCGGGACTAGGGATTGTCACCCCTACCCTGGCTGCATTGTCCATTATTCTACAGTAGTAACCCCAGTGCAGCACCAGAGTACCTATAGTTTCTCCTATAGCCAGTACTAGCCGGGTTAGGTTCCCCAAGTAGGAAAAGGCGCCCAATGGGGGTCACAGCCTGTCACACACTGTGACAGGATCATGTTTTTCTATCAATATGATATGGTTTACCATCAATGTGACTGGGAAATAACATTTCCACCTAACGGGACACGACATCTTTTCCACTTAAATGACGCATATGAACTATTAGTTTGTGATCATCTTCAGTGCATGAATTTATTATTTTTGCATCATAGTGTTGAGCAGACATCGCACATCTTGTTGCACAAAAGCTATTCTCTGGACTTAGCTGTTGTTATTTTAGTTGTTGTTTTAATTGAAGTTGGCAGATTTTGTTTGGGTATACATTTCAGTACAGAGTTTTAGGTAATTCAAAAGATCAGTTGTATTTTCCAAATTGCCTGTCAAAGAGTGCGTCTCAATGACTAAAAATCTGTGAGCATACCCAACCAAAATGAACAATTTTTCGGGTGGAAAGTTTTAACCTTCGTAACAAATTTTTTCATCACTTTTCCATGAGCATTTTATTTTTAAAAATTAAAAAAAGTGTGTTGCAAATAAAATTAACGTTTTGAAGAGTCTTGAATTTCATTAACTTACTGCTAATATTATATTTCTGGGAAAATTGGTCAGCTTTAAGAAAAATATGAACATGAAAATTTTCCAGTACTAAAGCTTGTATAATCGTCAGGGTAGTGAAGGAAAAGTTTTAAAAATAAATACTTCATTCTCAACGTCAATGCTTCTTTCTTGAACCAGCGTTAAAATTTCTACATCAGCTGCTTCGAGCACGGAATAGTTTTGATCATACAATGAAACTCGATACCCGGCTTCAATGAATAAAACAGCCCATTGTCGCCCAATAATACCACTGAAAAAATGTAATCAATGTTTATAAACTACTGAAATACAAAACTTTGTACCATCCGATGAGAGCAGCTTTGTGCATGTCCCAATGGTGCTAGAAAAAATGAATAAAAATAAGAGAGAATTATAATATGAAAATTCGAAATTAGTCTCAAACTTTATCGCAATAACATGTTTTCCACCGATTACAGAGTATTATGTGATCCGACAATTTACAGATGATAATCTGCTTGGTACGAGATGCCATTTTGATAATAAACAACTCTAATCTGGTTGACAAGTTTTCAATTCGTGGGTTCACCGACGTATTGGGTTAGCAACGGTAACACTGGACGTTGGAAAAATCAACAAATTTCTAGAAAAAAGTTGGCGTAATTTTAACCTAAT
The DNA here is from genome assembly GCA_963922205.1 of Romanomermis culicivorax. Taxonomy (NCBI): domain Eukaryota; kingdom Metazoa; phylum Nematoda; class Enoplea; order Mermithida; family Mermithidae; genus Romanomermis; species Romanomermis culicivorax. The sequence continues at coordinate 1,461,242 of CAWUHX010000019.1, forward strand.
TTTATCATCTGCAACTTGCTCGATTTCTCGAGTGTGAAGTTTTTAAATCACGTGTGCGATTCTATAAGTATGTATTTTATAAAGTGTTTCCGAATTGAAAAGTGACACAAATCAGCACCGTCGTCAAAATCACTTACACTGGTGCTTTTACACTAAGATTTTTCACTCGAAAAATTGTTAAGGGTTAGTTCAGAGTGTTTACAAGTTTCCATTCCTATCTTACATATTGTTTTTTAGAACACCATGAAATTTTGAAGTACTACTTTCTTTCCACTTTCATTATTTAGAAGCATTTGAAGAAAAACAGGTCATATTATGATCTCGTCGACATCTCGAATATTGCGATGCGAAAGTTGATTTATGTAGTATGATTTTTGGTAAGTCATCGGCAATTTCACGTACGTTTTTCAAGTTTCGCAGCCGCTTTTTAATGTTTCGACGAAAAAATCAAGTGGCGCTTTTCGGATTCCTTATTGGCTAGTGTAACACTCATTTGTAGCATCTTGAATGATGCATTAATTCCCCCAAGGCAATGAAAATTCAAAGAGGCTTGATACCGATGCATCCTGACTGCTTGTTGATCAACAGCCATGAAATAATCTAAACTTTAACTCATCGTATCAATGTTCTAATTTTCGAATTTTTTCGAACAATCTTTGAAATTTTCTTTCAGAGATATTGCACTGGTTACCAACGAATTTTACTATTTGTGCTTCAGAACAACAGTGTTACTATACCCCATTCGTTTTGAAATGATCGATGCAGCGATCCCATGAAAGTAAGTTCGAGCTTAGTACTGTAATCAATGAAAAAAAATTTCGTCAGTGAGTGGCAACCAGAACGACAGAAAATTTTCTTAACAATAAACGGATTAACTGGTCCAAATTTCTCGAATATCACTCAGGTGTCGATCGATGCAGTTCTGTCTAAATCAACAGTGTATAAGCATGATGTATTTCAATGATTTTGGCCTCTCTCATGCTCATGAAGAAATTTTACGTTTTTCTTCAGTGTACAATTTTCCACTGACTGAAACCTGCGTATGAAACTGAACTTACTTTTTTTGGTCTTCGCGTCCATCATTTTAAATTAAATGTAGTATAACTCTTCTAAGCGCCTTTTCTTTCGATTAGTTTAGCTGCAGGAAAGCTCCTAGCCTGCTCATCGGTGGAAAATGAAACCATCTGACAATAGATGGAAAATCTGGATCGGCTGATGATGAACTCACCAAATTCACAGAAAAACTGCTGAGCGCAATTATTCAAAAGTCGACCCCTTAATTCGGACATGTCCATATATGATGAACGATTAATGCGTAAAATATTTGAAAAGATAGTTCCTTACCCCTAGAAAAGCATCAACAAAACGAATTGGCGAGAGATTGGCTGGCTGTCATTCATATTGTAGAATAACTATTCCATTGATTTTGAAATAATGGATGAAGTGGTAACTAGAAGTGGTAGCGAAAAATTGAAAAGAGTGGTCGACAAAGTGTCTGTATCATAAAGGGAAAATTTATTGAATACAGTAAACAAGTCTTCCATAATATTGATTAAAAGTCTGGCTGCGACCTCGCTGCATCGATCATTTCAGAATTAACGGAGTAAAACATGGAAAATTTTCAAAACCAAGAAAAATAGAATTTCCCAAAGTCCGTTTCAATTTAAATTTCATCATGTGAAGAATAATTAATGTTATATAAAGCATCTCTCACAGGAGCATTAAGCTTTGTAACTACAGTCTGTTTTTCTTGAAATGCTTCTAAATAATAAAAGTGGAAAGCAAGTAGTATTTCAGAGTTTCATGATTTTCTAATGAGCAATATGCCGTATAGGTGTGGAAATTTCTGAGCATACTGAGCTCACCGTTAACAATTTTTCGAGTGAAAAATTTTGGGGTAAGAGCATTATGTAAACGATTTTGATGACAGTACTGATTTGTGTCACTTTTCTTTTTGGAAGCATTTTATAAAAAACAGACTATAATAGTAAGTTTCCAAAATATTTCTTAATATTCATTAATGATAACGTTATAGCTAGCAATCATCGAGTTGGCAAACATAGTAATATGAGCAGAAAAGTTGATCCTAATTACTCTTCAAAAAGCGTGAAATATTAACAAGAAATAAAATAGATCTACAGATGCACTAAAAATGTTTATTGGGTAATGATTCTAGACTTACTACGTGCACTTTAGCTAAAGCCAGATAAATAATGATACTAATGCTTAAAAACCGGTGTGAAGCGCAGGGAAAATTTTGAGGTTTGAACTTTCAAAATCCAAATTTGGCCTATCGTGCAATAATTTGGGCTTATCTTGCAGTAAAAACAACTACATCATAAAAATCTAAATCGAAATTCACTTACTTTTCCAGGTTTTCCAGGAAAAACTTTTCTTCCTGACTTTTCCAGGTTTTCTGGGTTGCTGGACACCCTACTAATAGCAGAACAATTAAATAAACTGGCACCGAAATTGTGTTTGTGGAGTACTGTTTGCATACAAAAATTGAAAATTTTATAAGGGGTCGCTAAAAGAAGGCATTTTTCAAGCAATGGACTAAAATGATTTTTAGCGGCCCTAAATTTTTAGCGGCCCTGGGTGGCCGCCCAGCTCGCCCCCTCTAAGAACGGCCCTGGGGGGGGGTTTGACCCCCAGAAGATTCTTGCTGACCCCCAGTAGATTTGACCACCCCAGCCATGATAGAGATGATGACGAAGGAAAATGAGCAAGAGAGAACAAAAATTCGTCATAAAAATGGGAATGATGCTGTAGTTTAACAATTTTTCTAAACAAAGCATACTTGATTCCAAAAAAGTAACATTAAAACTTTATAAAAGTGCAGTCTTAGCAAATAATTTCACATATCTGACTAATATAAGTTGAAGAATATCTGCATGAATGTTAGAAGACCTATCTAAGACCTTTTTTCATTATCAAGAATGAAAAAAATTTGTATTCGCCCCCTGTTCTGGCTGATCCCCAGCAGAATTTCTTTGCTGTGCATGTATAATGAAAACTATGGCAAAACCTCGAACAACGAATAATTCCAAACCAGCGAGACTCGTATTTAGCAAATTAGCTACGACGAAACACGACGATGTCAGCGCGTAAATGGCGACCAGGGCGTTCATCACGTGACACTTCGTCGACATGATTTGAGCTACGATAAGACGACACTGCGCAATACACCGCAAGAAATTGTGTAATACCCTACTGTAGCTACACAAGAGTTTGCTTAAGACCTTACTGTAGTGATGCGTGAGGTCTGTATTTTATAAAGTGCTCCCGAATTGAAAAGTGACGCAAATCAGTACCATCGCCGAAATCGTTTACGTCGGTGTTTTCACAGTAATATTTTTCACTCGAAAAATTGTTAAGGGTTAGTTCAGTATACTTACAAGTTTCCAGTCCTGTGTAACATATTGTTAATTAGAAAATCATGAAAATTTGAAGTACTACTTGCTTTCCACTTTCATTATTTAAAAGCATTGGAAGAAAAGCAGTTTATTTGTTGATCTTTTCATCAACATCTCGAATATTGCGATGCGAAACTTGATTCATGCAGTATGATTTTTGGTGAGTCATCGAGAGCTTCACTTACGTTTTTCAAGTTTGGCAACCGCTTTCCATGTTTCGACGAAAAAATCAAATAATGGCGTTTTTCGGATTCCATATTGGCTAGTCTAACAATCATTTGTTACTTCTTGAATGATGCATAAATTCCCCCAATGCAATGAAAATTCAGAGAGTCTTGTCACCGATGCATCGCTGATTGATTATTGATCAACAGAAGAAAGAAGAAAGAAGAAATAAAAAAAGAAAAAGATAAAAAAAGATATAAGAAGATCCAAACTTTAATTCATCGTATCAATGTTGTAATTTTACTTTTTTGAACAATCTTTGAAATTTTTTTGAGTGATATTGCACTGGTTACCCACGAATTTTACTATTTTTCCGAAAAACAGCAGTTCGAAATTTTATGACATTCGTTAGGATTGTATAGCGCTAAATAATGTCTCGGCAAAGTGCATTGTAGATTTTCGAATGGAATTGCAAAGCTGTGCAAATATAAAGCGTGAAAAGCCCGCACTTCCACTGGAAGAGTTTGAAGCAGTTGAAGTTTTTATTGGGAAAAAACATGACGAATACTTTTATTGAAAGCTTATTGTATGGAGTTAAACCTGTGCGATCGGACATGCTTATGCATGAACATTTCAACGAACATGTCCATCTCAGACATTTGAATCCGATGTATATGACCACTTTCCTTCTGGGCTTATCTTCGACATTGATGTGCAGCGAATTTCGGGAAAAATATGGCATACGTCGAGTGTTCTTCACACATTTCGGCAAGGAGAAAATCGGCCGCTTGACGATACTGACTGACGACAAAAGGATCAGCGACCAGTTGATTAAAAAAAGTTTGAAGGTGAGAACGTTTGTCATGGGGGATAACTTTGATAATGCGAGATTTATCTTGTCTCGTGAAGAGGACAATATTATGAGGCTACTACTCAGTGGAGAAGTTGACGATTTGGAGAGAGATTTCACGAAAGAAGTTGAAAAACTGTATAGGAATGAGCCAGGCTTGGAAAAAATCAATATGGACGAGTATCCTGCGGATTACGAAATATTTAAAATTGGTACAGAGAAAATCTACAAAGACGACCATGATGATGGGCAAAGGGTCGCAATGAATTTTGTTGAACTAAAAAAACAGTGGACGTATTCTGGCAATCACCTCCTCAGAGACACATCTTACATTTTAGACTCACGGGAACCAACCGATTTCGTTCATCCTGAAAACACAATGGTTCTTTTAACCGATAAAAAAGTGATTAGCCCTAAAAAACATAACGATTTTAATCCAGATGCAGTGTTTAATCTTTTCAAACGATACTACGATGCCGAGGACAAGAAAATTTTAGAGAAATTCAAAAACGTCTTCGTCAGTCCTAATGGCCTTTCTGAAAATTTCCAGAAAATTTCTTTGTCAGATGGGATATCGGCCGAGTGCGCGTTTTCTCACGGGGCATTATTTTTATTATCTCATTCATATCCAACAGACATAGAGATCAGACAGAAAATTCGCGCTAATGGTTTCGAACCAAATGCTCTTGAGTATGAAGATCCTTCAACAGAAATGTCAATTTTTATTGAACCGAAATTAAGAACGCTTGCACATTTTCTGAATCAAATGCCCATAATTTCTTATTTCTTCAAAGATGGTACTATTGCTAGTACAGCTATTCTTGACGTACCATTTTCGAAGACCCTTACTGGTCAGGTTGGGGGAATGACTGTAAAGCTTGAGTCGAACAATGTGCAGACCCGTCTCGATACGCTAGAACAGCGAGAAGACCTTGTTGATTTTGTGTTTGATATTTTCAATACAGAGTCGGCTGAACTTGACAAAACTACGGCCGAAATGAAATTCGATCTGGCATTAAAAAGAATTAGACCATCATATAAAGAATACAAATTGTCCGAAAGAAATTATATTAGTCGGTATTTTGCCGGTTGGATTGCCTCTTCTGGCCGAGAAGAATCTCGTCGTTACAAATTGCTTAGCAAAAGCAGTAACAGTGAGAGTACGAAGTTTTTGATAAATATGAAGCGGGAAACAAAACTCAAAGTGAGAAATATAATGGTAGTTATTAGGCAAGAAAAAATGACAAAAAGTTATACACCGGAAACAGCTATTTTGGACGAACCGTACGTCCGATACGAAAGACTAAACGATGAAGACACAGCCGTAGTAAACATAAGACAAGAATATGTGCATGCTGAGAGTGATTTCGCCTCCCCAGACTATGGTCAAGATTTTACACGATTCACAGTCAGTTTTTCGTTTGCCAAGTCTGAACAAGTCTTGCAGTCCCACGATCTGGTTGAATTACCTAAAGTATCTATCGAAAACATATTTGAGCATATGACGGGAGGTGAAACTAATTTGGCGGAGCAAAAACTGACTTCATTGTTCAAAGTGGCCGAAAATAATATTTTGGAAAGTGAAACTGACTTCGAAGCTATTGTCGATGGTATTTTCTCGGGCAGTAATTGCGTGCGGAGCACAATTCAAGACAAAAATATTCATACGGATACATTCTTCCTTCATATGCTCCCTCATGAACAAGTTTTGAAAATGAACTTCAAAGCCCTGTTCGGCGATTTGCTAACAGACAATCGAATGACCAAAGTTGCCCGATCGGCATATGAATAAATGCGATCATCACTTAATGTGAATTATGATTATTTTTTCCAATTTGTCTTCGCTAAAAAAGTAAATAAATTTGAAACCAGACTGCTCGACGCCGCACAATTGACTTCATGTGCGAAAAGAGCTCGCAGATATTCGGGTCTTTGTGGCCCACAATTGACGAACGAGGAAGCCACAAGGAATGCGGAGATCGCCGAGGAAAAGATCAGCTCTGTTCGAGAGGAAAATTACGAAAACCTCGTCGATGAAATAAAAACTAGTGAGGGCTCAATCTCATCCAAGGCTATCAAATCGCTGAAAAAAGTGTCCGAGATTGGCGGCTACTTTATGCTAGGCTTTATGGTGAGAGATATCGTTTCGGACGCAGTTCATAAACATTATGGTGCTATGGCAAAGGATATAGGATTTCTGGTAGCAGCGGTGTCTGCCCCAACCTTAGGCGAATTAGCCAAGGTTTCGGGCAGTGCCTTGGTCGTGAGTGGACCAAAATTTTCTGGCAATGCCCTAAAACTTGTCGGCTTTGGGTTGAAACGAGCTATATCACTCTATGTATTCGTTGACTTTGTTGAGAACGCAATAGCCTACGCACACGATACGAATAACACAGAAGCTGCTATGGGTATGGCAATTGACGGTGCGTTTGTCGCTATAGACTTGCTAACAATAGCCGCGGAGTCTTTCGGAGTTTTAGCATTCATGGGTCCGCTAGGAGAAATAGCCGGCGTTATCCTCATAGTTGGATTGAATATTTACCAAACTGTGGCGAGAGTTCAACAGATTGAATCAATGATTCCCTTGACTGCAGGAGAGTTAATAGACGAAAGTTTCAGGGCGTTTTTCCATCTAAACATTGAGGATTATGTGCAAGAACTGGGCACTGAAAAAATGGCCAACGATAAATTGATGAAGGATGTTGTGAACTACCTGAACAATCAACGTCAGATTGACACATTTATCACTGAATCTGTAGATTTCAGTGCTCAAACTTTGAAAGTGCATAGCGACAATATAATCGACATGCGCTATCATTCCACTCAAAGAGTAAGCAGAGCATCTCCTGGCGTAAACCCTTCGATAATTTCAGACGATATGCAAATGGCCTGTTATCTCCATGAAGAAAAAATTGAAATACAACATGAACCTGGATTTTGGGAAACATTTACCGGCTTTTTTAAGGAAGGATACGAAAAACTCAGATTTATAGACCGTATTGTTGCAGGTGACTACGTGGACGCGCTGCAGGTTGCTGGAGAATGTGATGACGACTGCATAAAGAGAGATACCCCAACTTGTCAGAACTCGTTTGGAATATCAAAAAAATTTATATCCCAAGATAATGCTGCATTATTCAAATTAGGCAGTGGATCCGATCTGGTTAATGGATACCAGGAAAAACCGAACATTTTCCAAATGGCTGATGGAGTAAAAAACATCACAGCTGGCAGCAAAAATGATGTGTTTATTCTGACGCACGGATCAATCACTGGAATGCTGGACGCTACAGAAGGCTTTGACGTCCTGGATCTAACATCTTTGGCTTTCGATTCTCTGAATATTACAGAAAATATGCTCGAAATTTTTACATTTTTCGAGAAGAGTCTTTTGCTCGTGAAGAATTTCGAAATGACAATTTTACCCCAACAGGATAATTTCAGGGGCAGGATTAATGTCCTCGTCGGATGCGAAATTCTTAAAATCATTTCTCACGGAGAAGCTGATTTTGTTATTCCAGCTGATGACTGTGCTAACCGTGATTTAACTCTAGATTTGTCGAATCATACAATAGTCTTCAGTGAAGCAAGAAAAGGCAACTTTATCTACACGATGACACAAAATACGAATTTTGATGTGGAAAATGTATCTTTGGCACTGATGGGAGATTCACCAGCCAATCATACAATTTTTTTAAAGGAAAATTTGTGGAACATTCAACATATAATCGAGGAGAATGGTGCGTTTTTCTTTACAATGGCAAACAGACAAGCATTCAGACTGGAAGTATCACCAGTATTTTCAGAAAATATAAAACTTACCTTCAATGATGGAACAGTCGTCAGGATCAATGGAACCTTTATTGTATCTACTACTTTATCAACAAATCTAACGGTAAAAGAAATCGAGCATGTCTACACAGAAGCACTAGAACGGCTCGGTTTACTAATGGTAGCACATTCTTTCACTGATGATGAAACAATAACTATTTCTCACGGTAAGATAGAAGCCTCCGGATCACCAATAAAAGGGCATATATTGCATAATTCTGTTGACCGTAGTACGCACATGATGCTCAATGGCGGTGAATATCTCATTTTGATAAATACGAACCAGCAAGGCAAGATCGAGAATACGACAATTAAATCAAGAAATGCTGCAAATATTACAAGAGTTGTCATTGATCTGAACCAAGTCATAGAATATCATTATCGGGAAAACAATTCTTTTGTGGAAGTTAGCGCTTATCTGCGAAATCAATCCGACTTAATCATCGAGATTAGTCTGCATAACAGTGGTACTACTGTTGAACTGGGCAATATTTTAATTCAAGGCATATTTAGCCATAACCTTTACAACAAAATAAGGTTAAGGAATTACGGTGAACTCATAATTGATTTGGACGATTCAGGAAGTTCAGTTGAGGAGGGTTATAGTGATGAGAACGACGTTTTGATACCATCGCCTATTGCTTTCGGAAACCAGGCTGATGTAATAGTTTTGACACCATATAATGTGGAACCTTTCAATGAAATTATCCTCGATTTCAACGTAGTGCGATTTGATTACTACCACATTAACAAAACGACATTGGTAATCACTAATGCCCGCTACAGCATTTCGAGCGGCACCGAAAATATGCTCACAGTATTCCTTGAAAGATTCTATACCATCGAAAAAATGACCACGTTGCAATTAATGATTGGCGGTGTCCGACAAAATTTCGGCAGGATATGGATAAGATCTTGGCGGCACAAGAATTTTCTCAGTTATGGGAATATATGCCTTCCACGATGAAAGATTTGATTGCTAGCTAAATTTAAGGGTGTTCATTGTTGGGGGAAGTGTCAAAAACTAAACTATTTGTAGATTCGAAGCATGCAACTGTCACTCCAAACTCAGTTCATCACAGGAGCATGTATGAACATGTTGCATGCCAGAACTTGAAGCACAAAAAATTTCGTGCTTTGAATTTTTGATTAGTCGACGGTATGTTAAAATTTCCAAGATTCGGTCTTGGTTTTTATTGCCATTAATTTTAAAAAACTAAACAATGTCACAAGTTACTTAGCATCCAAATTTCTAATGGCCAATATACAGTGTTCTAGCCGGTTATATCTGGCTCAATTCGACCCAGTTTTTCAAGATTATCTCCCAAAATTTTTTATGACCTTTGATCATGATCATGAGACTTTTGGTGGATAATCTTTTTATGGTTGCGGATTTTTTATACGAAGGTTTTTTTATATTCGGTCTAGCAAAATAAGCATTATTATTTATTATTGGTTGGCATATTATCTTTACTGATAAAGCGTGCTTTTTATCGTTATTTTTATCAAGTAAACTGGGGTTTTATCCTGAAAATATAACACCAATGCTTTCGATTCTGATGTTACGTTGAGAACAACGGTGTTGCTCATTTTTAAATTATCGATGCAGCGATCCCATGAAAGTAAGTTCAGTACGGAAAAAACCAACAGGCTTATTACTGTAATCAATGATAAAAAATTTTCGTCAGTGAGCGGCAACCAGAACGACAGAAAATTTTCTTAACAATAACCTGATGAAACTGTCCAAATTTCTCGAGTAGCACTCAGGTATCGATCGATGCACTTCTGTCTAAATCGGCAGTGTATAAGCACGACGTATTTCAATGATTTTGATCTCTCTCATGCTCACGAAGAAATTTTACGTTTTTCTTCAGTGTACAATTTTCCACTGACTGAAACCTGCGTATCAAACTGAACTTACTTTTTTTGGTCTTCGCATCTATCATTTTAAATTAAATGTAGTATAACTCTTCTAAGCGCCTTTTCTTTCGATTAGTTTAGCTGCAGGAAAGCTCCTAGCCTGCACATCGGTGGAAAATGAAACCATCTGACAATAGATGGAAAATCTGAATCGGCTGATGACGAACTCACCAAATTCACAGAAAAACTGCTGAGCGCAATTATTCAAAAAGTCGACCCCTCAGTTTCGGACACGTCCATAGATGATGAATGATTAATGCGTAAAATATTTGAAAAGATAGTTCCTTATCCCTAGAAAAGCATCAACAAAACGAATTGGCGAGAGATTGGCTGGCTGTCATTCATATTGTGGAATAACTACTCTATTGATTTTAAAATAATCGATGCATCTGGAGTTTCGGCAAACGCTGCCACTAGAAATCAGGAAATCAGCTGCGATAATCTTGAAATGATTGTAAAGAGTGGTCATCAATTAGTCTGATCATGAAAGAAAAATTGATCGAATAGAGTCAACGAGATTTCCATAATTTTGAATGAATGTTTGGCTGCGATCTTGCTGCATCGATTCAAAATGAATGGAGTAGGTATTGTAACGTACCTGCTAAAGCAGTACTGTAAATATATAGCATACTGTATGTGATAGACATTTATTAAATATTATTTCATTTTCGTATTTTACCGTCTCAAGGGTGTCTGGGATTCACACCCAAACATTCCTATAAAATTACGTGAAGTACTTTATTTTGATCCGTTCACACCCCAGTAGCCCAATTAAGATGCCCCAATTAATTTGCACAAACAGCAGCTGGTCCCCTAGAACCTACACTAAACTACACATTCCACGGCTACCGTAATCCCCCGTAAAAATCGTAAACAACACCTGCACACAGTAAAATAAGTAAAAGCCCCGCCAGACAGTAGTCTCAAGTGTAACGGTAGCGACGGCCCCACAAAACATGTGTATTCAGAGAAACAGATACAGGAAGCATGCATAGAAGCACAGAGATGTGGCTGAGCCCACTGTAGCAAATAAGCAAGACACGGAAAGCATACCGTACTAGAAAAGCATTAAAGGGTGTGACTAAGTAAGCATAAAAAGCAAAGCAGGAAGTGACGATTGGCGGAAGAAGATGGACAGAAGCACGACCTCCCACGATGCCCAGGGAGTGGCCAAAAACGTCATATAAAAAGAGAAGCAAAGCGTGATTTTATTATTATTGGTGATTATTGAATTCTTCGTTTTTCAAACCATGCTCATCTCGTTTTATATTTGCAAGCAGCCATTTTTATGAAAGCAGTTAAACTGAGGCCCGTTCACTATTTGCAAGCTGAGACCGTGTTCTTTCGTTATTTGTTGTCGACGTCTCAAAGCAGCCATCGATTAGTATCCGTATCGCCCCGTATTGTCGAATCGCCCATCTCCCCCGCGCCCCGTTTCGTTGCCGTGCTTCACAAAATCTGGTCGTTACAGTATGATAAAATCCGAGTTAGTCAGTTTTTTGGAAACTTTCCTTAGCGTTTCTAACCTGAAATCTCGTCCAGGTGCGTAACTCTTTGTTCTTTAATGATTTATCATAAAATAAACACACCCAGGTAATTGGTTTACACGAAATTTACATGAAGTTTAACTGATGGGGCGGCGGTAACCAATTTTTATTTTCGAGGGAAATCAAAATTGGCCGTTCTGTTCATCTCAGGCCATTCGGAACTCAGATTCTGTAGTACAAAAAGATTTTTTTTAGAAATTTCGAACTTCAACAATTTCGTCAAAACTCGACGAATCCTGACGTTATTTCGATTTTTGAAATCAGTGTATCAAAAAACTCACCTTATGTACGGTATCATTGATCCAATAACTACCGGTAGAAGACCATTTATAAGATAATTAGTCAAGAACACGCCACGTTTTGAAGTTAAAACGAGTTTATAATCATGTTTATTTGAGCGACCATTGCTGGTCGGGTTGAAGGTTACTTAATTAGCGGAGTTTTTACAATACTTTCCATGCAATATATGGTGTTCTTTTTCGTGTTGTCCATATTCATGTCATCAGATCATCTTTTGCTTTAATTACTTGACCATTGCGTAAATAAGGCGGTTTTACTTGCTGAAAGTCTAGTAGTGGCAAAATGACTTGCTATTATAAACAAGTACACATAACGCAAATGTTGTAACCGGTGAACAATTCAAAACGAATATTCACATTTCTTTAAAACTACGCTGCACCATATAAGGTATAACCATCACAAAAATAGTCTTTGTTCTTTCGAATTGTTCACGGTTCCAAAAAATTTCCACTTTCAACCAGTAGAGGCGCCGTCGACTCGGCTGCCCTTAAAAAAGGGTGTTTCCATTAGTAAAATTTATTGGTTTTTAAGCAGTAAAATCGAATCAAAAAATAGAATGAAAATTTTGAGAGACGATTGCGTTAATACAATAAAAAATGATAACTTGAATGGTAGCAATATACACAAAAGAACAAGAGCATAATAGAGGAACAACGAAACTGTAATGTTGCAAAAACCGTAGAAAACAAATACAGCACATAGCATATCAAATCTCTGGGTTAGTAATGATTGCTACTCACTGGACATTCGTTTTGACTTTATGCTTGATTGAAAAACAATAAATATCGAAATATTCGCACATTTGACGAACCTGAAAAGTTAATGTTTCAACATACACAACAAAATTGTCAAAACTGATTTTCAAAAATAAAATGCATTAATGAATATGGAAAGAACACGTGTTTCCTGTTAAAACACTTCTCAATGGCGTGACCCAATATTCGTCACAATATATGAACAATTTCTTTCGAAATAGCAGTACAAATCTTTCCTGTTTAAAAATTGAACCTTCATGGCGTTAAAATTTTTTCCTTATTTGTTGCATTATTTTTTACAGAACATGAAAATTTTCCCTCGATGCTACACTACCCTGCACATTTTAGCAGCCAATTCCGGAGCTCCCAATCTTCTTAATTTGACTTTTCAAATAGTACAAAATCTCTAATAAAATGCAATTAGTGTCAGGAATTTGAACTGTGTCTGATAAACTTCTGAATTCTTACGAATATATTATAGAAAATTCAAACTAAACCAAAAACTTAGATATGGTTTGAGGGAAATCAAAAATTCAAATGATCTAAAAAGATTTCCGAAACTTCTAAAATCTGAAAATTTCCATACACCGAAAGCATACAAAATTTCATAAAGTTCAAGAACGGAATCTTCGTAGTAGAAAGTTTACATCATAGGGAAAACTGAATCTACAATTGGCAAATTTAAAAACCATCATATAAATCAAGCATACAACAAAAAATTCTAAAATGATCACAGAATTTCGATTAATAATCTCCGACTGTATCTCAGATATCAGAAACTTTAGTCACTACTCAATGAGAATTTACCAATTTATGAAGAAATACACCAACTTACTAACTACGTGCCTATACGGAAAGTTCAAAAATTTTAAATCAAATTTTTAAGGACAATCAGAAAAACATTCGAGACACAAATAAAATTTCAGCAAAAGTTTGTAAATTTCGGAGAACTTGAAACTAAGTTTGTCTGGAAAATTTCGAAACTACAGAGAGAAGATTCATTAATCTTCAAAATTGAAGGTTTTCGGAAAACAATAAAAGAGTTTCAAGACGGTTTTAAAAACTTAAGTGTGGAAATTCCATAAATAAATCCAAACGAAAGATGTAAAGAATTTTACGAATTTCGGCAAAGCTATAGGAATTCGAATTCGCATTCGCTAAACTTCATGTTCAAGCCATACTGCGGAATAAAAAAATACTCAATTGAGGGAAATGAAGGAAATTTCGGGCTGCATAAATACGTCTGGAGAAATTTAAAAATTTCGAAAAAATACGTTGCAGTATTTAACGGTAAAAATACAGGTATATTCAAGAATGCAGAGCTTGAAATTTTATGAAAATTAAGCAGAAAAATGTAGCGAAAAAATAAATTGTAACGTTATTTGAAGCAGAAAATTTGAAAACTCGGAACTTACAGGAAAACTGAGAAAATTCCCGGACGTGTGTTACCTACCCATTTGGAGAAGTTTCGGAATCTGAGGAAAATATTTTTGAGAAGCAGGTTTTTTTAGTACGATGAGAATGAAACCAGAGCTGCTCTAATAGAAAATTTTGGACGTTAGCACGCATGCTAATGAATGAAAGAGAGAAATTTTTGAAAAAAGTTCGAGAAGAAAGTTAAGGATATCGCAAGATTGTGGTGAAAAATCAAAAATTGTCGTTTTCACAAATAAATTCACAAAATGAAACTTCGTCAATATCCCCATTTTTTTCGTCACTTTTGCATAAAGAATGACTGTGACTCGAATCTGAATTTGCTTCGGCTCTAACCTCTTGGACACTACTTGGGTAATTTGAAAACAGCTGTTTTGACATATGCCAAAGTTTAGGCGAATCAGTAATAGAGTGTAGCAAATATAATTGTACGCTTTCTGAAAAAATCAATCGAGAACCTGTATTGCAGTCGAAATGCAGTTCCAGATACAATGAAAACATGTAAACTCTTATAAAAAGAGAACGCGAATTTAGAGATTCCTAAAAATATTACTCTGAAACTAACTAACTGAATATTTACTTGTCGGTCAACTAATCTAGTGCATAATGTAAAAATGAGCTGCTTTCATTAATACCATATGAGATTCTTATTAATTTTAAAAGTACCAATATCAAGCATGATTTCATGAGTTGATACAATAAAAGCATGTTATCAGAATTGGCAAACTCATGCATTAGTTTGGCACCAACAAAGTAACATTTGTCAACCGCGCTAACTGTGCAAATGAAAAATTTTTTATTAGCACGAATCATACATGCACGTGAGGGGTTTGGGGAAGGTTTGACCTCCAGCAGATTCTTACTGACTCCCAGCAGATTTGACTCTCCCAGCAATGATAGAGAAGTTGATGAAGGAAAATGAGCAAGAGAGAAGAGAAAGTCGTCATAAAAATGGAAATGATGCTGCAGTTTAACAATGTTTCTAAACAGAGCATACTTGATTCCAAATGAGCAACATTAAAACTTTAAAAAGTGTTGTCAAAGCAAATTATTTCACTTATCTGACTAATATAAATGTAGGAATATGCTGTTTGGGTGTTAGAAGACCTTTCTTTTCATTATCAAGAACAGTATTTTTTAGCGGCACATCCATTAGCAGTGCCGCTAATGACAGTTTGACTCCATTGGCGCAAAAAAATTTATTAGCGCACAGTAGCTTATTTCTTTTTACAATAGTGATCAAGTTATTGGTGATTGTATTAAGCATTATTGAGAAATGTGTTATTGTAAACTTATTTTTTGACAGCGTTCTTTAAAACGTACCTACCCACCTATATTCACAGGGCCGTAACACAGCAAAAAAAATTTCCCGGCGCACGGTGCCGAGAAAATTTTCATATTTTTACATTCTAAAAGGCCGGAAAATGAATCTCCATAACAATGAAAATAAATTGGAATGAGACTAATGCATCGCAATACCTTTCTTATCCCGGCGCGCAGGGCCAGGAAAATTTTCGGATTTTTGTGTTCCAAAATGCTGGAAAATGTATGTTCCCAACAATTATTCCTGGATAGAAGCTCTAAATTTACAGTCTTGTAATGATGTTTTTATCGGCTTTCAATCGAAGATTGGGAAGGTTCACATTTCAAAACGTTGGAAAACTCCAAACGAAGCGAGAGAATAAAATTCTGAGAAGTGATGAAAATCTCAATTATCAGCAAATTATTGACGCTTCACTAAATTAGTAAAAAAGAGATGAAGTAACTCAATTGATAGAAACTGATGAAAGTTAATTAGTAAGTGGAAGTGTAGGTATGCTAACGGCCGCGCCTGATAGAAAGCAATGACTGTTATACTCATGACCGGCGCGTGTATTCATCATTGTAAATTCGAAATAAAAATTCGCTAATGACCAAAATTTTTCATTAGCGCCCATATTTTATTAGCGCCGCGCTAAAAAAACAGTGATCAAGAACAAAGAAAATTTTGTATTCCACTCGCTGTCCTGGCTGACCGCTAGCAGAATTTCTATGGCGTGCATGTATGGCACGAATGCTAATAAAAATCGTGCCAAAAAAACCCTGCTGAAAAGTTTTGTTTTACGTATTTTCATTATCTGTAAACGAATTCCCTCGTTTTGCTAAAAAAATTTCCAAGACTGCATTTTACAAAGTTGCCGAATACTATAACTCACCACACAAACCGCGTAGTGAACGTGTGCCACCGTGAAAACGATGGCAAAACCTCGAACAACGAATAATTCCAAACCAGCGTGACTAGTATTTAACAAATTAGCTAAGACGAAACATGACGATGTCAGCGCATAAACGGCGACAAGGGCGTTCATCGCTTGACACCTCGTCGACGTCATTTGAGCTACGATAAGGCGACACTGAAAAAAAATTTATCACGAAAAATTGATTATCCGGCCAATTTTTTTCTACCGAAATATTGGCGAAAATTGTGCCGAAAGTCCAACAATAGGCACGCGGGTCGTTATCTAGAACGTTAGATCGCGAAAATTTGGCCCACAATATCGCCGAAAGGAAAAGAACAACCGTCGAATACATAGGCAACATAGCTTCGTAGAAATTAGGTTGTTTGCAGGTACCGGCTTTCCGAGCTCTACAAAAATAAATGCGAAATGTTGATGTCTGTTAGAGAATGCAATAAAAAATCTTCATGCCCAATTCATCATTTGCTGTCAGAAATCAACAGCGGCTTTTGCCGTTATGTAGTTCAGAGAAAATGTTTAGGGACTTTTGTTCTTTTAGTTCTTTGTTGCAAAGTGAAGATATACTCACTACAACTTTCCTGAAAATTTGTAATTCACATTCAATATATACAGTCTCAAAGTGGGGTCGCATAACTTAAGAAATTCAATTCGAAGCAAGTGACATCTTGTGTCGTTACACTATCCAAAATAAGCACAGATCTGGGGCATGCACTTTTCCAACTTTACACTCCTCTTGACTGTTTTCTATGTCATGTATCAATTCAGTTACATATAAATTTTTTTCGATTTGAAGTGATCGACTAAAATAAAGTTTTGTAAAAAATCAATCCTGCATCGCATACTTTTTACAAATACAAGTTTCTGATACTGTTAAAGCACAGTTGTCGAACCTTCTCAGTAAAAGATTTCATATATCAAAGAATAGTTCAAAGAAATTTATGACCGTTTTAGTCTTTTTTCAATCTTTTGATTTTTCAAAACATATTTGAATTATTGCGAAAACTAATGATCTTATTTAAAAGAAAATTGCGTAAAAAGAAGATTCACAAGGCATTGGTCTAAAGCCAGAAACTTTACAAAAAATGGAAATCCGCTCAAAAAAGCAAACAAAAAGAAACGATCCAATGACTTTTTTGAACGATCCAATGACTTTTTTGGATCTTTAGAAATGTGTCTTTTGAATTTTAACCGAAAAGATTACAGATTTAACTTACTTTTGGATATTATACAACGACATCGGTATCGACATTCCGAAACAACTAACTGGGAGAGAAGAAAATTAATTAATTAGTTTGATATGAACGGAAATCAAAAACTTACACTAAAATCAATATGACAAGAACATTTTTTTAGAATACCGACTTACAGTAAAACACGTATTCCATTACGTGTGCCGGCGTAAGGAGACCTGGAATAAGATAAAATTTCCAAAATAAATATCCACCGGCGGCCCAAGTCACGAAATACATTATAACTAAGGCCTGTAGAAAACAACGATGAAAGTTAAATATCGACGTCGTGCTGTCAAACGCGCAAAACTTACGTATTGGCTAGCATCGTAACACCACGACAAAAACAAAATTCCAGTGTTGTATTTCTCCCAATGAGTGGTGACGAAAACTAATTGAACCGACATGAGGATTAACATTTGGCGGAAAGCATCGACGCTAGAAAACATAGAGCTTGTGAATAAGTTTTTCTCATTAAAATCATGTGGTGTATAAAAGATGCGAATCAAAAAAAACATTTTTTACTTCTGCTCATTTATACAATAACCATGTCAAACCTCGAGATAGATAGAAGCATATCGTGACTTTTTTGCTTGTTAACCCATAGGGCGACTAACCTCCCCAGTCTTGGTCGATCCTTGTTTCTAGCTACGGCGTTTACTTCGAAAAAATTGCCCATTTTCAACCAAAGATTGCCGAAACAGTTGATATTTTCAATGCTTCGCTCCTTCAATGGTTTTTGAAACAAAACTATCTGGTTTATACAATACTTTTAAACATTATAATCGGAAATTTTGACTTTTATTTCCTCAACAGATGTGCCGAACTAAACTCTGGGCAACAAGAAACTTTATTCCCTATCAGACACCATTTGTCTCTACGGCAAATTTCGGAAAGTCTTACAATCGATAGTAAGTACCTATTGCATTAGACAATCTAGACACTTGAATATCGATTTTCTTTTTACAATATATTGTTTTTGTTGTTCGGTTTTTTGAGATAGGAATCTATTGAAAAACAAGTGTATTTCTCTCACGAAACATAAGCTACTAATGAAAAAATCAAAAACTATATCGTAAAAGATGACATCAAAATTAAAGCCCGCCATGAAAAATTCGAGGCCGGCTAATCTCGTTTTCAGATACAGCTGTCAGCTACTAAAAATTTATTATCATACCAAACATCAAACATCGGTAAATTAAATCCATGGTTTTT
The DNA here is from genome assembly GCA_963922205.1 of Romanomermis culicivorax. Classification (NCBI taxonomy): domain Eukaryota; kingdom Metazoa; phylum Nematoda; class Enoplea; order Mermithida; family Mermithidae; genus Romanomermis; species Romanomermis culicivorax. Next base: position 1,480,141 of record CAWUHX010000019.1, read on the forward strand.
GCAGGATAGTACCGTGAATTTTTTCTCGATTCACAGCATGTCCTACGGGGATGTCAAGATACACTATAGCTACTAATGTCCTCTCATTCGTCTAGAGCCCTCTTTAATGCCGTCAAACAGCTGAAAAACCAAAAAAGTCATATAAATCAACCGTTTTTCATTTGTATAGGAGAGCAAAAATTATGGAAGCGGGCAACCTAAATTAAATTTAAAAATTAAAAATAAACAAAATGTTCTCTACTACGCAATGTTTCTATGCAGACTGAATTCGTTTCATTCAATATGCTTTATTAGTGATAATAACTGTGTAATCACGATGAAAACTGTAGACTGTTGATGAAGTAAACTGCACTATACATTAAATCAACTTTTTCCACATTACTTCTTAGTAAATTGGACCACCTAGTGCGCCACTTTTCCCGGGGTACAAAATGTCTTTTCAGACCTCTGTTAGGAGCAGGGCCGTGCCCAAGGGGGTGGGCGGGGCCCTGCTCCTAACAGAGGTCTGCAGCATGCAAACAGTGTATCGCGTAAAATCAACATTTTCTGGGGCTATTCAGTAAAAAAATGTAGTCGGCCCCTCCCCCATGAAAAAATCCTACGCACGGCCCTGGTTAGGAGTAATACCCTCCCATACTGCTCCTTGAATCGGGATTCTGTTGCAGACTCGATTTAAAAAAACTAATTTACCTATAGTCCGTCCTTCCGAAGACCGAAAACAATGTCACAGTGAAAGGTATAGTCATCCAACTATCGATTCCATGATCGAATAATTCGCCCGTCGGCCCGGATGCGCCAGTCCGTCTGGCTTGTTTGCCATCGGTTCCATCTACGAAAATGGAATAAAATTTATTTTAGTAGAAATCAGAAAGAAAATTCGCAGCAAAACTACCCATCGTATGCGCCAAAAACATGGCTATGGAACAAAATAACCAAACCCAATTTGGTACGGGATGCGTAGAAAGTACGTCGATGGGACCATTCGAAGCAGTCAGATTATAATCGTAGTACGAAACGAGGCCGAATGCAGCCATAACGAGTAGCATACCGCCGAAAGTGAGCACGTTTGGAGCTAACCACATCGGATACAGCTAGAAAAACAGCTGTTCACTGTAACATTCATTCGAAATCCAATAACACAAAATTAATGTGAAATTTATACAAAATGTGATATAATTCTTTGCAATGCCTTACGTAGATGAACTTAATTTGAAAAAGAAATTTAGCACTCACCTTGACAACTTGATTCCAAAAAGGATGAGAAACATAAACCGCCAACGGACTGTTATCGATGGATGAATACTGAAAAAAATTACAAAAGTGAAGCCCGAGTTTCAAGGAAAATCAATTACCTTATAATTGCTGAATCCTTTCAAATGCTCAATCGACAAATATTTGTAATCGAATAATCTACTCATTTCGCCGGTTATTTATTCCTAAGAAAAGTTAAAATCACTTGAGTGATTCATGGCTTTGGGAAAATATTCGCTCATGATTCTATCGTCATGATTGCGAAAACTTCCACGAAATTTTTAAATATAAATTTTACAAGTTCTCAAAATTAATGACAAAACAGAAAATATAATATTAACTAACTTGGGACTAAAAAAAGACAATTAGAACTTGAAAGACAGGCAGTAATAATTTTTTATTCTTTCAGCACGTACTTCTGTTATTGCTCAACAATAATGTTTCAATAATTTTCGCAATTTTTAAAAGATTATGTTCAGAAAATTCAAAAATCTTCAAAGCCAGTTTTTCCTCAAATGATATATTTCGAGGAATTATATTACATTTGAATTGAATAATTTTTTGAGTCAGAGAAAAAAGGTTTTGGGTCTTCAAGACCAAAAAATACATTTTGGTGTGTTTTAAAACGTCAAAATGTGAAAATTTCCAGACGCTTCGCATCAGTCATGATTATAATAAGAATTATTTTTTTCACGCACGGCCGTTTTTCACTTACGTAATCAGTTATAGTTTTTACTAACAAAAGTATTTCGTCTTTGTTTCAATCGATAATCTTCTGTATTTTGTTCCGATTTTGACGAAAATTCAGATTTTTTATTAATCTATATAAAGTTATTTTTTCGCTTTAAATTTTCCAAACGCTGTGAACGTAACTTTGTAAAATTTTGGGGGAGAGGGTCAGCAGGTGCTCAAAAAAGTCGTTTTTTTCGGGCAGAAAATGGGATCAATAAAGTAAGTGATCAATAAATTAGTGCTTTAAAAGTGATACTGGACATTATTTCGGCGCGCAGCGCCAAATTATTTTCGCTTTTTGATCGAATTTCGCATCAAAAAAATCATTTATAACTAAAAAATTAGTATTTTTTGTCAGTTTAAGGCCGGCTGCGGGGTAGGCAACGGCAACTGAAGTCAGGGGACGGATCGTGACAACTGCATATACATACACGACTGAAATTTTTGGGGATGAGATTTTCCGAATTCCCTCAACCAGGCTCGTTTTTTAGTCATTTTAGAGGCCTCTGGGCCCTGAAAATTCGGAAACAGCTCTTGAAATTGTTGGTCTAGGAGCCATTTTGGCTCCTAAAACGTTGATTTATATATTTATATTTTAGCGAATTATAGTTATTGTCATTCAATTTTAGACTTAAAATAAATGCTTTGCAGGCTCTAAAATCAGAAAACATTAGAAAATTTTCGGCCCTTCGCGTTGGATTTCATTCTGTATATAATTTTTCGGATTGATCTACCCACTTTTTCCACAAATCAAACTTTGTTGGGAAAAAAATTTCTAAAAAGCGAAGAAATATGACGGTTTGACATAGAAAAGACGAATTTTGTTGCGTTTGAGAGGTAAAAATCTCAATTTTTCCAACCTTTTTGTCATTATATTTTTAAAAATGGAGCCGAGTTTGAATTCATATCTGTCATGGGAGTGAATAATTTCAGATTTAACTTGAAGTTTTCCAAACTTATGAGAGTATGAGTTTTATGTTGTTGAACAGAAAATTTGAATCTTATGCCTACTGGATAAGTTAATATATATAATTTTCCAGCACTTTAGAATGTCAGCACCGGAAAACTTTTCGGCGCTAAGCGCTGGAAAGACAATAGACATAGGAAGGAACAAGAATAAAAGCTGTATTCTTCAATGCCTTATACTTTTGTCGGAAGGACATGAACTCAAGTGCAATATTCGAAGGAGGTTTATGCAAAAAATACGCGGAACATTATGGTTTTTTGCATACCTTTTTTTACATTTTTGGTACAAGAAGAGGCCTGTACCAGAAAAACGCTGGTTGGAGATGAAATTTTGAACCGGAATTTTTTTGAAGACGTATCAGCTGATTGAATATCCACATAATTATATACATTTCACGGTGTGTTACAAGCCTATTTTTTGATATTCTCCAAATATAAATCATTGGCTCTCAAAATTTAAATTTGGCTCCTAAATATTTAGGCTTACTACGAGAAATTTGGCTCATGACTTTCAAAACAAAAAGGCCTACCCCCAACTACCTTTGATTTTATTTTTGTAACATTTTTCGGCCAAAACCTTTTCGCAATTTAAAATGTATTTTCAATGACAAAATTACGGTGTACAGGTTTTTTTGCACACAGCAACCAAATTTTGAGCTGTGCAACCAAATTTTATCTGCCAAGTTGCACAGTGCAACTTGAGGCCTGACTGCTCCTTTGATTAGGTTGTAGGGTTTTCTGTCCGGAGATGCATTTTTATGCGTTCTAAAATGGAAAAAAGTGAAAATTTTCCGGCGCTTCGCGCCGGATTTTAATTATTTAATAATTTTCTCATATTTTTCAGTGTGCGGTTAGTAATATTTTTGACTGGAATAATCTATGGCAACTACCCTTGTCCATTGATAAATGTAGTGTTTTTTATTTTGGTCGTAATAATCCTAAAAACTCGTACACTATTAATAATACTAATCTTACGCCATTAGAATATATTCGTGACTTGGCGTTTATTTTAGCGATTCTTTTAAATTTAGTCATCATTGTGCTCTAGTTGTCAGAAATGCATATTTTAAAATGTCGCTTATTTTCCGTACATTTAAATCCAAGAATCCTATTTTACTTACCTATGCTTACATTGTTTATGTGAGACCCATGTTAGGGTTCGCCTCTGTAATATGGTCGCCACTTTTAGATAAGGATATTAAATTAATTGAACGTGTCCGAAAATATTTTGTTAAACGAGTTTTAGGTAGCAGATATACTCATTAGACGCGCTAAAAGAACTTAATTTAGAAACTTTACAGCAAAGACGAAATTATAATCGACCTTTGCACCGCCTATAGAATTATTCATGGCCAAATCGATTTTGATGTTAAGTCTGTATTTGTTCTCAAGGAAAACGCAACTCATTCCAATAATATATATTCCAACTTTATCCACAATTTTGTCGTCTAGATATTCGTAAATATTTTTTCAGTAACCGAATTTTAACAGCATGGAATAACTTAAATAACAACGTTGTAAATGCGCCCAACTACAAATTATTTAAATCGAGACTCTTGACATCAATTTCCGCGTAGTTTACCCTGACCCTTGTTCTATTATTTTATAATATTTTGCTCTATTGTGGTGGTTGTTTTTCGCTTTTACAACTTTCCACGCATGTGTTTTTATCCTAGTATTATTATTATTGTATTTTACCCCTATTTGTGTGCGTAGTAAAATTTTTCAATTCAATTCAATTTTTTTCATTCTAGCTAATGCTTAGCTTTTAATTATCAACCTATTATGGATAAATGTTTAATCCTGTATTGTTTTTTGACGAATTTGATGAAAAATAACCGTTTTCTCAGTCATTTTCCCAAAATCTTTTTGTGATGTTCATAAAAATTTTGACTTTCATGTAATTAAAACATTTTGAAATGAAATGAAAAATTTTATTACCTGTCGAAAAGAAAGCAAAATTACAATACAAAATATAATTAGTCTAGAACGAGGAAATAATGAATAAATGTGAATAATAAATTTTAGAAGATTCGAACGACTAATTAGAGATCAAAAATAGGGATATAAGGTCGAGAGTACCGCTAGGAAGCGCAGGTTACATTTCTGTAACAGGCTAACGCGCTCCCCCAAGATAATCTGAGAAATCAATTTTGACAATTTTTTGTTTTCACTGTGCAGCTTGACACAAAAAATTTGATTGCATTGCACAGCCCGAAATTAGGTTGCTGTATGCAAAAAAGCCTCGTCCAGCGTTTTTTTGTGCGCGGACATTTGTGCCAATGGCACAAACAAATTTTTTTTACTAGAGACATTACTGAAAACTGCGGAAAAGTTTTAGGCCAAAAGTTTGATAAAGAGTTAACGTTTAACGCATTAATTTTTTGTAAAAATCGTGCTCAACGTATTTTTCAGCTAACCATGTCAGTGGGAAAAGAAAAAACTGTGCAACAAAATAGTTCACGAAATCCCAAAAAGAAATGGAATGCTGAGACAATTTAAATAGCTCTAGAATTGTTCAGGAAGTTCAAATTGATTCAATTTTCGACTACGAACGAATATCTATGTTATGTATATTTAACAACCATGTAAAGAATAGAGAAAATAAAGTCGCAAAGAGTGTTAATTTTCGATCGAAACATTGTACCATTATCAACGATATCGATTTTTCTATTTGAATCAATCTAACACAAAAAGTAAGAATTTCAGTTTTAAATCCGAATCTGACGAATGAAGAGAGAATATATTCAGAATTTTTTTTCACTCATCAGTCTTGACAGCCTATAAAGTTTGCTGCAACGATACTAATACACTGTTCGGAAAGAAATCGTTTGCGTTCGGGTCAAACATACGAATAGGAAATATTATATTCATTGATTCGGCGCGAAGCGCCGAAAATTTTTTGCATTTTCAGCCCCTAAAACGTCTAAAAACCAAAGAAATTTAATGTTTGACCAGCCAAAAAATTTGTGCCAATTGGCACAAACGCTCAAAATTTTTTGTGAAATTCCAAATTTTTTTGTGCCAAAAACCATGTTTTGGCACACAAAAAAAACACTGGCCAAAAACCATGTTTTGGCACAAAAAAAAACACTGCGATGGCCTCGTGAAAACCATACAGTAACCTGTGAGTTTCACGAGATAAAAATAACAGCGTGAAAAACTGTAAAATCTATAACTAATGAATACAATGGGCTCCAACGTGCTTCAACGCCATCATTTCAAGATCTGAAAACGTAGTTGGAATATTAACTACCTTTTTTTAGCTCTTTCTTAGAGAATAGAAATTCTTGTCTACAAAAGTATTAAGAATAGTGAGCCTACAGGACAGTTTAATGAGGATTCAGTAAGAGAAGCACACATACACCATTTTTCCAAATGAGAATCTGAAAGAAGAAAAAGATTTTCATTCAAATAATAAACAGTCGCCTGTGTACGCGGTCGCCTTTTGTCAGATCGATGGTGGAGTAGTTGTGGGACTACAACTTGGAAAAATAAAATGTTGACTTGGATTTCTTCTCTTCGGATTTCTTTGGATATTTCTGCATTTCGAGACACTGATTTGAAAATGAATCGATGAATGAAAATGAATGGAATGAAAATATATCATGCTTGCTGACACGAGTTCCAGTCTTATAAATTTCAAGTAGCCAATGTTCAATGTCGAGAATTTTCAATTTTATGTTCCTTAGAACCCACACCTGGAAAAAATTATTTCATCCGTGTGTTTTATTAGAATAAATATGATGTGATTCATCCTACGTTTTCGTGAGAAAAGTCAAAGGGATTAATTAAGGTATCGGCGGGGGCCGGTCGGGGCCGGCCATCGCACGAAATTTTCGCTGTAATACTTCAGCCGGCGCTGTCCGGCAAGTGGCATTTTTAAATTGTATTTTCTCTCCTTTAATTATTCAATTTTTGTGATTTTTATTATTTGTATCGTTTTTGTTATTTTTTCCGGTTTTGGTGCAAAAAATGAAAATATTCTTGATTTTTTTGAGAATGTCCAAAAAACGAAAGATGTGAAGTTTTTGATATAAAAATTAGTATTTTTGGTCAAAATCTCCACAATTATAGTCAAAATCAAGTCTAACATCAGTAACTTTTTGCACCCTGTTGAAACATTAGCGCCGGCTCGTGCAGGTTCAGAAAATTTCGATCGAGTTGAAATGGCCAACGTGCGCAAGGGAGTATAGCAGATCCTTAACAGTCTCAAAAACTGATTTCATAAACCTTTGTTCTGTAGTAAGAGTTTTAAAGCAAACAAATTTCCAAACATTTCAGATGGAAAAAACTTCTTTGCCTGAAATCGTAAAAAAAGATTTTTTTGACATTTTTCTCCATCCCAAGAATATATGACAGACGAGACGATTATCGGGCTGTGTAGTCTACATAGTTATCCCAAAAGAATTTTTCTTATATATGCATAATTGGATTATAAAGTAGTTTTTATTTTAACGACTGGAAGAGGCGACTATGCCGTAAAAGATTGGTAAATAACCTGAGGAAAATATTTCACATGTGAGGAAGATGAGACGAAGAATTTCCGGCGTGGTCATTCTCTGTGCTCGTATTGCCCAACGCAGGTGACTGCAGGCTATTCTATTCTCTAAACAATGACCATCAATCTTCGGACATTTGTATGTCAGTTGCCAAAACAATCATCTATCTCGCTCATGCGTTTCGAGTAGCCGGTTAATAATAAAGCTTTATTAGGCTATAGGATTCTAGTATAAAAATATCCAAAAGAGGCTCCTCTTCCTCATCCTCCTCTCAGAGGAAACAATTTTGCCCAAATTGTAGACTTTCATGTTTTGTGTATAATCTAAGCATTTGTTTTCGACTCACTCACAAATGCTTCAACTTTTTATCAGCTATGCTTCAAGGTTAGTCGTAAAAGTGAGACGAGCGGTGTACATACTCAAAGAGGCTCTGCCACCCTCTCCCGATAATATTTTCCAGAGCTAATAATAAATTATATTAGCTGAAAGTATAACTGGCAGATTGATTATTATTTAGGAGAAACAACAGCTTTTTGAGATAGAAGAAGAAGTGCAAAATTGCGTAGCACGTTATTTTTCGGGATAAAATGATGCTCAGGTACGAAATTGGTATACGAAGAAGAACTTCCGAGTACCCAGGATTTTTTTGATGTTCATTCAGGAATCGACGTGCATAGAATGGCGACGAGGATGTATTTCTTATCATTGGTTATATTCGTTTCCAGTGCTCATTATGATACAGGTGAGTGACGTTCATAGGACAATCGTGGTTCGTGTTCCTGTAGAAATCATTTTTCTTTTTAAATTTTGATCTCATACCGTGCTTACCGTAACCGAAGTTTTTGTAATGGATATCACATGATCAGATGAATTTGTGACTCAGTGAGATGGGGAAATAAATTATTACTCACATCTATAGTCTATTCTTTCCAAATTAGCTTCGATGCGCAGAACGATGTTCAAGCAAATAATTAACTACCAATGTATACGAACACCCTTTTTTCTGGAGTTGACTAAAGCAGTTTGGGGAACAAATCGAAAAAAATTTTGGCCCATGGTGTATGTTTTTTGTCTGATCACCGATTTCTGTGGGTTATTTAGCGTATCGAGGCCCCTTTGGAAAAAATTCCATCTTTCTTGAAATGCTTTTAAATAAAAGCAAGCAGAAAGCATATTTTTCGATGTTTTTTTAATGCATGTAAATTAAAGAGTAGAAGGCAAGATCTATTGCATATTTTTAACCTTCCTTGATAAGTCATATGTCGAATAGGACTGAAAATTTGTGAGCCTACACCACTAATCTTTACAATTTTTGAGTGAAGGATCCTACAGTCAAAGCTTTGTGTAAAAAATTTCGAGGGTGGTAATGATTTTTGTCATTTCTCCCTTCAAAAGTATTTTATAAAAAACAGACTATAAATCTTAGGAATCTTATGAGTAAAAGAAAAAAGTAAAAGCTTTGTGTAAGCCATTTCGACGACAATGCTAATTTTATCATTTTTCAATTCGGAGTCAATTCACAAAAACCAGACTATCTCTTCACGTTTCCATTGGCGCAATATATCTCACATTGATGAGCTTACTGTGGATAATAATTATTGTTCAATCATTTTGACATGCGGATTATAATTTTCCGACTCGAGTCCCATCCAGTCGAGTCACATCCAGGTTGCATTGCACACGTAAAAATCCATGCAGTTTTTAGGCTCTTGGTGACCTCGAATTGGATCCTTCTCGAATGTGAAGTGCTACTCCAATGACAGAGCAAACTGAAATTAACTGCATGCAACCTCGACTTTTGAATTTTCATTGAATTATGTACGACTCAAAGTCGACAAAGAAGTTAGCTGTAGAAACGATCCTAAATTGTACTGACGAGGGAAGTTCTTCAGGTATAAATTCCATGCTTTTGTGCCTTTGATAGCCAACATATATAATAATGGCCTTCCTGGGATGACCTTTCTCAGGCGACCTTCCTGTGAGATACCTTTCTTATGTTAGTGAGCTTTGTCGAACGTGATTTATCACTAGCCTGAGATCAGGTACATGTAAACATTCGATTGTTTAGCACATTAAAGCAAATTCTAGTCTGAGAAAAGTCTATGGGCAAAAATGGTCTTTGTAACATTACTCAGGTTGCTGTAGATTATCGGCTGCATTATAAACACGTATGATTTCAGAATTTACGACCATTTCACATTAATTTTGATATATAGATCGTCTAGAAGTTCAATTTTAATACTGTAATACTACTTCAATATTTTAATACTACCGGTAGTTACACTTCGATATATTCTGTATAATGTGAGAAACTACAGTAGATATCAGGCAATCAGAGAAATCATTTCGAACTTCGGCCCGAATTTTTGGGTATGATATACGCCTTTGTTTCTGTTTCAGCTTGTTCGGACTGTGATAACACCCAAAGCTTAGTGCTCAATTTTCACCAACCTGAAGCTTACGTCGCCTTCAAACTGGATCATCGATCCAAATTGCTTCATCAACTCGAATTCGAAATGCTAACTCAAAAAATCAATTCTCAATTATTGAGCTTACGTTCGGCGATCAGGAACCGAGATTCAATTTCTATGATTGATTTGAATGTGAAATCCGGTTCTTTGTACTTTCACATAGAAAGTGAAAGCGGCATATGGCAATCGCATTCGGATTTGATGATTCCGCAAGGTGTATGGTGTTCGGTGAAATTGAATTTCACATCGGCATGTTTGGAAGTGACTATCGATGGTGAAAATGAACAGTTATTCTCAGGTAAATGATTTGATAGTACATGGAGATTAAGAATGGAGATCATGTGATTAAATTTTCGAAAGACGGCATTCTGGCATGAATGAATTTGTTGAGATTCGTCAAAATTAAATTACAGGCATCTGTGCAGTTTGTCATACGCTGTTCTCACTAACTCACAAAATGCTCCCAAGTGATTCTGTTCTTTCTAATTTCATACTAATCTTTCTTATTTGAATAACTTGTTTACATTAAAATTTGCATAACAGTGCTACTAATCCAAACATTGCGTACAGTTGATTTCAGGATGCAGGTCCGAAACAAACGATATTTAATCGAAGTCCGTATTTGTTCTCATGGACTGACGAACTGATCTTGCCATTAACTACTCAAAAATTTGGAGTTCCAACCATATTAATCTGATGTTAGGTTGCCGCAACCTTCTATATGCAGAGTATTTGGTGTAAATATTTGCAAATACGACTGTAAACACAGTCAATAAGTGGAAAAATGACTAATGTAACGTAACTAGGCTGATGTATGTTCTCAGATTTACATTGGTACAACAACATGGTCATGTTAAAATTTACATTGAACCAAAGATCCATTTCAGAAGTAGCTCTTATCAAAAACCTGCTGATAATCTCCAAGGTATTGTACACCTGTTTTTCTTGAAATGCTTGAGCGGAAAGAGTGGAAAGCAGGTACTATTTCATATTTTTGCCATTTCCAACTAAACCATATGTCGAATATGAGTGGAAATTGTGAGCCTGCTCAAGTAATCCTTACTATTTTTCGAATTGACAATGGATGTATGAAGGCATTGTTGAAGGAATTAACCGTTGAAAATATTTCCTGTGAAAAATAATGAAACTGATGTAGTGGAATTAACGTACCTTGGTAGTTTACAGTGTTTCTGTGAATCGTGCTTGAAATTGTGAAGTAGAAACTTATGGTCATCGGAATTTTGCAATGTCCTCTGTAATCAGGAGTATTTGTGAAGCACAATCTAAGCCCTTTGGCAGTTCACATTGTTTTATGTGAATGCGGTGTGACATTTGTGAAGTATAAAATCATGCCTTGTGATAGTTTAAAAACTTTTTGTGAACTTGGGAATGGTGAAGTGAAAGTTGTGTCCCCTCGCTGTTTACGATGTTTTACGTGAATCAGACAAAAGTTCATGAAATGGAACTGACGTCCTCTGAAGGTTTACAATGTTTCTGTGAATTATCAGGCACAAAATTTGTGAAGTGAATTTTATTGTTGCAGAATTCAGAAATTCAGCAGGTATAGTATAGCCCCACGTTATTTGAAAGCTGATTTGCATAATACACTTTCACCCCGTCTCCAGGATTTCAACACATTTCTCCATTGTACTTGTTCAATTCATTATCGGATTTTACCAGGTTCACCAGTGGTTCCTATGCTAGGAAAATATTTCGTTGTGAATTTCGTCGATGATTCTCAATTCGCCGGAAAATCTGCACCCAAACCTTATAACGGATGCTTGCGACGTGTAATTTTGAACAAGCAACCGCTGCCCAAAAACCAAATTTTAACGTCACGTGATCTAGAATACGATTGTAATTGTGAATCGGACATTTTGAATGAGACGAAAAATAATAATTGCCCTAAACGATCGAATCGCGACGACGAATTGATCAGCGACGAAAATTTGTCGTACAAACGCGGCGCCGTGCTTTCTAGTATGGAAAAAGATTACGGTACAATTACTGTAGAAGAAGGTGGCAGTGTAAATTTGAAAATCGATGATTTTGGATCTTTGTCCTTGGGCCGATTGGGCAACGATGATATGTTGCATTCGAACAATTTATTTTTTAACGTAGTCGAAAAGCCGCAGAATGGTCATTTGGTGATTGACGGTAGCAAATCGTCTTTGGATAACTTCACCATGCAAGTAAGTAACGCAATGGAGTTGCATTTCCCGCCAAGCAATATGTCGTATAGGAGTGGAAATTTGCGAGCTTACTCAAGTAATCCGTAGTATTTTTTAGTACAAATCCTACAGTAAAGCTTAAAAATTTCAAGTACTCATGAGATGTACGTGGAAGGGAATGTGATAGCATTTTTCACTCCAATTTTCCCTGAGTAATTTCGGTAGTGCATATTGAAACGGAATCGGCCGTCTGTGAATTCCTTTGAGTGGTGGAGCGAGATTCTGTTGTCTATACCAAAAATCTCGAGAGAATTATACTCGTACAGCTTTCTGCGGTCACCATAGAATGTGCATGTAGAAGATTATGATTCACTTGGTATAGCTTGCTACAATGCCGCTCCTGTTTTAGATTTTCTTGGATTATTCTTGACAAATTTTGCAAAAATCAACCAATAAGATTAAATAACGCTGAAACATTCAGTTCAAAAGGGAATGGCTCAATGACATCATTATTTATGAGTATTTAATTTCAATCAAATTTTGAATCCTACTGCAGCTCTCGATAGAAGTACTGACTGAAAACTTTAGAAAACTGGGATTTTTTCTGGAAGCAATACTTCTGCTCATGATAATCAAGATTAGCGATAGTGGCTCAGAAAGCGCACTTTCCCTGTTTAATCCGTTCAGTATTCATTGGTGGTCAAATATCTTTACATTAAACTAAAGAGTCAGTGTCTGTAGGAATCACCTCAGCACCATTATCAAGGGCGATAATCTAAAAAATGGTGTCTCGAATTTTTGTTCAGTTTTTGACGCTGATTATCACGATTACAATTATTTTACACGAAACTCATCTTTTAAGCCGTAGGCATACTTGACCGTCTTTTTGCGGCCGCAAATCTTGCGGCCCGCAATTGCGGGTCGGTTGCGGCTCTCACAATGGCATACTTTTGTGCGGTTCCGCAAAAATGCGGAACCGGAAAACCGCAATTGTAAGCATAGTTAACCGCAATTTCGAACCGGAAATTACTTAAGAGATGCAAGGTTGTAGGTTTCCGAATCCAAAAGCGTCAAAATGCTTGGGTATGCCCTAATTGCATGGAAAAGCATCCGAAGGCACATTATAAACGTTTTTAAAAATGGGGAAAATTTTTGGAAAATGAGGAAAAAAATTTTGGGTCCGGTTCTCACGTGGAGAAAATCAACCGCTCTAAAAACATCATGTTTTAAAAGCTTGAAAACACTAAAATAAACGTCTATGAGCATTTTTAAGCGAAAAAAGACTTTGAGAAAATTGGGGAAAAAATTTTTACCCCTATCGCCATTTGACGAAAAAGCCGGCGGGAAAAACAGTGATTATAATCTTCCAATGTTCACCAAAATACATCTTTTCAATTTTCGATTCCCCAAAATTTTTTCGACAATGAGAACCTTGCATAAATTTTTTACCTCATTCCAAATTTTCTTTCCTCAGAAGACTCGTTTGCAGAAAAAAAACGGTGGACAGAGCAAATTCTGGGAAAAATTGATTTTCTAGTTGATAAAGATCAGGTATTCAGTGTTATTCAGCGCAAAACGGCTTATACTGTATTAAGTGCGGCTACCAGAACCGCAAAAAGTACTCCACTCGAGAACTCTTTGCGGGTCCATAAACCGCACTAAACCGCAATGCGGTTACGGGTTATGGACCATCTGCTTGCGGGCCGCACACTTTTTTGCCCGTTGCGGCTAAGTATGCCTACGGCTTTATGATTCTTTAGGCATGTAAAGTCACATAAAACTTGCATCAAACTTCAAAAATGGTTGATGTTGCATTTTCGCGTACTGTTCTGTCAATTTGTATTACATTCTGTTCGATTTATCTTTAAATCATAGAGTAAATAAATTTACATGTCATACTTACGAGAAAAAATTGTTTAACTTTTTTATGAACAAAGGAATTGGGGAATTTAAAGATTTACCTGTTAAAATTTTGCACACTTTGGCCAACATTAACTCAAATATATTCGGGCCGAACTCCAAATTTTGTCAGCTTAAAGAGCAACTGTATGGTCTTCAATGAGCCAGAAAAAAGAAAATAAAACTACCGTTTATTGAGCTATTGTGCTTCAAAGTACATCACCTCATTGTGCATTACATTGTAATTTTTGTTAAAATGAATATGGGTACAAGCACACATCCACATAAGGAGGTCTGGACCCCAAGCAGATTTTGGTTGACCCTCGTACATACACAGCATGGAAATTTTGCTGGGGGTCAGCCAGGACAGGACGTATTATTTAATTCTTTTTTCTTTCCTGATTATCAAAAAAAAGGTTTGCAAACATTCAACCAGCAATTTGTAACATCTATATTAGTCAAATATGTGAAACTATTCGCTTAGTCTGGTTTTTTAGGGTTTAATCTTACCTCTTTGAAATTATGTATGCTTTGTTCAGAAAAACCGTTAAACTACAGCATCATTTTCATTTTTATGACGTCTTTCTCTTCTTTTCTTTCTATTTTTTTTCATCGTCTTCGTGATCAATGCTGGGGAGCAGAATCTGCTGGGGGTCAGAAAGAATCTGCTGGGAGTCAATCAAAATCAGCTGGGGGTCCAGACCCTCTGAACCCCTCCACATGTGTTTGTATGTTGACCCTCCAGCATATTCTGGCTGATCCCTAGCAGATTCGACCACTCAGCATTGACAAGGAAGATGATGAAGAAAAATTAGAAAGGATGGAAAGATGTCATAAAAATGACAATGATAACGATTTTTCTAAACAAAACATACTTGGTACGAAGGGAGTAAAATTAAAACTTTAAAAATTGCTGACTAGGCGAATACATTCACATATTTTAAGAATATGATGCTTGCATGTTTGAAGGCCAATGTTTTTGTCATAAGGAAACAAAAAAAAATTTTCATCCTACCCCCGGTCCTGACTGACCCCCAGCAGAATTTTTATGCTGGGCATGTATGGACAAGTTTATAATTTTCCTACTGCCGAAAACATACCAACAAATCACAAATATTTTAATGTTCATATTTTCTACATCAGGAATTACTTACTCCTGATATGATCCTGATAACAAAAAATGGACCTTCTAACATCCAAGCATCATATACTTCTATTTATATAAGCAAAATATGTGAAAGTATTCGCCTAGTCAGCAATTTTTAAAGTTTTAATGTTAATCCCTTGATATCAAGTATGCTTTGTTTGGAAAAACCGTTATCATCGTCATTTTTATGACATCTTTCCATATTTACTCATTTTCTTTCATCATCTTCTTCATCAATGCTGGGTAGTTGAACCTGCTGAGGTTCAGCAAGAATCTGCTGAGGCTCACTCAAAATCTGCTTGCGGTCCAGACCTCCCTATGTGCATGTACGCTTGTACCAATATTCATTTTGACCAAAATTACTATGTTATGCATAATGAGGTGATGTACTTTGAAGCACTATAGCTCAATAAACGGTATTTTTTATTTTTGGCTCATTAAAGACCATACGGTCGCTTTCTAAGCTAACAAAATTTGGAGTTCGGCCACATATTTGGATTACTGTAGCCCAAAATGTGCAAAATTTTAAAAGGTGTATCTTTAAACTTCTCCGTTCTTTTGTTCCTAAAAAAGTTAACAAATAATTTTGTCGTGAGTATGACACATAAATGTAGCGCAACATCTGCTCTATCATTTAGAGAAAAATCGAACAGAATATAATTGAAATTGACAGAACTGTACATATCGCTACTTTTGACAAATCTCTTCATCTTAGAGGGTGAAATCACTCTTCGCTCTAGTGGGTTCAGAGAGTAGCGATAAAAGTGACTTAAGGGTGCCAACCTCTATTGGTAAAACTCCTGGATTCCTGACAATTCACGCATATAGAATTGTACCGAAGTTTACGACCAATATAGATACAAAACTACATTCTAACCTTTATTGTATCTGATCAAAACAATAACATACAAATAAAACAAGTGGAACACAATGGAATGGAATGAAATAGGAAAGAATGACAGTAAAAACGAGAGCGTATATATACAGGAACAATATGCAAATGTATGATAATGAACAAGTAACAAGAAAATTATAAATGCAAGAAAATAAGAATAAAAACTGTAAAAAAATCAAGTTTTCTCTGGAAAAAATCTTGGTTTTTTCAGGTTCTTCTCCATTGACATTCAAACATATGGATTTCTTTCGGATTTTGTTTTTGAGTTGCAAGTGGGTGGCACAAGATAGGCTTGGTTAGGCATGAGAATCTTTTTCTTACGTTTGTTTTATTTATGCTAATGAAGGTTCATTTTTTCCAATAAAGAATGAATTACGTATGTAAAATTCAGGATAACTTTTTTAGGTTATCGGGCGTCGCGGTGATCCTTAGAAAAAGTGACTCTTTAGTCGAAAGTTGTCGGTTATGATTACATAATTTTTGAGAAATAACGTAAAGACTGACTCCAAAACGTTGTGGTTCACCATAAATGCGGGTAGCTCATTATATACTTTAGTTATAAATACGACTTTTTAAGGGGAGAAACTAGAGCAGAAGGCTATATAAATGATAAAACCCAGAAATTCTGGCCGACTTTTAGCCGAGTTGTTTTTTACTGGTGTGAGAAATTTCAAATCAAGAAACTAAAGTACATAGATACTCGTAGATTATTTGATGGACCAGAACATCTTGACTCTGCAGAACTGTGTGCATTTTTTGGACTCTTATTTCTTATACCATCCTGCAACCCTTGAGACACCTTGTAACACGTCAATTTTTTATGAACTTATTTTTCCAGGACGTTTCGAAAGGAAAAATTTCATACAAACACGACGGTTCGGAGACCATCGACGACGTCATCGAAATCGAAGTCATTCACCAAAACCATGTTCTCAGGGACGCCCCTTATGATTCCGGTAAATTCCTCGCCCTGAATCGTCAACCATACAATCTGGCCGTAAAAGTGACTCCCAAAAACGACCAACCGCGACTGGAGTTGCCGCATGGCCCCATCTTTCGCATCGCAAGTCGTTCTAAAATTCGCATGTCCTACGATCACGTATCAGTTTTTGATTCGGACGATTTGCCATTGGACGTTAGGGTTTTTATCAATTATCCGGTCGATTTTAGCCGAAATTGCGCCCAATTTGAAACGGCATCTGTCGGCAATTTCGATGGCGATTCACCAAAAAAGCCCCTGTCCGGTTTTTCGGCCGAAGATTTAAAAAACGGACAAATTTTTTTGAAACATTACGGCGATATTTTAAAATGCGATTTAGAACTTATAGCCGAAGATTCGTCCGGCGCTCAGAGTCGCATTGTGAAAATTTCAATTGAATCTTATGCCGTAAATTTGAAATTGTTGAGAAATACGGGGTTGAGATCGTTCCCGTTCGGTCATGTTACCATTAGAAAAGAAAATTTGTCGTTTGCGCTAGACTCCTGGAATATGGAAACTCAAATTTACTACGTCATTGTGAAAAATCCAAATGTGGCAGTTTTGGAAGTGAAACATGGCAATCAATGGAAGAATGTTTCAATTTTCACTCAAAATGATATAGATCAGAATATGGTTAGATTCACTGTGATCAAAAAAAATATAGCGGAAGACACCGATTCGTTCAAATTTTGCGTGAACACTGAACCGAGAATAAGATCTGAAATTCACGATTTCCAGGTTCAATTTATAAAACCCGAATTCCAACTTCACACCAGTCTATTTTTACTCAATAATACAGTAAACCGGACAATATCGAGGCACCATTTATTCGCCTGGGTGCCCAACGTAGAGCCACTCCATGCGTCTGACGTCGTTTACAAAATTTACAAATCTCCGTCCTACGGATTTTTGTACCGGATCATGGACTCAAACACCGGTCGAACGAGAAAACTGGGTGTGAATTCAAATTTCACACAAAGCGACCTGGATATGGATTTGATATTTTACAAATTGAGAAAACTTCATCCAACAGTGACCAGTGACGAATTCACATTCAGATTGAGCATTCACAGTTATGAATCAGATACGTACAAATTTTTCGCGACCTCATTGCCAAACGTCGATGATGATGATACGAAACTTGCGGATCAAATTTTGAAAGTCCGGGAAGGTGGTTCCGCATCCATAGCCAACGGAACATTCCATTTGGGCGCTATGCACAACGAAATGTTGACCTTTTTAATCATCAAACCTCCCGAGAATGGACAACTTTTCAAAATTCAACCTCAAAGCCCAAGATTAATTCTAGGATTGGGTCAAAGTTTCAACTTGATCGACGTTCAATCAAATTTCATTTTTTATAAACACGATGATTCAGAAACTGTAAACGATTCTGTGAAATTCATTGTTCAAAGTCAATCGGAAAAAGTTCGCGAAACCTTCGAGCTCAAAATCGATATTCAACTCGAAAATGATAATCTGCCCATACAAGAACTTTCCACAATAGGAAAACTATTCCAAATTGTGAAGAATGGGCAACGTACAGTAACGAATCGATTTTTGAAGTACAGCGACTTAGATGCTGATTTCGACGACCAATTTTTAACTTATGAATTCGATCAACGTGTGGCCGATGTGGAATTCTACCACATGAGCAACATGCGCAGAAAAGTTTACAATTTTACCCAAAAAAACATCGACGACCAAGTTATCATCTATAAACATGCCGGATATGCAAATTACTTCAGATTACTGTATACCGTAAGCGATGGGAAGCATAAAGTTCACGGACAAATGGCCGTCAATGCCTCCAATCCCTACGTCAGAGTCGTTGTTCCCAAAGATTTTTTTATATCAACGAATGGTACTTTCCAGATTAATGAACAAAATTTGACTGTGGACACGAACCAGGATCTTCGAAACGAAGAAATTTCGTTCAAATTGAGAAAACAAACCAAGCACGTCAAGTTGGTCAAAGATCAGCTTTTCGTCACCGAATTCACATTCGCTCAGTTACTCGGTGGTCACTTGGCGGTCACTTTGGTCAACAATTTGGATTTAGAAACGCCAAAATTTAATAAATTTGCGTTCTACGAGAACCTTCATGTTGTAGTTTCGGCTGGAGATTTGACCACCGATGCTAAAATCAAAGTTCACGTGATCGCGGAAGAGAATCGAGAGGAAAGTTTTCATACAGTGAGAGCAGGTAAGAATCTTACTGTAGAAAACGGCGGCTACAGTATATTGTCTGCGGAAAATTTCGAAATTATTGATTCGACCGAAAGAATACCAGCTGATCAGATCAAATTCATAGTCATAGGACCACCGATTTACGGAAATTTATTAACATTCGATACAAATGCCATGTCCGGCTATTTGGAAAGACCCGACTATTCATTACAAGTTTTTACTTTATCTGATGTGAATCGTGGTTCCCTGCGCTATTTGCATGATCCGAGAAAAAGCTCCGTTGATAGTCAACTCCCGCTGCTAGATCGTTTGGTCCTTCAATTTATGATCAACGACGAAAAACGGGAAAAATTCACACTCCCAGTCATCATTATCAGTCGCAAATTGAGCATGGATGTGAAAAATTTGACCACGGTTCGAGGTCATAGAATTTGCTTAACGGGAGATTCGTTATGGATCAAAGAAAATTTGAACGAAATTCAAGAAGAATTGAACCCAGAAATGTTGAACTTTCGCATTGATCAAAAACCATCTTACGGTAGAATAGAATTGATGGACGACGGGCAAGTGGAAAATTTTACACTGAGGCACGTTTTAGATCGAAGGATTTGTTACAGAAATTTCGATGTAGTGGATTCAATGCAACAAGATTTATTCAAAATTTCGGCACATTATTCTGTGGCTAAGAAATATAGGACATCCGATCAACTCGCAATTCATGTCAACATTGTGAAAGATAACATTAAAGGTACGGATAACTTGGTTTTTGGGAAAGCCGAAAATCTAGAGCACACTTTTATTCGGCAAGCTAACAAGCTTGGCGAGAATGAAAAAAATCTAAAAAAGTGAATTTCTTGTCACATAATGCTACATCAAAAAATTTTTGTTATATTTCTTGTCCATAAAATTATCGTAAACTTTTACAGTAAGGCAGTGCCAATTTTTGTCATTTTTCGAATGATAAGCAATTTATTAAAAAGTGAATATCAATAACATTCCGTATTCGAGACTGATTCGCCTCAATTTATATATCCGATTCTCCAGTTTCTGGATGTTCTGATCCGAACAAAAAAAGATCTGCTCCGCCCGTAAGATTGCGACCCGTTTTAGCGAATGTCTCCATTCAGCGAATATCCCGATTCAGCGAATATCCCGATTCAGCGAATAATGTTAATAAAATAAAAAATAAATCCCGATTTAGCGAATGTCCTGATTTAGCGAATGGCCTCATTCTCGATTCAGCGAACATTTACAAGAATAGAAAATACAAGTTTTACACATTTAGTTATGTGCTCATTAGGTGGTATGCAAACTAGGTTTCCTTTCTAAATTTTTTCCCACGGTTGGGAAGGATGTCTCCCCACATATTCTTCGTCTTAAAAAAATCGGTTTCGCGTGTTTCTTTTCTACTGCCCAAGCCTAAAACTAAGCTCAGCCTAAGCCATGTGCATTAAGCCCAATCCAGAAGTGCAGTTCTCGACTGTCGCTGATTGTCGGCGACAAAAATCCTAGGATTTTTTCACTTCTGAATTGGGCTTTCTGCAAATTATTTATTCATTCCATAGGGTCGCCGACTGTCGCTGACAAAAATCCTAGGATTTTTCACTTCTGAATAGGGCTTTACTTATTAGGTTAATAAGCTAATCAAATCATCTATTGTTTTGTTAAATAGAATTAGTAAATGCAATGTTTTACTTATTTTTTGATTCTCAAAGTACTACACAAAGAATATTCTGTTGTTTGTCCAGCAGTGATTTTTTTTACTGAAGGGCCCTGTCGAAAATTCATATTGTAGTAGACATTCGTTCAAAAGTAAATAAAATATTACATTGATAAGCCACCCTGTGCTATCATTTTCACATATTGTTTTGATGAATCGGGATAGTCGCTAAATCGGGATATTCGCTGAATCGGTATATTCGCTGAATCGGGAATTCTGCTAAATGGGGATATTCGTTGAATGGGGACTGAACAACTATAAGGAACCTGCTCCTGAGTATATAGTGTACGTGAACTTGTTCGTACTATAGAAATTTTTACTTCCAAAATTGTCATTTCCAAGTGAGCCTCTTAATGCAAAAATACGAACAAAACCGTCGCGGTTGAAGACCATGCATCGCAAGCCCACACTGTTTTTTCAAGTTTTTGTCGTCCTGACTGTTGCAGTCAGTCTGGGAAAAAAGCCCGCGCACGCAGATTGTTTATTGTTTGCACGAGCTTCTTTCTTCGTCCCAAGGTTCACTTTGAAAGAAAGAGACTATAGTTGAATATTTTAATTTCCATATGACCAATGGTTTATTTGGAAATACAAAAAATATCGAACACATGCTGTTCTGTTTCAACATTTACCAACATTTCAAGAAAGAATAGAATACAGTATTTGCACTCTGACGGGATCTTGTGTAAAAGGTTTTTCTCCTTTCCGTCGGTTGTGCTACATCTTTTTTTCACAGCTCCAGAACTCGTTCGCAACGAACATTTGTATGTTACCAATGGCAGATTCGCTCAAATTACGCCCGACAATTTAAATTCTACCGACATGGATACTGCCGACCATCGATTGTATTACATAGTGATGGACGCCAAAAATGGTCAATTGCGAATGACTGAGGACGACGATGGTCACTTTATAGAAAGATCTGTGCATAATTTCACGCAGGCTGATATAAACGCTAACAGGGTGGTTTTTAGTTATGATGGAGGTAGATATCTCGTTTATAACTTCTATTCTCTGATTCTTGCTCTGTCTATATTCCTTGTCGAGCCTAGGAATCCTTACCAGCAAGTCGATTGCTGAATATGTCAGCAGAGTTCATGCAAATATTCTCATGGCACTATGTCATACGGATGACCTTCTGCATGAATATGCAAAAAATCGCAAAAAATCGTATAAACGGGCCTTTAGGAACGTTTCCATTTCTTTTCTTCTGAACATAATAATTTGATGATGGCCAAGCGGTTGATAGACGCGTAGCAAACTGCTTACTGCATAAGCATGGCCTTGTCCAGAGACTATCTGTTGAGCCCATGCATAATTTTTGCTGACCCCGAGAAGATTCCAACGCTCCAAGTAGATTCTGAGCTGATCAGGCCTTAGAAAGCTCTCAATTTTTACCTACATACTGGCGTTACATACGTATGACTTGCAGTGATAAGTCCACCCAACCCCTGCGGAGCCTATCCCCAGCAGCTTTTGGCCGGCTTTCACGACTCGGCAGTAGAGAAGTGAATTAAGCCTCAAAATGATGAAAACTTTGAAGCAGACTGTATTCAAAGCCTCATCCAATGATTTTTTTGATCTAGTTTGATATGGTCTCTAATGATAATCGGTGTGACGTTCCTCTACGCAAAGTTAGAGAAACTGGTGAAAATTTGCATTTTTAAAGTTTTTATTGGTTGAGAAGCGGCGTTGTGAAGTGTTATCACGACATAATCGTATACTTCTTGGGTTATAAAAACGCTATTTCAGTCGGAATGATCTGTTCCTCACCGAGGAAAAATTTCTAGCCGGAGTTTTTAAAGCACCAATGTTGAAGTGCATAAGATAGCTCCTTGGGGCGTGACCATACGTTGCGGTGATCTTTTGTACAATTATTTTTATACTCTAAAAGCACTCAAAGGTTAGTTCAGTATGTTGACAAGTTTCTAGTCCTATGTGACATAGGGGCTAGCAAAAATGGTAAAAAAATGAGACAGAACTTGCTTTCCACTGTTATTATTTCCAAAGTAGTTCAAGAAAAACAGACTATTGGTTTTGGCGTGCTGGATCAAATGAAATTCTTCGCATATTTATAGGTCAGTTGTAATTGCTGAAATCGGGTATAATCGTATTTACTATTGTACTCTACGTTTATGCAAATTTTGATTCAAATATAGCCTACGGCAAGAACGGTCAATGTAACATTACTCACGAGGGAATGTTTTCCGTAAATTTTAGGCATTTAAATGTTATGATGCATTTGATAACTTATAATGTATCGTTTCTGCTCATGAGCCATGTTTACACTGAAATTTTCGTAAATAGAGGATACAGTGTTAAGTTCGACGACACTCGATCTCAACAAAAGGAAAGGTTTAAAAACATTAGGACATGCATTAAATAGGCAATTGTGAGTGATACATTAATTTTCATAAGATAAGTTGCTCATCTGTAATATTCTATCGGTCCCGAACTCTGGTGAGGTTCAGGTATTCACATCGAAAATGTTGCAAGATAGATTGTCCTCCTGTGACAAACTCTCCTTATGTCAGCGAGCTTAATCAAGTGAGTCTCTCATTGTTGAACATATTAAATCAAATTTCCGTGTAAAGGAGTTTTTTTACCGAATTTTAACTGAAAGTATTGTTAAAGGTTAGTTAAGTGTATCTAAAAATTTTCAGTCCAATGTCACACACGCTTCATCGGAAAATTTTACGTACGAAATGGTACGTGCATTCCAGTTTTATTATTTGAAGGCATTGCCGAGGCTGATCTGAAATAAGGAATGTTGATGAATGTTTTATTCCATGTTTTAACGTCTTTACTTTGTTTTCCAGAACAGCAAAACGGCGGATTTTCGTTCATTCTTTTCGACGGCAAACATCGTTCGGGCGTCTATTGGTTCACGGTCAAATTACCCGAAGTTGGTCACATCTTACAAACCAACGCCCGATTGGTTATCGCCCCCAAAGCTACTATGGTCCTGAAACAAAAGCACCTGTTCGCCCAATCGTCACTGGCCAACTCCAGCCGCGTCCTCTATTTGGTTATGGAATCGCCCAAATATGGTAGCCTATTGGTCAACGGCGATTTGGCTAAAACTTTTACGCAATGGGATATCGATGGTGGTCACGTGATCTACAGACAGTATAAACCGGTGCATTCTTGGATCACGCGGGATGGATTTTCGTTCCGACTGACCATCAAAGGTTTGGGCCAAGATTTGATAGTAGACAATACGATTCATAAGTTTAGGATACTTATAACGTACGCGGCGTACGAAGGAGAAGTTTTGTCCAGGATAGTGCCAACGTCGACCTTGAGAATTGTGGCCGGTCAAAAGATGCCGCTGACCTTAGGCCACGTGAACATTTCGGGGCTGATGGAGTCGGTCAAATCGCCTTTGATAGTCTCCATAGCTAGGATTCCGCAATATGGGAAATTGGAGTTAAACGGACAAGAGGTGACAGATAGCTCCTCAAATGATTCAACTCCTAGTGAAATTTCACTGAACCCGAAAACACTCTTCACTGGTAACCTGACTTACGAATATTTGCATAATAATTATAATGACACTAACTCTACCGAAATGGAAACTTTGCAAGATTTCATGATCTTGGAAATATACCCCGAAATTGATTCCGGTCGTCATCGAAAGTTGACCAGACTGAAAATTCCTCTCCTCATAGATATTGTGCCATTCTGGAAAAACAAAGTTCAAATGAAACGCGCCCCCAAATGGATCAACGTTCAAAAATTCGGGGCCTATCCAATAACTAACGAAGATTTATTAGTCGATTGTCTATCGGCAAAACCTACGGACATAGTTTATCGTTTGACCAGGAGCCCCACGAATGGAAGGATCATTATTAGTAGAAAAAAAGAAGATTTGTTCCAAAAACGAATTTCCGACCCTTTTTTCACTCAGAAGGACATTGACGACGGTCTGGTGTGGTTCAGGCACGACGGTAGCGCCCACGAATCCGATTTCATAACTTTCCAAGTATCGAACTTTGCTGAAGAAAATCCTGGTACGATAACGCATACGATCAAAGTTTTGGTGGAACCTAGCCCGTTAAAGTTGGTCAATTTTAGCAACATCCTGGCTTATTTTCAAGGAAAATCGGAAGTTATTTTTCGAAAAATACATCTGGCGGCTGAGGCTGCCGGACCCGACGGTCTTCCGTCTAAAGTATTATATGCGGTCATAGCGGCACCAGAAAATGGTACTTTGATCAATTTGGAAACTAGGAAATCGATAAATCGGTAAGCAAAATGAAAGTCTTCCGAAATGGTGTTTTTTGATTCGAGTGAATGGTAAAAATTTTTAAGTAGGCTTACTAAAAACTCGAAATCAGGTGAGTTCATAGGATAACTATTCAGCAGTATGCGTCCACAGTAAACATTTGCATTTTGTGTGGACTTTTACAATGTTAAGCTGTCAAAAAAAAAGGATTCTTAAATTTGACTTATTTACGAATTCATTTGAATGGCCGAGCATTTTTTGATTTTTAATTAAGTTACTTCTCTAGAGAAATTCGCGGTGCCTAAGATGTTTGAAATGCAATTCATTGAAGAGATATGTTATAATGGAGAGATAAAAACGAATTGTGCACGAGTCTGAATTAAAATGAAAATTAAGTAAGATTTCTATCGGGATTGAATTGATTTAGTTCGCTTCGGTCAGATTTTTGATTAATCATCATTAGCTCACTAGAGACGAAAATATTGAAAATTTCGAAAAATCTTATTTTTATTAGAAACAGTGGGTTTGGTTCAACGATTGCGTCCAAGGAACAAGGTATTAATTCGTTTCATTTTTCTTTGTGAGCAGAATTGTAGGGTCTGTTTTCCTCGAAAAGATTGCAAATTGTGAATCTGGAAAGCATTTACATACTTTTTCTCTTGAACTATTGTTTAAATAAAATCAGTAGGATCACTCAACTAGTCCTTCAAATAATTTGTGAACAGGAACGGTTGTATAGACAATAGCAAGCAGTTTATAAAACTGATTAATATACGGGATGGTCCAAAAAACGGCCCTCGTACAAACCATGTAGTGTCTCAATCAGTTAAGCTAGAGTCTTCGGATGTACTTTGGTTAACCAATACTCTTTTATGTCAATGCTTCATTTACTTGAAAATTGATTACCCACAAGTAATCGGCCATTGTAAACAAAAGTTAACGGACTCAACGGCAAACGTCTGGCTTGTAAACTACAATTGTTAATTCTGATAATCGTTAGCAAAAGCACCGTTTGTAGGAAATTTGCGGTTTACTAAAATTTTCAATACATAAGATTCAATTCGTTTAAGACTAATTAAAATTTTAGTCGAATCTTCATAGATACGAGTAATTATTCCTCTCAGAATTTTTCATTCGCAATTTTTTACTTTTCAATTTTTACAGGGCTTTTCAGCAAATTTTTTCTTAAATTTTTCGATTTTCTAGTGATCTGTCAAAAATAGCTTTCGAAAAACCACAAAAATGGATGGTTTTGCATTGAGTTTACATAAAGTAACCTGTGAACTTCGAATGTGCGCGAAATTTTGACTCATGAAATTGAATAATGTTAGATAATACGTAAAATTAGAATAAAAACAGTGGAACCTCAGATCTACACGTTCTGGTCTTTATAATGTAGCACTTTTAGGAAAGCCGTATTTTTGAACCACTCTGTATAAAGTTTTATGCCTATAGCGTTAGTCCGGTCATTGGAGTTTCAAGTACCTATATGGTATTATAAAAATTGGCATTCAAGGAAACGATTCAAGTTGAGACGGTACTGTTAACCGTTACTGTACCTATTTCCACAAAATTTTGAAGTTAGAAATTACCGTACTACAAATGCTAGTAGTACTGTAACCAACAATGGTAATATTTTGATTTTGAAATAGATCAGTCTTTAAGGCCATGATTAACTTTCGATCTGTCTTAAAGGCATTGTCAAAAAATAATGAGTAAATTATTTGGATATCAAAGGTTTGTTTCACATTGGCATCACTTATCAGATTCACTCAAATGGACGTCGATCAGTCCAAAATCGCCTACGTCCCTTGGAATTTGGCCTCTTATAAAGACGAAATCGGGTTCGCCATTCAATACAAAACCATACAAATGGAAAAAATCATGCTTTTACGTACGAAGCCCGCCTTGATTCAATGCCGGGAAGTGATTATCGGTCCGATGTTACTTTTGACTTTCGGTCTCGACATGCTTCGTTTGTTGAACGAAAAACACGAATCTTTGTCGCCAAATTTTCTAGTTGTGGCCAAACCGGCCCACGGTCGATTGATCGTCGGTTCCCAAGTCTACGGCCCGAACGATACAGCCAATTTCTCTTATTCGGATTTGAAGAACGGCCGGCTACAGTACCGTTGCAATTACCGGGAGGTTCGGAACGTTTTGTATGATTTTTTCCGTTACGAATTTCAAATGGAGGGCATGCAACCGGCCCAATCCCGGTTCGCCATTTCCATCCACCCCGACGTTTCGATGGTGAAAGTTGTACCGGCCGAAGCCGGCTTTTCGGATTTCGATACCAACAACAACAACGACCGATCGTCGAAACAAAGTTCAACGGTTCGAATTTCCTCTTTGCATCCGAATATCACTCACGATCACAGCGTCATAGTTTTGATCGCCGTTCCAACATTGTTGGTCGGGTTGATGATCATTGTGATTAGGAGAGTTAGAATAGGTAATAAAAGACAGAGACGGTTCAAAAGGGAGAAAGAAGAATTGCAGAGGAAAATGATGAATGCTGCCATGACCAGGGAAGTGCCGATTTTGATGAGCAATAAAAGATCGCATTCGGATTTGATGAGCTTCGGGAGTACGATTGGGACGACGAAAGTTGGCAGCCCGAGGTAAGATCAGCCTCGCTGAGAATTCGTTTAGAAAAGTTTTAGAATACTCGTGAGTGAAGCAGAATGGTCTTTTTTTAGGAAGATGTTCTAAAATTCTCTCACTTCGTGGATCACAATTCTGGTATTCATCAGGTCATGATGAGTCATCTTTCCACGCATAAAGACTAAGGACCGGTTTTTTAAAGGTAAAGCTCAAGTTGAGCTACAGCTAAGGCTGCAGCTTATCTCTACCATTTTCGTCAAAGTGCAATTCAGCTGCAGCTCAACTCCTACACAAAGCATGTGAAGAAGTAGCTTATAAGGAGAACAAGGTCAGGAGTAAGCCAAGAAATCAAATTTTGACCTCAAAAATTGCTAACAATATTTCCAAAACGCACGTTTAATTAACAATGTTTTCACCATTTTTTATCAAAAATTAATAGGTTTTGATTTAATAATGGTGGGGCTTCGGGCAGCTGTCCTTATTTCTTTGAGTTCAGGTTTCGTGTCGGTTCATGCAATGGGAGGTCACAGATGCTATGGTATGTGATAATCCTTCGCTGAAAGTTCTCATAATACTTCAAATCCCAATTACATGTATACATTAGCTTTCGTCTCTTTGACTAGTCAGCATTGCTTAGAATTAGTATGTCAAACATGGCGAGTAAAAGTCAAATCTCACGATGAACAACTTGCGGTAAGAGAAGTGATATCAAGTTCTTGCAATTCTTAATTCGTGAGGTCCTAAGAAACTTAATGAGTCCAGACAGGCCGATTCTCTATAGCTTACTTCCAGGAAAATATCCATGTAACTTGAGAACGGTTGTGAAGGCATTGGTCACTTTCTGCCAATGCTTCTGTGTGAGAAAAACCTCTGTGTAAAAGTCTAGAGAAGTCTCTATTTTCGGCACTATTTCTTTACTTAAGAATGTGCGTGCATTCAGGCACAAAAAGCCGTCACTAAGAAATGATTTACTTATTGTTGAAATGTACTGGGTTCTAGGCACTGATATTTGTACTACATCAGCTCAAAACCGTTTGTACTTATTAACCTTTTTGCACTCATAATAAGTAGAAGGGCTTGCATTTCAACGTCATACAAGCTGAAAATTTTGTCGATGTCTTAGTATCAAACTGAATAAATTTATGGCTGTAGAAAATCCTCGACTTTACCTTGAGTTTGGACTGCACAACACCATGTCGTTTGCCATAGAGTTTAGAGAAAACAGTACAATATTAATCGATCTCTTGTATAGTCTTTACGACAGCTGAATAAACTGAAGTTAATCTCTCACTCATCAGTCGAAGGAACAAAGAGCCTAGAACATCTGATTACGAAGTCGAAATATAGTTTTGAGTTTTTGACACGCTTGAAAGGAAATAGTTCAACTCATTTTAATTATACAGCTGAATAAAGTGAAGTTTGTGTCTACTGCTGACTTGTCGTTGCAAATTAAGAATTAAATAGCCATACAAAAATTTCAAATTTGTAAGACTTGGTCAAAGTATAGCGTTGATCAAAATGAGTGACTTGTTCTACAGCAAGAGATCAGTTCGTTTTTAGTCAAGGCGATCTGTAATTCTTTGTCGAAAATTTGTCGCAAATGATTGCAACAATCAAAATCGAGCGAATCCCTTATTTTCGCTGTGCGCAAGGAAGATCTTGACTATACCCCATTCATTTTGAAATGATCGATGCAACGATTGAACTTTCGGAAAACACGGCCTTACCAGGGGGTAGCAAATATATTTCTATAACCTTGAAATGGTTTGATGGAGTGATCATCAAGACGTCTATACCATACAGGGGAAATTAATTGAACAGAACATAATATTCAATGAAAGTTTGGCTGCAAATCGCTACATCGATCATTTCAAAATGAATGGAGTATATTTCTATATATTTCGCAAGAAAAATATGCATAATGTTGCGGATATTAGCTATTTTGTAGGTGTCTTGCGTGTGTTACGTTTCTTGTGTCAGAGCTCGATTTAAAGCGCACATTAGATACTTGTTGAACATGTTGGGTGTCTTTTGATCAGAAAATTTAACTTCTACCTTGTGATGTATCATATATTGAAATTGATCCAATACTCCAAGGACAAATCACAGGCCTCTGATTTTTTGTGAAAAGAGTATATATGGGCCTTGAGCCGGTGACAGACACAGAAAAATTTCGGCATATTTGGTTGCTTATTCGACTCTCAAATTTTCGTTTTATTCGACTCCCAAATTTTTGTAAATTTTCGTCTTTTATTTGTATTCACAGAAGTAATAAGAAAGCACTGTTGTGCATAGACTGTAAGCAGGTGTGTGTTTTCCTGGCTGAAACAAAGCAGTCTCTTTCAAATGTTCCTTAAGTAAAATATCCGCTAATGATATTCAAATCATAAATTCGATTTGCTACATAAAATCCGACGCCCTTTTGTGTGTCGCTATATTCCATTCCGAGCAGAAATAAGCTGTTTTTTTAATAAGGACCTGCATCATGAAATAACCTGTAGTCATGATTTCAACAACATATTTAAACTAGCAATCTGATTTTTTTGGGCATATGTATCCTCAGTGAATTGCCAATTCTGCCTTTTCAGCGTCTCTACTGATCGGCGAACAGTCAACGAACGCACAGCTTCTATCAAGTCTGCCAGCCAATACATGTCTTCCCCGTTGCACAACACTTTGCTCAGATCTTCGCCCGTGACTCAACACAATTCGCGGAGTATACAATCGGTGGATCAACGACCTCCAATGGGTACGGACTATATGATGTTGCAGGCGCCAACGGACACTTCCACGTCGCGCCTGATAACATTCGATCCGACGACGAGCGCCAGTAGCCTTAAATGCGCTGTAACGGCTATCGGCGGTGGAGGCGCGTCCACTACAGTGACCACAACAGCAGTGCCCGGTGTGTTGAGGAAGCAAGGGGGCCAAGGAGCGCTGAAGTCAGCGTCGACTTGTAGTTCGTCATCGTCGAGTGACGAGGCCCGCTATGGAGCTTACCAACGGACAGTTTCGGACACTGATCAGCAAGGTGGAGTCGGATTCGGGCAGTTGAGGAAGCCGCCCAGGAGCCCCGTGAAGCAGATGAAATTGAAAGAAAATCAATATTGGGTTTAACACGCACATTATAGCATATGTACTACTTTTGTTCTGTGTATTATTTTGTTGTTGATTTACGATTCGAAACACAACTGTTTGGATCTATAGTGGTTGTTTTTGAAAGTAGAGATTTCGGTGCCTTAAGCGTCGTCTATACTCCTAGAGGAGCTTAGGAATCCTTAGCGGCAAGTCGATTCCTGACTATGTCAGTAGGGCCCATGCACAAATTTTCACGGAACTATGTTATACCGACGACCTTCTACATGAATATGCAAAAAATCGAGAAAATTTCATCCTTTGCGAATTCCGCTAAGGATTCCTAAGCGCCGCTAACGAGTATAGACGGGGCCTTAGGTCCC
Source organism: Romanomermis culicivorax (assembly GCA_963922205.1). Lineage (NCBI taxonomy): Eukaryota > Metazoa > Nematoda > Enoplea > Mermithida > Mermithidae > Romanomermis > Romanomermis culicivorax. The sequence continues at coordinate 1,511,354 of CAWUHX010000019.1, forward strand.
ACAGGAACACGTGACAGCGATCTTAGTACTGTGTATTGGAGACAAATGTAAAAAGCTTTTTCTTGCTTCTGCTTTTGATTCTGTTGTATGCTTCCCATTCAAACTTTAGGACTGATATTTCCTTCAATCCACAAATTCAGCTATATTTTTGAGCCTATTCGGGAACAGTCATCCACACCTTAACAATGATCAGTGTTGAGAGATGCAGCACGGTCTAGGAGTGCCAGCAAAACAGATAACGGTGATGAGTGTTCCTTGCCTCAACAGGCGTCGAAGGTTGCACGCAGTATACAGGGTGGTCCGAAAAATGGTACAATTGAAAAACCTGTAGTGCCTCAGCTAGTAAAGTTAGACGATTCCAAACGAGTTATCGAGAATGTAATAACACTTTCTTCATATTTTCCTTTTTTACGTTATATTTTTCTTTGTATGTATTTCTATTTTCTTTCGTTTTCTGTTCGTATTGCTCAAGAGAAAAAAATGAAAAAGTGACAAGAAGGAAGAAGCAAGATAGAGAAAGTAGCAAGGAAGAAAGAAAAAATAATGTGGAACAAAAAAAGATAGAATCAGGAGAATAGAAAAAGAGAAAGATAAAGGCGTAAAAGCAAAAAACTAAGATGAAATGTAGGTAAGGAAGAAAAAATCACAAAGGATAAAATTAAGTAGGAAAAAGAGCGTGCCTAATTGTATAAGAATTATATGGGAAACTTCAACTTGTAGTGTATTGTTTCATGAGCAAAAAAGAAAAAAGAAAATGAAAGAAAGCAGAGACAAAACATAAAAATTCAAAAACATACACGAACAAATGCACAATCAACACAAAGAACGAAAGAAAAAAGAAATATATACAAAGAAAAATATAAGGTAAAGAAGGAAAATGTGAAGAAAGTATTTTTACATTCTCTATCGCTCGTTTGGAATCGTCCAATTGAGAATTCGCTCAGTTGGGAATCGCTGACATGGGAATCGTCCAATTGGGAATTCGCTCACTTGGAAATTCGCTCAATTGAGAATCGCTCACATGGGAATCGCTCACTTGGAAATTCGCTCACCTGGGAATTTGCTCATTTGGGAATAGCTCACTTGAGAATCGCTCAATTGAGAATCGCTCAGTTGGGAATCGCTCAGTTTGGAATCGATCAGTTGGGAATCGCTCGCTTGGGAATCGTCCACTTGGGAATAGACCCTCAACTATCCCTTAATGTTTTTGGGTTAAAAAAATAAAAACCTTGTGTAAATGACTTTGAGGACGAAACTTTTTTTTGTCGTTATTTTAATTTGTAAGAAATTTGTAAAAGACAGACTGCACTTTTTCACCTTAAAATTTCATATCTATAACCATTGTGCATCACGAGTTGTACTGATTCAAAGTAAACCGCTGCTTTTTGACGTTTTTTTACTTTTTGCTTTATTTCTTTTAAAATTAAGTAATCAGCAATATTTGACTATCAAGAATGTGAACAGTGAAAAGGATTCAGCACCAATGAACATTAGCGAACTAACCAATGAAAGTATGATTTCTAAGCTGCTGTCGTTGATTTCGATAGTCAAGAGTAAAAATATTGTTTCAAAGGAAATTTTCAATTTCTCCAAATTTTCAGAATTTCCTTGACTGATTTGAGTTGCAGAACAATCGAAATTGATCAAAGCAAATTGGAATCAAGTTTTCATAAATGATCTTATTGAGAGTTTTTCTCTGGAACTGAATTTATACGCGCCATTTTCTGTTGAACTGTGGATTTCTCCTTTGAATCTGTCAAAAAATAATCTCTGAAACACCACAAAAATTAGTGACTTTGTCTTAAGCTATGTCCATCAGCCTATAATTCTCGAAGATGCAGAACATGCATAAAATTCTGTGATGTGGTTCAAGAGGGATTTTGTATTGAACACATAAGTTCAAAACATCAGATTCGCACCGGTCTGGTAGGTATGCTTGCACTTTTTGGCAGACATCTTTTCTACCTCCTTGTTTACTCCTACCACAAAACTTGTGTTTCCCACAGTCCATGAATCCCAAAGCTCATAAACACTAGTCGGTATGCGCACGCCTACCCAGCATTGGCTAAGACACCGACACCGACAGAAAAATTTGAAAGCAACAAAAACACGAAAAAAAAAGAAAAATCAAGAACTTGTGGAAATCAACAACAGAGAAAAAACCTCATCCGAAAATAAATAATACTCGTAGATCTGCTGTAGTCTATTTTTTTAAAATTAGCCTCAGAAATAAGAAAGATTTCCATGAAAATATTTAACAACTTGCGTTCGCCGTGGCCATCTCTTGCATCATATTGACTGGCAATGCATTTCATCACATGCACATGGATTTGTTTGAACTTTTTGGATTCCGAAGACCCACTTGAAAATAGGTGGAGTGCATGCGAGCAATTTTTACCGGAGAGTTTTGTGTGCACATGTGAAATCAATAATCAAACATTCGATTGGTGATATGCTAGGGATCTCGTGTTTCTCCGTCATTATTTAGATTTACGGTATGGCTAGCAACAAGGTAATAGCGATTCTACGTTTTATCCCTACAAAACTATTGATGTGCATTACAGAATGACATTTAGCTCGTTTTTCTTCACTTTTTCGTTTTAGTGACATGTTTTATCTCACTTCTTATCTTATTTTCAGCCAAGGCCGCGATGACACCAAGAAAACTTTTCAAATTGTCATCCAGTGGAGCCGGAAGACAACATGGGTTTACCAGCTTTTTTGGTAATTCTTACCTTATCAGAGTTGGAATCTTTTTATACCCTTATTAACATTTCAGAACATTATCTTCCTACTGATCACCGTTTCTGGCAAAACCTTCGTGGATCGAGGTATTCTTTTGACTTGGTGAAAAGGCGACCACAATTTATTTTTCAGCACTAAGGCATGAACAAGTGTGTCGTCTGCCGTTGGCGCCGGGTGGTTGTATGAACGCCTGGCCGCGTTATTATTTCACGGGTATTAGATGCAAAAAATTCATGTTCAATGGCTGCGCTGGTCCGGATAATACTGGCAACGATAACAACTTTTTGACCAAAAAAGAATGTATTAGAGTTTGCATTGATAAAAGTCGTAAGATCAAGCACAGCGAGCTCATCTTTAATTAGTGATGATTATGATTTTGTATTTCAGCCTGCCCTATGAATATCAAGGAGCCATGCTATTTCTTCAGCAAGACCGATATAAGAGGTTGTCCTTGCAAATCGAATGATATGATGATGCCGGAGAACACATTTTAGTGAAAAACTATATCAGATAAATTCCTCATTCTTCATTCTTCGTTCGTCGAAATTTACTCATTTATTCGCATTCTCTGGAACGATCCGGAGCAAAAAGAAGAAAATTTTAATAGAAAACCAAACCGTAGTTTTTACTTTAAAAAAATAAAACAATTGTCTATTTTATAAGATAAATTGATGAGAACCTCAACATTAGAATAAGTTTTTGTGGAATATCACAACAAGAATCACTGGTCTGACTAGTTCAAATGAGGAAGAGAACCCAAATAACAGCGATGATTTATACTCCGGTTCAGTTTCGTGTTAGTTTTTTAGTAAAATAGTAAAACCCGAACTCGCACTAAAAACCGGGAAAAATAATTGAACCCACAAATATTTTATTAGAGTAAATACTTTACGGGAAAAGCACATCATGTATGCTTTCGTGTTTTTGATTTGGATGGAACTGCGTCAACCAAAAAATAAGAGAAAATGCAGTGTAAGAGAAAATGTCTTTGTGATTTTTCTTCATTATTTTTCATCTTAGTTTTTTGCTTTCAATCTTTCCTGATTTTTTCTTTTTTGTTTTTTTCACATTTTTTCTTTCTTTCTTGCTGCTTTCTCTATGTTGCTTCTTTCTTCTTGTCATTGTCTTCATGTTTTCTTTCTTTTTTTAATGCTTTCACACCTATTTTCACTTGTTCTTAATGTCTTCATTTTTGTTGACGTTTCCATTCTCTTGATGTTTTGTTTGTTTCAGCATCCTTTTTTTATGTTTTTATGAAGATTTTCACACCTACAACGATGAAAGACTCAAGCGTGTCGAACTGTACTAGAATTATAAAGGAGACTACGGTTATTTAAAATGACAACTTGTAATGCGTCAGTTTCATGAGCAAAAAAGAAAAAAGTAGATGACAAAAAACGAGAAGGAAATCAAGCAGAGACAAAAGATGAAAACGTTAAAACATACATAAACGAAAAAATTAACAATACATCCAGAAAACGAAAGAAAAAAGAAATACATACAAAGAAAAATGTTAGGTAAAGAAAGAAAGTATTAAGAAAGTGTTATTACATTCTCGATCGCTCGTTTGGAATCGCCCAATCGGGAATTCGCTCACTTGGGAATTCGCTCAATTGGGAATCGCTCAATTGGGAATTGCTCACATGAGAATCGCTCAAATGAGAATTCGCTCACTTGGAAATTCGCTCAATTGGGAATCGCTCACATGGGAATCGCTCAATTGGGACTTCGCTCACTTGGGAATTCGCTCACTTGGGAATTCGCTCACTTGGGAATTCGCTCACTTGGGAATCGCTCACATAGGAATCGCTCAATTGGGAATCCGCTCACTCGGGAATCCACTCACTTGGGGATTCGCTCACTTGGGAATCGCTCACTTGAGAATCGCTCCCTTGGTAACCGCTCACTTGGTAACCGCTCACTTGGTAACCGCTCACTTGGTAACCGCTCACTTGGGAATCGCTCACTTGGGAATAGACCCTCACAAGCGCTACCAAATTAGAAAAAAATGTATATACTTTGCGTTGAAAGTTACATTTGTTTTATCTTGCATCAGGTTTATGAAATTATGTGAAGTGTGAGGTCCATACGGTAAACATCAATCGTGGATATTTTAATTAGTCATGATAATGAACAATGACGTGCAGTTTCGTTTTGGTTTTTTAATTTTTTTCGAAAACTTTTTTCAAATATTCTCAAATATTTTATCATTTTGAGTTCAAAATTAAAGAAAACTATTATTGAATATAAGTCCGAGTAGACCAGGGACTGATTATTTTCAGCAAACGTGGGTCCATGGCAATTATTTCATTTCAATGTAGAGTTATTGGGATAATCCTTGGCCAAGAACAACAAATCACTTCATCTTACCGAGGTTCGTGACATGCATTTGGCAGAACACAATTTTTTGCATTTACTACTGAAGACGGTGAAAATTGAAAATTTTGATGCCCATCAGTTTCAACCACATGTTTTACAATTTTAAAGAATGATATTTAATTTAATGGTAATGATTAATAATTAATTAAATTTCCATGATATATGCGGATTTGGCACCGGCCCAAAAATTCTCCTTTTAGCACACAAAGTATGCAAAATATTTCTCTTCAATTTGGTAGCGCATCTGACTCTGGCAGCGCTCGTGCACTAAGCGCTCGTGTACCATACCGGAAATATTAATCTCCATCGAGTATAGAAAATGTACCACAACATGTTTTTTGGAGTAAGGTCGGACATATTGTCGCTTTTTGAGGCCACAAATTCATTTGACGCTCCGTAATGCAGCATCAGTTATTGCTTTTTCGAACGTTGTATGCATAAAATCTGAAAACTCCTCACGTAGATTGATACAGGCAAATTTTTCGAAAAGTTTTGAATCGTTTGCGTTTTTTCAGCTGACGATCGAATTTTTCCCTATTTCTTATCTTTCCCAGTTTTCCAGAGTTTGAAAGACTGGTCTGTATATATCGACGTGGAGCAAAAAATTAAACAGGATAATTCTTTGTGGGTTTATTAAGCATGGAATTCCGAACGATTTTAGCATTATTAGTATCGTGTGTAAGTAAAACTATGCTCTTAGTTCGAACATTCGGATTTAGATTCATTTTGTTCAGACACTTGTTATATCCGAAGTCCCATACGAACCTTTCGTTGACCGTGGTAAGAATACAGTGCAAGTTCCAAGTCATGAAAGTTGATAGCCATCGGATTCCCAGATTATATATCAGGAAAAATGATGATTTTTGACTTGAAATCTATCCATTCACAGTACGTATCTGACGCTAACAATTCTCGTTAATTATCAATTCACTGTGAGTCGGCTCAGCTTAGGATGTTTTCGTCATGAATAGGGGCGGATTACATATATTCTTCTTTCTCACTAGCATACCTGAGGAATAGTGCACATCTTATGATGTTATCATGTTTATTAGTATGGAGCCACTATCTCGGATGGAGCCACGCCAGAACTTAAAACCGAGTCTGAGACAGACACGCACGGTGAAAATTTTTCAGGCAGTGGTCAGAAACCGAAAATAGATCAAAGTAAAAAGTTCAGAAAAATGACCACTTTTTTAATTCAAAAGCGTCCTTTTAGGCGCACTGATTTTTTAAAACGCCAGGCAAAAAGCAGTGTTCCATATGAGAGGGTTGATCCCTTACTCGCCGTGTGCATCTGCGATAAAAGCTCAAATCTGAAAATGAGGCTGAGTCTAAGCATTAGCTTGAGGTAAAATCTGAAATATTAACCAAACTCATTAAGCATTTGCATGCTATGACTTACGAGGGAAAGTCTTCAGAAGTAGACCCCAAGCATTTATATGTTATAGTGCATTTGACAGTCTGTTGGTATGCGAGTACTGCTACACTAATCCTTTTTTCCCATATCCACCCTAAAATTTGCAAAATGTGATCTACAGCGATAAGCTATCCTATGTCTAATCTCAGTATCAACATGAAAAGTTTAAAAAAGTTTGAAAGATGTCAAGACGTGCATTATACAAATGGTTCTGAATATTACAGTAATGTTCATTGTGCTCTAGTACCCTACTCACAAATCGAAAATGGTGTGAGATCAGATTTTGAAACTTAGTTATGTTTGAGAGCTTTATAGAATGTGATTTTTTTATTCTTTCATATTTGCTGTTGTTATTGAGATGGGCAATAGATATAAACTTTCGGTCGTTCAGCATATTTATGTATATTTCATTGTAAAGAAGACGTATAGGCAAAAGAGTTAGTGTGATATTACCCTGGTTGCTGTTAACTATCGAATCCACTATAACACGTTCTATTTAAGAATTTACACTTCAAAACCTTTCCTCATTAGTGATGTTAGCTTAGGTCTGGGGAGGACAAGTGTTTGTGCAGTCACACATACGCCGCTTAAAGAGCCATACGCCCGCCGCTAATGATTATGCTATAGAATGGTAACATTATTACTGCACCGCATGAATGCCCGCAGAGGGTTGAACGTAACAATTTACTGCCAAAAAGAGATTTGCAAATTGAAAAATGTTTTCGAATCACGGTAGTATCAGTGACGAATATTAATCGTTTAGTTTCTTGATGTAAAATACTGCAACTGTCTTCAACATTATTTCGACAAGTTTGTTTTCTTTTATTTTTTGGAATTCATGTCTAAAGTATGTTTTTTTGATGCAGCTCTGGATCACGAAAACATATGCAAGCAACCGATTCAGTCGGGTATATGTATGGCCTACTTCCCGCGGTACGGCTACAACAGCACTAGTAAACAATGCCAGCTATTTGTTTTCGGAGGCTGCGGTGCCAACCAAAATAACTTCGACACTGAAGGCGGATGCAAACGTGTTTGCGTTGATAAGCAACGTAAGTTACTACTAAGAATAAGCTTTAAAAATTTTCTATGTCAGATGAGGCCTATAGCTGGTTGTCATGAAAGCATGTTTGTTACATTATCTTTGAGTCCAAGCTTACACAGATCGAGTTTGTGTGGTTGAGCTACTGTACCCTTCCAGCCGACAGTTTCGCGTCAGCTGCCATCTAAGATCTCTTTCTTGGAGTGTCGAACCAGTCCCGAAGTAATTCAGCCACTGATTATATTCCTCGAAGGTAACGCTATGATCCATTTTTTCCGGCTTTACATACATTTTTACAGAACTTATAAAATTTCTTCATTTACGCCCTCAATAAATCTTCATTACATGTCTCTAGAAAAAATGTCAGAGGATCAACGCCTCTGACTTTTTGCTGCGCCATTTTCACATTTTCAACAACTGCAGTCTGTTTTTCTTTGAATGCTTATTTATCATTTTCCGATGTACAAACAAAATCAGGCTTTTTATTTTAAGAAAAACAGATTTCTATAGGAGAATTGACGGACTTCACATATTATGGTGCTGTGTCTATATAACTACTCGGAAATACTGGGCTTAATCAGTGCCTTTGGCATATGGCATACTATAGTCCGTTTTTCTTGAAATGCTTCTAAATAATGAAAGTGGAAAGCAAGTAGTATTTCAGATTTTCACGCTTTGCTGATAAACCATATTGAACTGGAAATTTTTGAGCATAACGGCCTAGCCCTTGGGAATTTTTGGAGCAAAAAATTTTACAGTGAGTGTCCTATTTAAACGATTCTGACGACAGTACTGATTTGTGTCACTTTTATATTTGGAAGCATTTTATAAAAAACAGACTATAGCTAGTATTGCGAAAAAAGTAAATCGTACCAGAACGTTTTTTTATTTACGACACCAAACAAATGATTTCACAAAAAGAGTGACTCGGTCATCCGTGGTCGTATAAAACCCAACATGTCTTTTGTACATCAAAATTATAGAAGCATTTTTACACCTGAAAAATAAGAAGCGTTGAATTGTAGGCTGCCTAGCTCTAATAGTATTTGAACTGAAAACAAATTTTTCCGATTATTTGAATCTATCGAATGCATAGAATTATGGAGAATTTTATTCAATGATTTAGCGGGTGTTTTTTGAATACACAAAAATTTTCAGATAATTAGGGCCAAATTCAGTGTCAAAAAATCCAGTGAATTTTCGCTACTCCGGCGTTTTTCTTCCTTCCTTTCTTTTTTTCTAGAAATTACTCTTAGAAATTTTGGTGTCTCGAGGAGCTGGATTAGTTCCTTTATCCAGTAAGAACACAACTCACAAATTACTATATGCAAATTAATTTTGAAATTCATTTCTAGAGGAATACCCCAGATCAAAATTCTTTTCATCATCTACTTTCACAAATTGACAGTTAATTTGAAAATAATTCGATCACAAATACATTGTTATTCTACATTTTTACTGCTTTCAGCTTGTCCGATTCCGTCACTTTCAAAACCAAAACAAGGCTGTCGTTATAACGAGGAACCCGACGACAGAGATTGTCCAAAATACGAAATCGTCTGCGATGGTAATCACGTGGAAGAATCTTCCGACTCCGAAACTGCAGTTTTCCACACGAGGCCCTCACTTGTACACATTGAATTTTATTTTCAGTGAAACCCGGCTTATGTCCAACTGATCACGAGAGCGCCCACATACCAAATGCCTGCTCTTTTCAATGCAGCCACAGCGACGACCGCTGCCCAGGCGAAGAGAAATGTTGCAAAATCGGATGCAATGTCATTTGCGTACCACCTGTGCCTGCGAATTAATTAAATTTCGCTCTTTAACTAGTTTTTCTTAAAATACTTATCAAATTGATACTAGGAAGCAAATACTGCTTACTATTTTTGTAATTTTCTGCTGAAACAAATCTTTTATAAAGCTCAACTAATCCTTCACGATTTTTTAGTGGAAAGACTTTTACTTTCGAGCCTTGTGTGAGCGATTTTTGGATGGCTTTGTAATGTTTCGATGCTGAAAAATTTTTGTTTTATGTTTTAAAGTAAATTTGCACGCGATATAACGTTATTTGCAGTTGTCAAGTCTATCTGATTGAGGTCAATTATTGAGAACTCAGCAAGCAATGGCGGCACAGTTTTTCACAGGCGTACTTTCTTGGGAAATACTGTAGAGAGTCGTTTAATTTTCTTTCAATTAAGAAGTTATGGCAATCATTTGATATTACTGATTTTGTACTATGATTTCATTTACTTAATGTCAGAAATCAATTTCGATGCTACAACCATTTTTAGTGTGGTACGAAATGGGATTATGTATCGGTTGTGTCACTCCATCGATTTTCCACTGCCATGTGAAATGTATTCGATTGTCACATTTTTTAAATGCACACCGATATCGGTTGATTTTTTCGAAGTTGAGATTATTGTGTCACAACCATGAAAGACTTGATATCTAAAATCAGAGACTGACTCAGGATATATTAACATAGTTCTCATTATATAAAGATCAACAATAATAGGAAAGCTTATCATTCGTAGTCTATTTTTTCCAAATGAGCTTCAGAAAGGAAAGAGATGTTCATGCAAATAAACAATCTTTGTTGACGCCTTTTTTAGCAAGTTGACTGTAACATACAGTCAGGTCTATAACTCGGAAAAATTCATCGTTGATTTGCAACGCATGGTTATCACCTGCCCATGGATTTGTTTGAATTTTTTGCATTCTGAGACTTGCTTGAAAATGAATGGAGGATAGTTTATGAAAAGAAATCCCGAAAGTTCTTACGTAACACAGACTTGAAGTGCTATGAATGCTGATCCTGATTAACTGATCTTGATAAGCAACATTCTTGTGTTGAGCTGTTCAGTCAATCGAAGTAATTAGAATAATAGAATTAGAAGAACGAAGCATATAAAAATTCAATTAGTGGCGTAAACAATTTTGACGACAGCACAATTATTTCATTTTTCAAGTTGTATCTCGTAATATACTGAATGTCGATACATCTTATGTTCTTATTCTGTGTGACAATCGAAACAACTAATTAGATGACTGTCGATATAATGGAAATCGACACGGTTGGATAAACGGTACGGTGAGAGCATAGTTACGGGCTCTAAAATATTTTTGCAGAGGTGAGATTCCGGCAGACCTTAAAACGGAAGCTAACTGTTAAGAGTCATTTATACTTGCTTTTTCCGACGGAACGGAACGGATCGTCAACAGCTTGGAACGCTCAGCCTGAAAATCTACTTTCGGTCGGAAAGGAGAACTGCACTTTTGTGGGAAACGATCGACGTTAATTTCCAACCGAATTGAATGGAACGAAAATTGAATGGAACGAAAAAAATTTCCCTTTCGTTTGGTTACGTTCCATCGATTGCATTCCGTTTTGTTCGGTTCCGTTGGAAAAGGCAAGTGTAAATGACCTTTAAGTGTGCTTTCTACAAATTGGAGGCTGACTAGACATCGTGTACAATGCAGCAAAAGCCAGTTTAGAAATATGCCAATTTTAATGATGAATTAATGTTGAGTATGCTGAAATTTAGGTTCAACCTTCACAAAGCGCATATATGGGTTGTTTATAAACACGAACAACTTTTTTGTATTATTTGTATTAGTTCAATATCGATAATGTCGTTTTCCACAGGGTTTTCGTTTTTCTGCTACGTACTGGTTTTGGTAATAAGGAGCACGTGATAAGCATATCTAACCGATATGACTGATGTCTTTTTCAGGTGGAAGTAAAAGCTGAAATTCCATATGATCAATTCATTGACAAGGGTACGTGAAATTCTAATTTGCACAAATTGGTCATTTTGGGATGGTCAATCACGCCTTAGGAAGAAAATAGATTTATCAGTCGCAGACATTTGACCGCGAATTCTGATGCATCTGCTTTTCACTTAAACAATTGACTACATTCATTCACAAATTTAAGATTCACTTTCTCATGTGTAAAGAAACGAATTATACTCCTGGCGATGGAAAGTCTGCAGGTGTAAATTCCAAATATTTACATAGTTTATCCATTAACTTGTAGGCATGCGAGTAATGTTACACTTAATTTTTCCGTCTACATATCATATTCAAACGTAATTTTACGTAAACGTATCCTACAGTCGTAAATTTGCCTCAGCAAAGAAGGAAGATAAAATAAGCCGTGGCATGCCTTAGACAGATAATTGTGAGTACTACATTGATATATCGTAGCTAGCACGTTAGTGCTATAGTCTGTTTTTTATAAAATGCTCCCAAATAGAAAAGCGACACAAATCAGTAATGTCATCAAATTCGTTTACATAAAGTTCCCACCGTAAAATTTTTCGCTCGAAGAATTGTTGAAGGTGAGGTCAGTAGGCTCAGAAATTTCCACTTCTATATGATATATTGTTTATCAGAATACCGTGGAAATCTAAAATACTACTTGCTTTCCACTTTCATTGTTTAGAAGCATTTCAAGAAAAACAGACTATAGACTACAATATGCTTCGTTTTGGGCACGCCGATTTTCACGTTTAAGGCAAGATTTCTAAAAAACTATAAGACATCCAAAGCTGAAATTTGGCAACAATATAGAACTCGATGCGGGCTACAATATGGTACTACTTAGAATACTGTAGACATACTGTAGCTAAAGTTATGAGACAAATTAGAGTACTGTTTTGCCACCTTTTCATAACTAACGATTATTCTAACCGATTAGCTCGATTGTGGTATTAATATCTTCAGTAGGGTCATATCTCGGGACCACCACAAAATTTATGCAAATGCAACCCTATTTCAGTGTAAAGAAAAATCTCAAAACGCCGACCAGTAATAACTTTGCGAATATTTAGTCTTTCTAGATGATTCTTGTTCCGTTGGATGCAGCTCCTCGAGTTGTACAAGGTGCTGACTGGCGCACTGAAAATTTGCAGTGTAAACTTAATTATCATAGAAAATATGCAAATTTGGCCGAGTTGGGGTAGATGACCGCACAAATATCTCGAGTTGTATAAGTCGTAGAAAGCTTCTTCTTTTTTTGTTCGATAGCTGAGTAAAATGCCCAGAGTAAACCACCTTAACGTCTAGTATGTGCAGTGTAAAGAAAGTGTAAAAAAAGCAAAAATGTCCATTAAAAAATGTTTTTGCGATTTTCAGATCTTTTGTTGCACCATTGAAACGAGCTTGTTTTTCTACCCCCCCCCCTGTTTTGATATTTGTTTTTTGTAAAAATGTATAGTACGTTAGAAATTTGCATAAATGTTGCTTACAAAAATTTTTTTATTCGATTCATCGATTTTGAGTAGCGCCGTTGCAAAGGGCGTATTTTGTTGTCCCTGATCCATATTTTTGTTTTTCGAAATATCTCAACGTACGCTAAAAATTTGCATAAATGATATATGCCAAAAATGTAAAATTCGCCACATTTTAGTGGCGTTCGTACTATACTTCGAAAATACACTTTTTCAGTAAAGAATTTTTTACACCTTCCTTGCAGGAGCTTGAAAGTACGATATTTATCTGAAAATGCCAGGAAATGACAAAAAGGAGAATACGTTTTTCCTTTTTGCTTGTTTCACTGGCTTAAAAGTTCGATATTAGGCCTCCCCATCATTTCATTTCAGCCAAATTCTAACTGAAAAAACTTTCCATTTTCTGAGAAACATATACGCGCCCAGTTTTTTCGTCATTTCTGAAAATGCCTCTGCGCAAAAATGGACAAATCTTTGAAAAATTTCAGTATCAGTTATTAAAGTTGATTTTTACAGAAGAAAGAACTTTGGTTTAATGAAAAACTCGGAATCTTTGTAGTTACTAATGTGCCATTCTTTGTTGGAATTTTTCATTACTGTATACAATGCAGTGACCCATACCTTGTTTCCGAAAGCAGGTGGTAAACCCACAGTATTCCTGATTCGCAAGACAACGAATTTACACAATTTGAAACAAATTGAAAAATTAATTGCTGGTAAACAGCAAAATTTTTGTTGACGGCGATTTTTGGGAGACTGGCGAACATTATTTGAGTAAAACTAGCTAAAGCATAGTTTCGAATAAGTTTAAACTAGCATTAATCGTATTAGAAATTCAAATTCCCGCGTTTTAAACTCGGAAAAAACAATACGTGTGAATCAAGAATACGGTGAGTTTACAATCAGGTTCTCGGAAACGAAGTATAGTATCATGCTCAGTGGAATATGGGACAAGGAGAAACATATTCATCTTTTGCCACTTCCTAGTATTAGAGAATGGTTATTGTTCTGTATAGTTTTTGTCAATTATAGCACTTTTTTGTACAAGCCTGTAATGAATTTTATACATGCAGTTAAAGGCATCACGTGCGTTCTATCATGAAAACGAAATATGTAGCAGTAATCATTTAGATTGTAAAAATTGCTACAAGACAAGTGAATTTCATGCGCAGAGGCTTAAAAACGTTTTGTCTTTTAAAAAACTGGGAGCGAATATGTTTCTCAGAAAATGGAAAGTTTTTTTCAGTTAGAATTTTGCTGAAATGAAATGATGGGGAGGCCTATTATCGAACTTTTAAGCCAGTGAAACAAGCAAAAAGGAAAAACATATTCTCCTTTTTGCCATTTCCTGGCATTTTCAGATAAATATCGTACTTTCAAGCTCCTGCAAGGAAGGTGTAAAAAATTCTTTACTGAAAAAGTGTATTTTCGAAGTATAGTACGAACGCCACTAAAATGTGGCGAATTTTACATTTTTGGCATATATCATTTATGCAAATTTTTAGCGTACGTTGAGATATTTCGAAAAACAAAAATATGGATCAGGGACTGATAAATATTAGAAGGATTCATCTCTAATACTCAGTTCAGGAGCTTATAACTTTTCTTATTTCAGCGAGCGTCTTCGGGTGTGATTTTTCACTTGTTCGTATCCTGTTAGTCTCTGAGATCAAAAATAGGTAAAATTTTGATTGATCAGACCATTAACTAAATTTCAATGTAAAAAAGGCTTACGGGCAAAAGTGGTCAGACTCAGGTAACTGTGGGTTGTCTATTGTATTACACATATGGCTCCTTAATTTACTCTTTGAGATCCTTCATCATGAGTTCTGTGATGATGCAATGTAATATAATTTTTTTCCTTATGCAGCTCTAAATCATGAGCGAGTATGTATCGAACCACCAGCTTTCGTCGGAATGTGTCGCGCGGCTTTTCCTCGATTTTCTTTCCATAAAAGCGACAACCAGTGCAAACGATTCATTTACGGTGGATGCGACGGAAATGAAAACAATTTCGAAACCGAAGGCCACTGCAAACGAGTTTGCATCGATAAACAAAGTATATTAGCTAGTATAGTACACTTAAACACAGTAGCCGTAAAGAAAATCTGGCATTCATATTTTGGCATTCAAGTACCAAAGTTACTCTTTCCTCCTCATTGTAAAGGTTGAATAAAAGTTCATAGTTGACAATTCAACACGATTGGACACTCGAATTTTTCACGTTATGTTTCGCGCATCATCGGTGTTCGACAAGCTTCGAAAGAAAGGAATGCACACACATTAGGCAGCAAGAAAAATCAGGGAGACGAAATTTAAACCAAACTTAAACTATCTATAACTCAGTGAGAAATGCAGTCACACTATTTTGAATCATATTTTCGAACAGATCTCACGATATCTGTCGATTGATACCCAGTTTGTTGCGTTTTAAAAGAAAAAATTTTGAGGCCAAACACACTGTCTGGTTGATGTCAAAACTTATGTATGAATAAAACTGGAGCAATAAATTATGCATTAAGATTCAAGGAATAAAGAAACAACCTGATATCAGTGATTTGAAAATTTTCGGAACATTGCCATTTTTAACGTGAAGTCAGCCAAAAAACTCAACGCTCATACTTTAGTCAGCAAAGAGTTGCTTTGACTCAATAATTTTCGAGTGTCCAGAATTGATTATTTGCAAAAATTCAAACTATTGACCACTAAAAAATACGAAATTTTAAAACTGAAGCTTTCACAGCTTCAGGTTTCGTATCACGCAATTCGCAGTCAAGAAAATGCCCTGTTCTATGTTCCCTAGAAAATCATTGTCTTCTTTGCAGCTTGTCCTGTTCCTGAGCTGCAGAAACCGCGGGAAGGCTGCCGTTACGACGAAAGTCTCAATGAAAAGGGTTGCCCGAAATATGTCATCGTATGTGACGGTAAAACAGCCAATTGAAAAGTGCGTGCATAAACAAAATTTTATTCCGGTCATTTGCAGTGAAAAGTGGTAAATGTCCGAATGATCACGCAAAAGCCCATCAGGATGCGTGTGTCGTCGAATGTGGTTATGGAGATGATAAGTGCCCAGGCGCCGAAAAGTGTTGCAAAATTGGGTGCAACCGAATATGTGTAGCACCGACAAAAGCTTGAAACATACTTGCGTGATGATCTGAATTTATAAGCTCCCTACGGACTAGAGGGTGTCATAAAATTTCGTGTGATAAGGGTATGGAACAGATTGTTGAACACTGGAAGAAAATAAATTCGCCTAGAGGAAGAAAATTCAACTTTGGAGGGAAAACTGCATCAATAATAAGCATCTATTAGCATCACGAACAGCAGCACATGTCGGAGGGTTAGTATCCTCTTTCTTTTGGCTCTATCTTTACAACTTATTTTTTCTAGAGGTTCTTGTTGTAAAGATTTTCAATTTTGATTAGGTAAGGTATTTCCGCGGTAATATTTATGTTTATTCAAATTCAAATTCCTAGCGAACAAAGCTTCAAAAATATTTATTGCAAGTCCCATTTTCCTCGCGACAGCTTGCAATGATATGTAGCCTTGAAATTAGCGCTAGCTCAACCATTCAAGCAGATTCCTAAATAAATCAATCGTTTCAACGTTAAAATCATTCGATATTCAATTGAAACTGCCCACACGATCGGAAATTTGTTCATGGAACGTAGACATTGGAAATATTTTTTTTGAAAATTCGTTGACAAGAATGCCTTCACATTTAGCTGCTGTTTGTAATACTAATGGGCGTTATACGAATAATTAGCGGAGTTTGACTTCAACCATTTTTTGGGCCAACAAGGGTAACCTCAAGGAAACCTTCTATGTCTGTCGCTCAACATGAATCTTATTAAGCTTACCTTACGAAACTGTAAAGACTATACGATACATTAAAGCCATGGAAAAACCAGACTCACTAAGTCTTAACTCTTAATACAGACTTATTTTACTTGAAAAATCGGCCTTAGTGCAACCATTAAGCCTCTTAAGATGAAGGTGGAGCAGCAGAAAACGCTCAAGCTTGCCATAGTTATGATAAGGTGAGTTAAAGATTTGTGTCTCGCAAGCCGATATTTTTTCAGCTCCGTTGACGCTGTTTCCTTTTCGTGCTAAGGTTCAAATTGAGAAGTGCGCCTTAAAATGAACGTTAACCAAACCGGTTTAGTTGTGATTGAAATTTCAACTTAACGCTGCCATTAGGCAAACTTTCGAGTTAATGTCAACCTAACGGTGAGGCTGCCTTTCAGCTTCAAGTCCAGCAACCAGGCCCGATTGTTCTGTACTGTACCCTTCAAAAGAAATTATGGAACGTTATGTTTGCAAATTTCAATGTGTTAGGTATTGCTTTTCATCGTCAAAATATTTTCAGTCAATAAATCTGAAACACGACATAGATTTGTACAGGATTACAAATGGTGTTAATTCTAAAATCTTCACTCACCTTTATGCTGAAATTCGCATAGACGTGGTAAATAATAGGACATCTATCCATATAATTTCTCAATATCTACATTACACAAGACGGTAAAATATGCTATTGATAGGTCGTTTTATACTACAGCATTGTGTGTAGAACAACTGTCATCCATTACATACTCTCCAGAGTGTAAACTTCGCATTTCCGTGAAGTTCGAGAGCTGTCAATCTCAAACAAATTTCATTTTAATGAGGAACTTATTGTTTAATTATAGTGTAATTCAGAATATTCATGCGAAGGTCTCCAGATGCGAATTCCAAAATAACACAGTAGTGAATTCGTTAGCCCACGTAACAACTAAAGCAATTTTACAGGAACAATTTTTCATAGTGGACCATTGTTTACACTAAAATTTGCATAACGTTGACAAAAATGGAAACTTTACTTATACTGGATCTCAACTTTAATTGAAATACATCGCGTAAGAGCGTTTGGTAGAGCATAGTGAAAACTGCGATAATGATCCATTGACTAATCTTCTACCCATGACACTTATTGAAGTATACAATACAAAATTTTTCTGACGTTTAGAAACTTACTCTGCAAAAGGTTAGTTTTTCATGTGGAAGATTACTGTAAACTTAAAATGAGTCTGAACGAAACTTCATTCACTTCTAATATAGATATCAAGGTTCGAAGGCATTAATACAAAGAAAATGCAATTATTTTAGTCGCTCTGAGTAACTTCCTGTTCTTCATTACCTGTTTAAAAAAATTGACCTCGAAGGATTTCACTCATAAGCAAAACTCCTTTGGTCGGTCGTCGTGGTCCACTCCAACCAGAAGTTTTGAAAATTAGGTTCGATCTCGGATGTAACCCTGATTTTTCTGGTCGATGGCCTAGCATTTCATCCTTATGAGGCCGATAAATTGTGTAGGCAAGCTTGGAATGTTTCTTGCAGGGATCCACTTAGCCCAGTTAGCATCTTGGTGATGAGCTGTGACGAATGAGGACGTGGGCCTATTCTATTTATCGCTAGATGGCTTGGATCAAGTCTTGCTTTGCCAGGCAGAAGCTAGCCTGTGGGAAGTGGCCTCTGCTAGGTGCAGGATAGCACCTGAAAAGCGCCTCCCATACATAGTGGGCACTTATATGACCGTAAAGGCATGCGGAGCCTGCCTTTTCGCTCATAAGAAAATGGGTAAAAGTGTACCAATCTGAAAACACTCACAAAAGCTTTATTTTAAGATTTTTTCATGAGACAATGTTTAATGCTAGGGTAGGTAAACTCGAACGTTTCTAGTTTCATATGACATATGGCTTAGCAGGAAATGGTAAAGATATGAAATAATACTTGCTTTCCACTACAAGCATTTCAAGAAAAACATGCTGTATAATCGGAAAATCGGAACACATAATGACTTGGTGAAATGGGGGCAACGTTGAACTCTACCCTAAATTGCATTTTCAGCCCCAGAATCACATGTTATGATGGTTAAGCGAAAAAATGAATTTGCCTGTCAAGCAGTTTTTATCTCTTGCCATAAAACTTGTTTTTCTGATATATGATTTCATTTAATGAGTAAACATGGCCGGCTTTTCTTTTGTTTGTCCCATATTATTATGCTTCTGCATGGCGTTTGTAAGCAAGTTTATTTGTTTTTGAATAGGATCTCGCTAAACAAAATTCTAATCGTTTTAGGTTCGACTAAATGCCGAAATTCCCTATGACCCCTTCGTCGACAAAGGTAGCAATCTAAAATCATTCTACATTTTCTATCGGATCATGACTTATGGTCTTTCTTTTGAAAGCTCTAAATCACCAGAATGTCTGTAGCCAAACGCCCGCTCTAGTTGGGCGTTGTCGAGCGGCGCACCCACGTTTTTCGTACCATCCAGAAACGAACGAATGTAAAAGATTCCTCTATGGCGGTTGTCATGGAAATGAAAACAGTTTTGACACCGAAGGCCACTGTAAACGAGTTTGCGTCAACAAGCAACGTAAGTCAATCAATAACAAGTTGTCTCGAAACGTTAATCCGGATATTGGAGTTAGATAGTAGGTTTTTTTGTATCATGCTTTACATGCATGTATGACGACGAGAGGTAGGAAAGTTATGAGAGAACTAATGGAGGCAATACCAAAACTTCAGAAGGTTTATATTTTTCAACAAGCTCTGATCGCTCAGATTGGCCGCTTCTATCAGGAGCTTTCTGTGGATCATAAAATATCTTTAAAGCCGAGCTTTTTATCCTTCCAATACAGTTTTCTCGACCATCAGAAAACATGTGGAAATTCTTGGGTGCCAGATCGAGAAAATACAGGGAAAAATTTATCATTGAGAAAGCTTTGACTTTCTGTATGTCGTCGAATTTTTTACGTGCATGGATGATCAATTTCCCATTACTGAAGTCCATTTTTGTAACTGAACCTCAGCTATGTAGTAATATACTCGTGCAAATAAAAAACCTGCTCCTTAAATCAGTATCTTTTTCACAAATTGACTGTAACAAAACAGGATCGGATCAAGCTGTTTTTTCGCCCAGATTCATTTGGCATTGAATGAACTGTAAGCCTTCGTTGACATTTTTACGCCCGACATTTCAGCCTGTGCGATTCCCTCATTGCAAAAGCCAAAAGCCGGATGTCGTTATGATGAAAGTCTGAATGAAAATGGTTGTCCGAAATACGTAATCGTCTGCGACGGTATGTAGACCTGTCAAATGCACAGAAATGGATTTTTTGAAATTTTGTTCTAAATTTCTAGTGAAACCTGGTCGATGCCCAACTGATCATGAAAAAGGTCGTAAGAACGTCATACACGAATGCACCCACAGTGATGACAGATGTAGCGGTGCCGAGAAATGCTGCAAGATAGGTCGAAGCAGTGTTTGCGTTCCGCCTGTGTCTTCATGATCATGCTATTCATCTTTTTATCTTCGTAAATGCTTTGATGTCTCCAATATAGTGTTAAAGCAACTTTGTCAACCAAAAAAGATTTTTGACGCAACAAAAAACGTTTGTGAAAAAATACACAAATAAAGAATTTCGTTCCAATTATCTACACTAACCAGAATGCTCGAGAACCAATGTCGTTTATTGTGAAAAAGCTTGTGTTATATAGACGAGTCACATAGCTTCAGAAAGGATATCCCCAAATAATTATTCTGAAATCATGGATGGTATGTGAGTATTACAGTGCACTCGATTGCCTATAGCGGCCTTCACGTGAAAACTCCAAATATCTGCACGTTTTCGATAGCCTGTAGGCATGTCGGTAATGTTACACCAATCTTTTTTCCATAGATCATGGTTGGTTCCACTAAAATTAGCATAAAAGTTCGTTTACAACCGATGACAGCAAGGGGCAAAGATAAAAAATTCTGAGAGATTCATTGGACAAAGTTGTGGGCACTATAATAATGTCCATTAAAGAAGCACGTATCTCTGATGCACTGTGTAATTACCGTTTTTAACTTCGACAATGTTAAAGAGCAAACATATCGAAAATGGTGCAAGATCAGATTGTCTTTCTGTGAAAAAGTTACCTTTTCGCTAGTAAATCTATCTATACTATAGCTGTTCCTCAGATCAGGTAAAGGTAACCTGTTGTTTGTTTAGCTCATTTATGCCAATTTTAGTGTAAGGAATCCTATGACCAAAACGATCGGTGTAACAATTCTTGCTACTGAGGCCTACCGAATGTACTACAACACGCATTATGGAAATGAATTTTCGTGAATGTGGCGAACGAGGAAAACTCTGCCACTACATGATGTCACGATCAACAGCTGTGTATAGGAGAGCAAAAAAGTGGGAAAATCTTAATTTGATTGCATAACAGGGTGTTTCAAAAGTACCATTTGGATTTTCACACAATGGAGCATCAGTTTTTGTACAGGAAAAATTTATTTTGAGTCTGATCAATTGCGTTGTGTATCGAGATTCGAATTATTCAGATAGGATTACGTCTGTAGCTAAGGGCTATGCAAGCGGCATTATTCATCAAGCGAAATTGGATCGCTCATAGCTAATGACGTTGTAATAGGCACCAAAACGAGTGGCCTATGCTGAAATACATGATGTGGCACAGGACGTTATCCTTTTGAAACCGCGGAAGATCTTCAATTGTTGGAAAGACATAAAAATTTAAAGTCTGTTTTTTACAGAATGTTTGCAAAGTGCGAAATGATCGTTGGTCATACAAAGCAAAATCGTAAGATTACGAAATAGTACTTGTTCTCCAGTATTAAGCGGCAGCTTCCGAAAAATTCCATCTTCCCTATGATAATTTGAAAATTCATCGTACCTGAAAATCCCGTCAAGTATCGCCCAGGAGTTCATTTTGTATGAAAGTCAAAACGCGTAGCTACAGTATCCTAAACTTTGGAATTATCTATTTTTAGCATTTTATGTTATGTAAACGCAATTCAAAATATTAAAGCATAAAAAATACACATCCCTATAGTAAAACATTTTTTATATACAGGAGACAATTCTCCGTCTCGAACTTTACACTTTTAATTTCTCACAAAGAGGTGGGAAAAAGCCGAAAAAGCCATTTTATCTATTTCCGGGTATCTTCCCTTAGGATGCCATGTCGCAGAATTTTTTTCATCATTTCTGTAGGCACTATTGCCCAACCTATTGTGTAAAAATTTCAATCAAATTTGCGCACCGTTTTGAGAGCTGTAGAGACTTGTAGACACTTCACCGTCATACCAATATATTTTTCAATCTGAGCAAGTCCTCAACCCATGGAGTTCTAGGAATACATGATTCGTCTTTACCGAATATATATTAGACTGAAGAATATGACCAAGTTCCGATAAATTTGCATTGTTCTAACTTTGTTGGTTACTAAACGACATGCTTCAAATGAGAGTTCGAAAATCTTGAAAATTTTATTAAATTTCAGATATCGAATGATTTTTATGAAGTTAGTTTACAGAAAAACGGCAAGAGTTAATCCGATGCCCCTTGCAGTACTGAAAAGGCACTTCAATCCATTATCATTCGATTCATTTCATTCTTGCTGACATCGTGTGATGTGAAACAGGACTTCTCCAACTTTAGAGCTCTTTCTCACAGTTTATTGCTTAGGCCTTAGTGTCGTATTGGGTGCTCGTATGCCCTCGGCTACCTAGCTGCGGTTCTTGGGAGATCCAATCTGGTACGGCCCCTGACACTAACCCGGTACTAATTACAATCCTACTGCAGTTAACTGAGACTTGATGTACGAAGATATTTATTTTGGGCAAACGAAAAGTGTAGTAAAATACAACAGTGAAAGTAAGTGAGAAACGAATATGCAAAGTGCCAAAATACGTGAACACAAACGCCTGTCTCCTCCCTGCTTCGCTGATCCTTCTATTCGTCCCTGTGCACAGAGCCACAGGGACTTCAGGATATCTTAGTCCACAGCCTAAGCTGAAAACTTGTCAAAAGACGGACTAAATGAACCTGACTCCAAAACAACAACTCACTAATTTCCTTGACCAAAATTGAGCGTCAAAACCTCCTCAGGCCACGTAAATCCTCAAGACTGATCCGCAACACGAACCCAACACACACAATAAACGAAAGCGGGGAATGCGACCAAGTTCCTTCCTGAGTCACCGCGGGTCTTCACAAAACGTCCGATCCTTCCGATAGGACGACCACAATATGCAAAATGGAGACGCTTCTCCGACGACAAAATAAAAATGATCAGGCAATAATAAAACGAATTATAAGAATGAAAAAATATACTGCAACGCGCCTAACATCAACTTGCGAGTTGCATGCAAAACTTTTGCGCCCACCATTTATTTATTTTGGACCAAAAATATGTGTGACACAACCCGTTTTATCGGTTTGTTTACCTAAGAATACATGGAAACACTTTAACAACAAAAGACTTTAGGGAATGAAAATGAGGTAATTAGAGGACCAAAGGTCAGAGGAATTGACCCTCTGACATTAGTCAGATATTCGATACTTATTTTGTGACATTAAACTAGCAGCTTCGATTTTTTTTGAATTAAATCACTATAGAAAGGAATTTTCGTTGTGTCCTTTCTGAGGCATCTTGTTAGACAACCATTGTAAATCGCTCAATGAAATTTTACCAGCAATTCAAATCACAGCCCTTCTTTTTATTTCTCTTTTCTTGACTATGTCAGTGTTTCTTGTACCTCGTTAATTGCATATTTAGTGGCATTAATCAACATTTTGTATAAACTTTTGCAATGTGCCCCTACAGCTCCCAAAATGGTGCGCAAATCAGAATGAAATTTTAAGACAATATGGTGGACATTAGTGGCTACAGAAATGAAGAAAAAAGGTCCTGTCGGAAGCCCAAAGAAAGCTCCAAATGGCTTTTTCGGTTTCCTTCAACATTGTAAAGTAAGGAATACGAAATTTTTGATACCTGCATATCGAACATGCACTTCTGCGTGTAATGAACATTTGTTTTCTCTAAATTTTTGCGGATACATCTGAACCCATTTTTCCATAGCCGGAAAGGCAGGCTTCACCAGACTATTCAGTCATATAAGTACCCACATTATGTGAATGGTGCTTTTTGATTGCTTTTGCTGCCCAGCAGAGGTCATATTCCACAGGCTAGCTTCTGCGACCCAACTCCGTAAGAATAAATGGCTGTGTCTGCTGAGGTTAGCTACCATAAAAATCCGGGTTACGCAACCTGATTCTCGAGTCTAGTAGTTGCGACAATAACCACTAATCAAAGGTGGCGCTACATAATTAACATTTAACTACTGAATCGTATCCTGTAATATTTCAAAAGATGCCGAAAAATAGTGAAAATTACAAGCTTTGAAGCACTGTAGCTATGCGAATTTTAACGTTTATGTGGAATGAATCCTATCATGATATTCAGCATATAAACTACTCAAAATTTATCATTTTCCGATGTTATTTATTTATAACGTATCATGGGTTCATGGAACCCAAGTTGAATCTCTCAGAAATTGTGACTTAATGTTTAGAAGTATTTCAAGGAAAACACTCCATATACTTCTCTTTTCGAAATGTTTGTTTCGTCTTTTCTTTCACGTCATGAAAGAAAAGACTGCTTTTTTTATTTTCGTGGTGCTATTTATCAATCCATTCTTATTCATATTCTTGGATTCAATTTTTTGCGCAGCAATGAAACATCACGTTTTGAGGCGGATTCATACTTTATCCGGCGTCCGGCAACGGGCGTCTGGCGAGCTATTATTAGCTTCCGGCATTTGGTGTCCGGCATCCGGCAATTTGGCTTCCGGCATCCGGCAATTTGGCTTCCGGTATCCGAATTCGGATGGTCCGGCAAGTTGCATGCCGGATCGGATGGAAATTCATACTTCTTCCGGCGCTGGAAAGGCCGGATGACAATTTATTCTTGCTTTTGCTATGTTTAAATACTTTGAAATCTGTGCAATATTTTGTTTCAGGAAAAATTGCGTATGAAAAATATATATAATATTATTTTCCAGGTCTACTCGTAATTATTAGTTGATGGTGTCAGAGGAACAATATATTCTTGATCCAGCAATTTTGTACTTGTTTTTTTGTTACTGTACAAATACGGCTAGAAAAAAGTTTTTATATGACTAACAAGCACATGCTTTCAAGAACGGAAAAACATTCAAAATATTCAGCAATCAAAAATTAAATGAACGTCATGATTAAAAATACAAAATTTTGCTTTAACTAAAAAATTGATATCTCCCACATGCATTGCATATGCAAAAATCAATTAAACACGTGGTTCTGTTGAAATTACATACAAAATATGTTTTCCGGCATCCGGAAAAATACAAACTCAAACTGTTTCTACTCATCCGGCAAAATTCCAGTCTTCTGGCAAGAAAATGGGACGGCAGCGTGGGAATCCGAAAAAATGACGTCATCCGGTGCCAGAATGCCGGACAACTTGCCGGATCAAAAATCTAAAAATAGACTTTTTTTCGGATGTTGGATGCCGGATGAAGTATGAATCCGCTTTTATCCACATTGCAATTCATTTGTCGTACTTCTTCGAGACATAGGAAATATTGGAACAAAAAAATCCGAGAGCTTGCAATTCAAAACCACTGCAGAATCATGATTAGCATTTTAATATTTTAGCATAATATTTTTATTTCAACGCCTATGAGTTCTATTGAATGTTGAATGTATGTAGAATGTCATATTTAGAATGTAGCTATAGTTCATTTATTTAAAAATGATAGACGCAAAAAAGCCAAAAGAGTAGGTTCAATTCGCTAGACAATATTTACTCGATAAAAAACTCAATACTGTAGAAAACGCTGAATTTCTCCGTGAGAATGGGACAGGCCAAAGTCATTGAAAACACGTCATGTTCATCCACCCTCGATTGGACTGAACTGCGCCGATAACTGAATGCTACTGGAAAGATTTTGATTACTTAATCAGATTATTGAAGGAAATTTGCAGCTGTTCAGTTTGCGGCTCATGGCCGATAAATTTTTTTCCATTGATTACAATAGTAAAGCTGGGTATATACTTACCCGTACGCACGTGCGGAGCAGTTTTGCGACCTGCCAATGTGCGGCCAAAATGCGGGTTGTCAAAATATACTTCAGCCAAAAAAGCGCATGCGGCCTCATTGCGGGCCGCATTTGAATATACTTGACCGTACGCGTACGGGTGTGAGGGATGGCTGGAAAATCTAGTACAATCGTGCGCCATGAGCAAAGCTAACTTGATTGATGGAAACTGTTGAGCATTAATTAGTAAGTCGAAGTACATATGCTAACGGCCGCGCCTGATAGAAAATAGTTATCATTTTACCCATGACAGAAAATAGTTATCATTTTACCCATGACCCGCGCCGTAAAATTTTGACCAAAACGCATCTTTTCGGTTTTGAATTACCCAAAATTTTTTTCTCAATGGGAACCATACGGACAATTTTTTTCCTCATTTCGAAATTTTTTTCCTCAAAACACCCCATTTGAGGGAAAAACGGTGCCCCTCCCCTGAACGTATGACATTGCCTTTTGAAACGCGTCAGGCACAGTAGCCATGTATTTTTCGCGCGTAATATTTTTTGAATTTTCTACCGTGCATCCGAAAATGTTTTTCCCAACTTGGGAAACAGTCCAAAGTTTCCCCCCCCCCCGTTTCAGAAACAAGCTAAAAATATTCGCATGCGATCCCATCGCGCCAACGGGCGGCTCGAAAATGGAGTTCAATCGTGCGCCATGGGCAAAAAACAATACTTTACTGTACAGCGGCGGTGGTTCCTGATCCGCATGAATTACAGATGTGCGAAAAAGTAGAAATGGTTCCTACTTGCCCGCACGCGCAAAATTATTGGGTCCCGCAAATTTTTCGCCCGGCACCCGCAATGCGGCGCACGATTGTGCGTCCAATTTCCGGGCCGCAAATTGCGGGGCCCGCTCAAAAATCGGCGGCGCACGTGCGCCCTGGTAAGTATATACCCGGCTTAAGCTTAATAGATTTTTCCGTATTGAACTAACTTTCATGAGATCGCTGCGTCGACAATTTCAAAATGAATGGTGTATAGTATCAAGTTTATCCTGAGTTCGGGTATGAATTAATAATCATTTGCAACACTTTTATCGTTATCACTTTTATGTAACATGCTTGTAATTTAAAAATGACGCAAATCAGCACGTTCGTCGACATTGTTTACACGAAGTTTTAGGATAGAATTTTTTACTCAGAAGACTGCTTGAAATTTAATATGCTCACAAATTTCCAGTCCTATCTGACATGTGATTTTGTAGGAAATCGTTACTATATGCTAAAATAGATTTCTTCCCGATAGATATGATTTACAAGCGATAGAAAAGCACCGCAGTCATCTTGTTCGGCCTTTTATCACGAATGATGAATGTTTTATAACAAGCGATATTGCACGCACAATATCAGACTTCACATGAATTTCATTGCAATAAGACATCCAACTGACTGTACAGCACGTTATACTATAACCCATGTACTCTGAAATGATCGACTCATCGACAACCAAAAAAGTAAGTTCAATTTGATACGCACTTTTAACGGAGTGAAAAGCTTTGTACTGTAAAAAACGCTAAATTTTTCCGTGAATGCCAAAATCATATAAAAGATATAATACTGTTTATGCGCCGTTGATTTGGAAAGAACAATGTCGATACTCGAGTGCTACTCCATAAATTTTGACCGCTTAACCAGGTTCTTGAAGGAATTGTCGACTGTCTGTTTGTCTCTCACTAACTAGAAAATGTCATCGATTACAGTAATACGCTTAAAACTGGGGCAGTGTTTAAATCTGTCCCAAAAATTCCATTTTCACCGACGTTTTGATAGCTGCACGCAATAGTGAATTTGCTTGTCAAGCAGTTTTTATCACTCCATATTCTCTGTTTTTCTGCTTTGTAATTTTATTTTATCACTAAAAATGGCGTGCTTTTCTTCTTTTTATTCCATATCATGCTTTTGTGTAGTTTTAGTAAGTAAATTTTTTCTTTTTGAACCCTCTGGACAAATTTCACATTATTTCAGGTTCGGCTAAATGCCGAAATTCCTTACAACCCCTTCGTCGACAAAGGTAGCAATTTAAAATTAGTTCTACGTTTCCCGTCGGGTCATGGTATTTTTTCACAGCTTTAAATCACCAGGATGTTTGTTATCAAACATCTGCTGTTGGTGGACGTTGTCGAGCGTTTTTTCCACGTTTTTCGTACCATCCGAGAAGAAATGAATGTAAAAAATTCATTTATGGAGGTTGTCATGGAAATGAAAACAGTTTTGATACGGAAGGCCACTGTAAACGAGTCTGCGTCGATAAGCAACGTAAGTAAATTAGTAACAGCTTGTCTCGCAACGTTAGTCGGATATTGGAGCTATAAACTGTAGTTCGTTTCTCCACAATGCTTGACAAGTATGGCAACGAGAGATAGAAAAGATCTGTGAGAAATTGTCGTGGCAATACTGTTGCCTCAGTAACTCTATATTTTTCATATAGAGTTACTGTGATTCCACACTGATCGCTTAGATCAGTCGTTGTTATCAGGAGCTTCTTGTAGATCATAAAATACCTTAAAAACCAAGTGCTTGAGTTAAGAATAAATTTGAACGTCTGGCAGGTCACGGAAAAGGCATAAGTGAGAAAAATTATTATAACGAATGGTATTGACTGTAATTTTCAGCAAATTTTTTTTGCTCGGACATGTTATTACTTCAGCCACGGGTAATAATATATTCGTTTAAATCGAAAACCTGCGCCCAAATTTAATATTCGTTTTAACAATCAGACTGTAGCAACATGACTTGTTTTCGATCAGATTATCCACCTTTTGCATCATTAAAATTTATTTCGAATAAAATGAACTGTGGAACATTATTCACATTTTTGAGCGCAATATTTCAGCCTGTGCGATTCCTTCCTTACAAAAACCGAAAGCCGGATGTCGTTACGATGAAAGTCTCAATGAAAATGGTTGTCCAAAAAATGTAATCGTCTGCGATGGTATGCAGAACTACCAAATGCATGGAAACTGCAATTTGAAAATTAAATTTCTAGTTAAACCTGGTCAATGCCCACCTGATCGTGAGACAGGACGTAGGAACATCGTATACCAATGCGACCACAGTGATGAAATTTGCGATGGTCCTGAGAAATGCTGCAAGATAGGTCGAAGCCGGCTTTGCGTCCCACCTGTGGCATCGTGATCACACTATTCAATTTGCCATCGGCAGAAACGATTTGTAATTTGAAATATAGTGTTAGAGCAACTTTTCCAATGAAGAAAGATTTCTGATGCAACAAAAAATGTTTATGAAAAAATATGGAAAAAAATGTACAAGTATAAAAGTTGTTCCAAATTATTCTGCAGCAATCAAGGGCTTTCTATCGTGAAAACTTTTTATGTAGACTAGTCACTTCGCCCCATCGATTAGGAGTGATGGGGTTCCATCGAATCCAGTACTGTAAACTGTTTTATATAGCATGCTTGTAAATAAGAAAATGGTGCACATTGACTCTTTGGTCAACATCATTTACACAAAGTTTTACGACTGAAGATTGGTTGAAGTTAGTATTTTCACAAATTATCAATCTTGTGTGATTACGATTTTGTAGAGAATCGTAAAAATATGCAATAGCACTTTTTTCCATTTTGTGATTTACAATTTTTAAGAAAAAGTGAAGTCTCCTTATTTTTCGCACTAATTTTTACGTGTTGAAATTCAAATCGCTGCAGTTGTTGTTCAATAATCAACGGAAAACCAAAAATCAAAATCAGCTTTAAAATTAACCTAGATATGGCGCTACAGTAATTACTTTCTAACAGCAACAAGTTTTACTAGCGCTTTTATGATTTTTGTGTAGGTCTCATGGGACGGATTGTATTACGGGGCTTATCCTAGTTTTTTTAATCTTCCTGAATGCAACTTTTACTCCATTTTTCAAAATATGATAGTGTCTGTTGTTTTTGACTATTAAAACGCGAGCCTATTGTTAAAATTCTTCAATACAAATGAAAACTGAACATACTAAACAATGATCGTCTGGTTTCTGAGCTACAACCGTGAATTTTGATAATCAATAATAAAACTGTTTCATGTTAAAATTTGCAGTTTTGTGGAATTTTCCATATTTCCGCGATTGTGTACTGCTGAACGATCCCAGATTAGTTTTGAAACAGTCCGCAAAAAAATTTTCGTAGTCTTATCGTTTTTTCGTTAGAAATGGGACTCTTCGGTAGTGTTTTCTCTCGAATCTGTTGACTTCTTTGGAATCTGTCGAAATCCATGAATATTATGAAAACAGGCGACTTTGTACAGGAATGATATTCTGGCATATGCGACTAAAATCAGCTGTCGAACGCAAAGCACGCGAACTGCTAATCTGCTGTTCTTCCTGTGAGGTGACAGTATCAGTTTGTTGGCGGCATTTTATTGGAATTGTTTCACGCTGCACAAACTGTTTCCGATATGAGGGTTTCTCTCAGACTTTTTATTCAAGTCCAAATTGTGCACCTTAAAAATTGGTCAGATAACGTCTTTTCTGTTTATCTGATCAGAATAATCAGTCTGATGCTATTTTCAAGATTTCAGCTCATAGAAATAAAACCTATTGAAAATTTCACAATACGATAATTGGTAATCGTTAATTGTTGTCTTGTAAGCTTTTCATATCATACCAGGCGGGAAGCATGTAAAATTCCATAGTTCTTTTACATCCATTCAGTCAAGTCATATGTCTGAACTGAAATGTGTAATTTGGGAGACAAAAATTGTCTGAATGTTTGTTGTGGCTGATTGTAATAACTCATTTTCGCTGTCTGCTTTTTGGCCTGTACAACCCCAGTAATGTTACATATTTTTGATTTCCGTGAAATTTAAAAACTGTCAATCTAAAACAAATTCGCTTTTAATGGGGAACTTGTCGTGTGTCGGCGTTTCATTGAATGCGATTATTTGCATGTGTATCATTCTATTCAGCATAATCGCTCATTGGTCTTTCGAACTATAGTCTGTTTTCTTCTGAAATGTTTCTAAATAATAAAAGTGGAAAGCAAGTACTATTCGCCATTTTTACGATTTTCGGCTGAACCATGTGTTACATTGAACTGCTAATTTATGAGCATTCTCACCTAATCTTTTGCAATTTTTTATGAAAAATCTTACTGTGAAAACTTTGTGTAAACGATTTTGACGATAGTACTGATTTTCATGATTTTTCAACTTGCAAGCATTTTATAAAAAACAGACAATAGAAATTCAGAACTCGATGGAATACGCTGGTCTACAACAGCACGGACTTAACTGGCCGACCCTGGAGTAGTGGTCACCTGTAGTTGGCTAAGCGAGGGGCAATAACAGGAACAGCGTAAACGCCGGGCTGCTAGTATTATACATGCGCTACTTTCTGACGTCAAATAGTACTGATCTCAGCGAGCAGAGTTTCTCAACGACGCATTATTAAAAATAATATCATGTAATGTTATTTTAATTAATAAAAAAACTCGTTCGAAAAAAAAACAAAATAAAAAAATGAAAATAAAATAAAAATACACAAGAAAAATGAAAATTCGTACGGACGGGAAAGGAAACAGAATGCTCCGGAGATGACTTTCCAACATGAAACTTGAACGCCACTAATTAACGAACGCGCAGAAACAAAACAATGTAAGAATTATTTGCATAAGAAAATGATTTCAATGGGGTCTGAAGATCATAAGTCACGGATTAAGGCAACGACAATACACAGGTAACAACCAAAGTAATTTTACAGGTGTAATTTTTCCCGTGTACTATTAATTGTTTGACAAAAATAGAAACTTTGCATATATTCGATCTCAAAATTCATTGAAGCACATATTGCAATAAAAAGGCGTAAATTAGAGAACAGTAAAAAGTGAAATAATGCTCAGTTAGAAAATTTCTTGAAAATTCTTGAAATACGCAATTCTAAATTTTTTTTGGAAGCTTATATTTCTGTAGCAATGTAAGGTACGTTTTCCATCTGGATTATTGTAAACTAAAAATAAGTCTGCATAAAATTGCAATCCTTTCTTATAATCTTCAATGTTCCGAGACATGAATATAAAAAAATACAACTCTTGGAATTATTTTGAGGGCTCCTTTTTTTGTATGACCCATTAAAAAATTTGAGCTCCAAACGCTCTTCTACTTGATCAGATGAATTCATTTCATTCACAAGCAAAACTCCTATGGTCTGTCTTTTATAGCGTGCTTGTAAATTTAAAAGTGACAAAAGAAGTAATGTCCTCAAAATCGTATACACAAAACTTTTCGATGAAACAATCAGTAATGGTTGGTCAGGCAGGTTCCAAGAGACAAGTAGTTCAACAGGATATCGTAAAGATATAGAATAGAAATTTTGGAGAATTTTGGACAAAAAATTGGCATGTTTTTTCGTTGACGAATTGCTATTCGTATGATGTACAACCTCGCAGAGCTATACAGTAAAAACATGATATACGGTCAAGAATGGTCATTGTGAATTTTCAAAACCTTACAGAGCCGTAGAAAAATGCAAACAGCGTTCTTTTGGCTGCATTAAGTTTACAAAAAGCGTGATCTGTATTGGAAAACCCTATGATCACAGTTTTCGAATCCTTGTTTGCCTTGCGATTATGTACTTATTTTTTCTTGATGATGCAGCGTTATACTAGAGGTAGAAGCGTCTACTGTAGAAATATTTATGGATGCTCCGCAAAATTATCAAACACTTTTTTGACACAATTTCATCATTTTCATCGATAAAAATTAACTTTATTATATCGTCCAAAGCCTACAATACACGCAAGGTCGATCAACATACGTGTAAAATGTTGAGCTGATTTTATGCCGACTGTACTAATAAGTTGACTATCCCAGTAGGTCGACTGTTCCAGAGCGCGGATTGCACTACATTTTAGCATATCTTCTTCACATAAGCCTAGGCCTTAGAATAACAATGCCCAAGCCTAAGTCCAGGCCTAAGCGTAAGCCTAAGCCTAAACCTAAGTCTAAGTCTAAGGCCTGAAAGCAATCTGATATTGCAAATTGGAATCGTTGAACTGCCCTGGTCCGGTTTTAATTAATTTTATCAGTACAGTCGACATCGTGGGACAGTCGACCTACTGGCATGGTCGACTTATTGGGACGGTCACTTTCTGGTATGGTCGACTTACTTGGATGGTCGACCCACTGGGATGAGGGATGATACCGTTGAGTGTGTATTACTGGACGAAAATTTATGCAGTCATCCTATGCAGAATGATAGATATGTTTTAGGAAGGGAAGTACACCAAAAATGACAAAAATAATATTTATTGAATTTTTATTACCAGGGTTCATGCGCGTCCTTAAAATCCTTGAAATTCTTGAATTGTTCTTGAATTCTGAAGAAAGGGGAAATTTGAGTTTTCATAACGTTCAAGGCTTAAAGGTTATTTTGAAGTAAATTTTACAAAAATTTGAAGTGAAAATCTCAAAACTTTTCAGCCAAAACCTTGTTTCCTACTTAAATTCTTAAATGTGATTTTTTCATTCTGCTTTCACTTCTTATTTTGTACAATATTGAGTGAGAATGTTATCTTTCGGGTATGAAATGATCATTTTTGAACAGACATGATCGATTTTAGATCGTAAATACTTTTTTTAAAATTATTTTGCCGATTTTCGTGGCAAAAATTTAGGACTTTATTTTCTTCAATGAATGTAATCTGTCACTAGAGGTCACTCGAGCCAGTTTAATCATCGTAAAATGGTTCTGTATGGTATCCGACTTTATCTGTTGGGGTAATATCCACCTGGAATCAGAACTTTGGCATCTTAGCTCAAAATTTTAGAGAATTTTCCTCGCAAGAAACTTTTCGACTGCAGGATTCAAGTTCTGAATTTTATCTGATTAATTTGGGCCTGGACTCGGATTTCACATCATGAGTTGTGGGATCCTTGACTTGGTCTTTTTCTTTACATCGTTCAGATGATGTCAATAGTATATTCATTTTCAAGTGAGTCATGGAAAGCAAAATAATCCATAAAAAACTCAACTGACCAGCATCAAATGATCTCCGCCATTCCATGCCCCTTGCACTACGACGATTAGACCAAAATCTTCTTTTCTCAATTTATTCGTCTAACTGTTAAAGTCAGCTAGGGAAAAAAGTGTTCCTAATACGCTGGTTGTGTATTATTTGCATGAACATTTTTCTGGGCGCCTAGGCTCATTTGGAAAACATAGACTGTAGAATAATAATCATTGAATTCCCTACATCTTTGATCAATAGGTGGTGGGAATGCTCAATGGTCATTGGAGTGACCAATCATTTGGATAATTTTCTTGACATAGTCGCCTATAGATTACTTCTGGTTGGATTTTCCACCTTTTAGTTGGTTCTTGGACTTCAATCACACCCGGAACTCAAAAATTTGAGGACACGATATCCAACCACGGAGGTCTTTAAGTGTAAATTCTCGTCCGAAAAAATTCTGGAGTTGGGAGATCCGATACATACTATGTGGGACATGTTACGAGCTGCCTTGGGATTACTTCTAACAATAAAAATGGTCATAACGAAACATTGCGATGTTCAACCGATTCAAATTTCCTATCGATGAATGATATTTATTGTCAGAATACGTTGAAATCCGCCGTGCCAGAAAGAAAACCCGATGCGAAAAACATCAATGGTCATGGGGAAGATCAAATTGAAAAAGTCACATAAATGATAAAGCTGATTTTTTACATATATTTCCCTGAATCAAATAACAACATCGATAAAAAACTACTGCGTGCGATTTTCACATCACCTTCAATGCCATTTGATCATTTGTGAGACAAAAACTAACATTCAATTATGTGTGAAGTACGAAGGTACATCTTTAAATATCAGTGCAAATGAACATAATTCATTAGTTTATCATTTTACTACAAATCTGAATCATTTTACTGTAATACCGAATTTATCGCATTCAATGACGAGTGTCAGAAAATCGATCTTCGTGATTTTTGTTGTCAATGACGATATTGCGAAAGGTAAAACGGTTCAAATATTTTGTGATGCGAACTGATATGTTCTGGAGGCAAAGTTCTATCAGTTGTTGGGCAACAAGCTTTCCCAAGTTCTAACACTCGAAAGCAACTTGTCCAAGAATATATCATGGGGGAAAAGCGCATCATTAGTCGGACAGAGCATTGGATGCCCAACAGCTGTGGTAAAAATATTGCATTGAAAATGCTAGAATTTCATTCTAAACACTGCCCGACTCAATTATTCCGTCATCCTATGGAAAAAGGTGCTATTTTCTCACTGTTCTACTTATCGTCTCAGTCCCCCTTTTTTGCACATTTTTTGTAACCCAGATTACCATACAAATAACTGGATAAAAGGCGTTTGTAGTTACAGAAAAAGGCATTTTCTGCAGTCGACTGGCGTTTGTACTTGAGGCGGTGACATACGTGGAATACAAAAAAATGAAATCTATATACTCTAAAAAGCTGCTTCGATATCAATTTGAAAATCTTACGTTGTATAGGATATTGCTACAGTGAACCAAAGTAAATGTTTATAGATAATTCTACTTGTGCTGTGCACATTGAAACGTTAATGAATGAGCTTAGTATAGGAATTCTTATGATCATGAGTAAACAATCAGAACTGACAAATTTTTGTCATTATACTCCATCCATTTTGATATAATTGATGCGGTGATTCCATAAAAGCAATTAAAGACACCATTTCTGAGAGATACTACCTTCTGTTCCATTAACCTATGGTAAGTTGAAAGTTAATTGTTTTACACGATAAGTATCGTGGCAAGATTCACTTCGCATAGAAGTCAAAATTCGCGTAGCTACAGTACTCTAAAGTCTAGAATTTCACATTTTTTGACATTTTTCAGTCCGTATACGTGTTTCGAAATATCACAGCTCAAAAAAGGCGTTACTCTGTAGCCAAATATTCATTACATGCAGAAGACAATGGTCTATATTCAGACATGATAAAGAATTTTCAATCCCTTACTTTACTCTTTTTATGCTGTTTTAAAGTGTCAAAAAGTAAGTCGAAATAAAACGAAAAAGTCATTTGGAGCCTTGCTTGGACACCTTCATATAGGATGCCGCAGATTTTTCTTCATTTCTGTAGCTACTAATGTCCAACACATTGTGATAAAATTTCGATCAGGTTAATGTATTGTTTTGGGAGCTACAGGTGTCTGCACATTCTGAAAGATGGTACAAAAATTCTGATTAATTCCACTAAACATGCGATCAACGAAATGCAGAAAAAACTGAGAACGCTTAGATTAAACGAATACAAAGAAAAGATGTGAGTCGAATCAGTGTTAAAATTTCATCGATCTATCTACAGTGGTTGGGCAACAGGATACCCCAGAAGAGACGCAACAAAAATTCCTCACTTCAAGAATTTGATTGATAGATCGAAGCTGCGAGTTTAATGTAACAAAATAAAATGTTGGCTGTCAGGATCTAGCCTATCTTATAATCTACGAGGAAGTGCTCTATAGTTGGAGGCAGTTTCATACTACGTGATGTCAGCCGTACAAAAAGAGACCAAGTGATAGTAGATTGCAGTGCCTTTCGAATGCAGCAAAGGGCATCTGAATAAAGGCCCTGTCATACTTCACCGCGCGGCGCCGCGCGGTGGCTTGTCATACTTCGCAGCGCGGCGCCATACGGCGCCGCTTTTTTACTTTTGGATTTTGCTCTTCTCAAAAAATGTGTATTGGTTTAGTTGAAACCTGATGGGGCGCCGCGCGGCGCCGCGAAAATTACAAAAACCTATTCATACTTCAAAGGCGGTACCGCGCGGCGCCGCTTTTTAGTATGAATTGAACAACCGCCGCCGCGCGGTGAAGTATGACAGGGCCTTTACTCTTGTCGTTTTCCTGTTAATGAATTTTAAATAACCACTCGATTTCTGGAATTTATTGAAAATTTTCGAAATTTCCAATTTTTAATTTGAGGCACCTCGTTCAGCAACCATCAAACCTAGATCAATGGAAATCTATCACGACATCGAGCCATATTTTTTCTTCTTACGTATCAGGCAAAGAAGCATCCCGTATTTCCAGAACTTATTGGTTGAGAATTTATCCAGGTTCGAAGAATAATTGAATGACAGTTCAATGTATGCAAATTTCTACAGCTCTCAAAACGGTGGTCGATAAAACGATATTACTTTCACTGCTACTGTAGAAATGTATGAACTAAAGTATAAAAACAATAATTCCTCGGCATCATCGGTAAAGATGCTCGGGAGTACCCCAAAACAGGATTTTCCACTTTTTGCTTTTCATTTTCGACAATTTAACCTTATTTGCGTAGTGCAAAATGTCCATTTGTGTAACAACTAGTACATCAAACTATAGTACGTTATTAATTTGATAATTCTATAGTACACATAACAAATGTATCACAAGGGATAGACAAGGGCCACCTGGAAAATGCAGTGATTTCTGAGCAATTTCCATAAGTATGCCTTCTTCAGAGCTGTTCAGCTCTCAAAACGGTACAAAGATGTTGATGAAAATTCTACCAATACAGTAAAAATGCATGAGCTATAAAATATGAAGATAAAATTCCTCGGCATCCAATAAGAACGTGCATGGGAGTGCACATAAACAAATTTTTTTCAATTTTGACCGCTCATTTTTGACTCTTTAAACTGTCTGAAAGAGTGTACTATGCTATTATTCTCTGTAAACATTACATTAAAAGATATCTTATTCTCTCTTTGTAAAATTAATATTCATTTATCGAATGGGATTAATCCGATCCTGAAACATCGGCTGGTTAAAAAGACCACTGAAAATGCCAATTTCAAGCTAAACTAACGATACCACGAAACTCAGCGCACGAAACCACCTAAAATATCTCATTTTGAGATATGATTAATTTTCAACTTATCACAGTGAAAGTAAAACTTCTCAGAAATCGTGCCTTAAATACGGACTCAGCCCTGTTCAAATCGACAATGGATAAGCATGATATTTTTTCAATGATTTGGCTTTCTCAATTCTTATGAGAAAATTCATCGTTTTTCTGCACTATAAAGTTTTCCACTAAGTAAAAATGGAGTGTCAAATTAAATCTAATTTTTTGGTTTTCGCTGCGTGTATCACTAGATTGAATGGGATATATTTATCTTTTGTTCTTTAGATGATTTGTTCTACAATTCGACGAAGTCTGTAATGAAAAAGAGAAATACTCCTCCCAAGTATTGCCGCTCATTTCAGTGTCGCGTGGAAAGCAATTGTCGCTGGAATGAATATTGTCAGGACATCAAATTGTGTTGCTATATAATGCGGCGACTAGAGTAGAAAATCGTGATGATGAAAAATAATTTTTTTCGCTGTTTATGGCTAATTAATCAACTGCAATTTAATAATTTCTTTAAAAAACGGATGCACGCACAAATCATAAAAATTTTTTGATGAGAGAGAATGAAAATCCAATATAACAAAAAAGAATTTTTCAAACTTTAATACAAGTTCTTAAAAATCTAGTCAACTCCTTTTTCTAGCTTGGCAAGCAAGTAGATTCTTTTTTTTCTGTCCCTTCGGGACATTTTCTAATAAACTTGTCCACTTTTTTTTAATGGGCCTCGACCATACAGGAAAACCTTCATAGAAGCACATTTAAGTTTTAAATTTGCCCATTTCCAGTAAACAGCGTGTAAAGGGACCATATTCATTGAATTCCCCATGCTCAAAAACCCTTCAACCCTAAAAATCATTGAAATACCTATGTTTACACACAGAACAATTTTTTGTGTAAAATGACTGCGTCCACTGAATTCCACGTGGTCAGAAACCTCTACCCCAACAATCGCGGAAAATACGTTTGTTTACACTCGGGATAATTTTTTGTGTGACTTGACTGCATCCAACGAATTCTCCGTAGCAAAAAACCCTTCCGCCCAATAAAATCCCAGGAATACATTTGTTTACACTTAGGATAACGTCTTGTGTAAAGTGATCGCGTCCATTAAATTTTCTGTGGTCGAAAACCCCTTTCATCAAAAAATCGCGGGATTTCGTTTGTTTACACCCGGGATTGTTTTTTTTTCTGTAAAGTGACCGCATCAATTGAATAACCCCCGGTCGAAAATCTCTTCCACAAAAAATTACGAAAATGCGCTTGTTTACACCTGGGATATTTTTATTGTTAAGTGGCCGCATCTATTGAATGCCCCGTGGTCGAAAACCCCTTCCATCAAAAAATCACGAAAATGAGCATGTTCAAACCAGGAATAATTTTTTGTGTAAAGTGACCGCATGCATTGAATTCCCCGCAGCCGAAAACCCTTCCCCCAAAAAATCACAGAAATACCTTCGTTTTACACGCAGGATAATTTGTTGTATAAAGTGTGATCGCGTCCATTGAATTCTCTGCGGTTTAACCACCCCCCCACCCCAACCAAAAATCACGAAAATACGCTTGTTTACACTCAGGATAATTTTTTTGTGTTAAGTGACCGTGTCCATTGAATTTCCAATGGTCGACCCTCGCACCCCGAAAATCCCAGTAACGCTACTGGTTCAATTGAAACCGCAAGTGCATTATGCTGCAAAAATTTTCTTTTTGAAGCCTTGAAAGTATTGTTTAAAAAAATTGCCCAATTTCGCGGTTCCCGGGACTTTGGACCACGGTATAATTGGATTGAGGCTATATTTTAGAAACATGAAAATGCGCTTTTGAGATTGCACCCCCAAGATGCTTAGGTCGAAGTATGGAGCTTGGATATGGCACACCCATTGTGGGGCATGGTGGAACTGGGGGCCTTTCAAAATTGCCTTATTTGCAAGTTTTTTGGGGGCCCAACCGAGCACCGATTGCAGACAGAGGCAAAGTGACAACAGGCACCAAATAGCTTGCCCCTATGCCCGATATTATGAAAAAAACCCAAGGTTCTAGCTCTTCATATTCACTTTCAACTTTGATTTTCCACTAAGCATTTCAAGAGATGTTTATAACATGACAAACTGAAATGGGTGCAATGTTCAACTCTACCTGAAAAAATGCACTTTCCAGACGAGAATCACGAGTTTTGAAGATTACGGGAAAGGATAAATTTGCCTGTCAAGCGGTTTTTATCTATTCCCACAAAATCTGTTTTTCTGCTACGTAATTTCATTTTGTCACTAAAAATGGCCCGATTTTCTCCTTTTTGTTCCATATTTTGCTTTTGTATGGTGTTTGTAAGCTATTTTTTCCATTTGAATGCACTACCGCTGGACAAACTTCTCGCTATTTTAGGTTCGATTGAATGCTGAAATTCCCTACGACCCCTTTGTCGACAAAGGTATCAATCTAAGATTCATTCTATGTTTAACATCGAGCAATTTTTTTTCTTCACAGCTCTAAATCACCAGAATATTTGTAGTCAAACGCCCGCCCTCGTTGGACGTTGTCGAGCCGGGTATCCACGTTTTTCGTACCATCCAGAAACCAACGAGTGTAAAAGATTCATCTACGGCGGTTGTGATGGAAATGAAAACAGTTTTGACACGGAAGGTCACTGCAAACGAGTCTGCGTCAATAAGCAGCGTAGGTCAATTAGTCACTGATAACAAGTGGTCCCGTAATGTTGATTGCTGGTTGGAGCTGAAAACTGTAGTTCGTTTTTCTGCAATTTGCATCTATAATGCACAGGAGTATAAATGTTCTGAGAGAAGCTATGCCGACAAAAGCGAAAACTTGCTCATCTATATTCTTCTTCAAGAACCCCTGATCGCTTCGATAACAATGGCCACCGCTCCCAGCTACGTTTTGTGGGTCATATTGTGAGTTCAATGCCGTGCATTTGAGCTCTTTTTATCGTCAGAATGTAGTACTGTCGACATGGAAAATATATAATTAAGAATAGTATTACTGAAACTTTCGGTAACTTTATGCATATTGTCAAACTCTTCAGATGCTGGATCATCAATTTTCCCTACTAAAGCATATTCTCGTACTGAACCTTAATGATGTAATAACATTTTTTTGTAAGTGAAAACCTGGGCCCAAAGTCAGTATCCTTTTTCACAGGTTTACTTTAGCAACACAGGATCTGGTAAAATTGTTTTTCCCGACCTTATTTTCCGCATTTCGCCTCATCGAGATTCAATCGGAATTTAATGAACCTTAGCCCTCATTGGCATTCTCAGAGTCCAGTGTTTCAGCCTGTGCGATTCCTTCCTTACAAAAACCGAAAGCTGGATGTCGTTACGATGAAAGTCTAAATGAAAATGGTTGTCCGAGAAATGTTATCGTTTGCGACGGTATGTAGACCTGCCAAATATACGAATATTGCATCTTTGAAATTTTGTTCTAAATTTCTAGTGAAACCTGGTCGATGCCCAACTGATCATGAGAAAGGTCGTAAGAACGTCATACACCAATGCACCCACAGTGATGACAGATGCCGCGATGCTATGAAATGCTGCAAGATAGGTCGAAGCAGTGTTTGCGTCCCACCTGTGGCCTCGTGATCATGCTATTCAGCTTATTATTTTCGGAAGCGCTTCTGATGCAAGATTGTTGATGCAAAGGAAATACTTATGGAAAAAAACATAAGTATCGAATTTTTGTTCAAATTATCCTAACCTAATCATATCCTTACTGAACCAATGCTTTTTAGTGTGAAAAATTTTGTGTTATCTAGACGAATCACATTTCGTTATGAGGAATTTCCTTGAATAAATACTCTGAAATTCGAAAATTCGATAGCCTATAGACTTTTGACGGGGGAGGCTTTCCAGTTGGAATTTCAAATGATTACGTGTTTTCGATCGAATATAGGCATGAGAATAATGCTACACTAATCTTTTTTCTCATAAGTCATATTTAGACTCTAATTTGCATAAATGTTCGCCTACAGCCAATTACAGCAACGGGAAAAGATCAAAAATCCTGAGAGATTGGACACGTATAGTCTGTTGTTTTTCAAATGCTTGTAACGCAAAAATGCAGAAGGTAAGTACGCATGCATAATTTAGTGTCGAGATAATATCGTTGTTGACTCTATGTTAGGAATGGATTAATCAGCGGCGGTAAACTGTGACTAAACTCTAGACTAAACTCGGTAACTCTTTTGGAAATAATTTCCGTCCGGCGCGAGAAATGTCCAAAAAAATTCGCACGGTTAAAAAAATATTCGCTCTGCGCAGAAAAGCTAAGCAAATGACCAGCGCTGTGGCACGATGCGCCGGATTTTGAGATTTCAACTTTCCAAAATACAACATTTGCATCACGATCTTGATTCCAGAATTTTTTTTCATTAAATGAGAACCATGTGCAAACATTTTCTTCTCATTTCCAACGTTTTTTCCTAACAAATAGCCTTCAATGCCGACAAATTTCAATTGCAGCGTTTTTTTCCCGTAATACAGTATAATGTGCGCAAGCGCGGCAATTGAACAAGCAATGTGTACTTCATTTCATCTTTTTTCGGTTAAAGGCATTTGAGAAAAAACAGACTTTTTTTCTAGTTGTGAGCGCTACAATAATTCCCAATTAAATTAGTTTATCTATATTGCAAAGCACACGGTTCTGAACTTTGATAACGTTCGTGGGCGAAAATACCGAAAATGCTGCGAGATCAGATTGCGTTTCAGTGCGAAACTTTCTTATAACCAGCGAGCATTATTGGATGTGATTTTTTGCTTGTAAAAGCATGCTATAATTGTTCTTCAGATCAGTTATATGTAAACATTCAGTTGATTTTTTCGCTCATTAATGCAAATTTCAGTGTGAAGAAGCCTATATTAGTATAGTCAGTGTAACAACTTTTGTTGCTGTATGCTGTCGATTGTACTATAACACGTGTGATCCTTAAATAAGCTGTTGAAATGGTTCTAAATTCGCGTGATTTTGGCGAATGACAAAAACATTGTCACTAATTGATCTCTCGATCAGTAACTTCGGCAAAAAATCTGCAGAAACCTCAATTCAATAACATTATAGAGTTTTCAAAAGGGTATCACAGTACAGAATGTTTAAAAAAAGTTTACCATGAGTAAATTAATGAACCAAATGGTTTTCGTCTGATAGACCATCCGTCAGCTAGGATTACGTCTGTAGCTAAGAGGATGGTTATGCAAGTGGTTGCTTTATGTGTCAACTGAAACTGGATTGCTTACAGAAAACGTAGTAGATTACGAAAATATGAAACCTACACGAAAATAACTATGGTTGGACAGGACGTCTGAACTGCGGAAAAATATTTTGAATCGTTGTAGATGGGAAATTTGCAGTGCGCTTTTTACAGAATATTCTTAAATTACAAAATGACGAAAATCAGTGATGCCGTCGTTCGTACAAATGTTTCAATATGATAGTTTCTATACAAAAATTTTAAAAAATGGTAGAGCATTTTCGCGAATTTCCATGGTTCAGCCAAAAGTCGTAAAATTGCTAATAGTGCTCTCTACAGTATCAACATTTAGAAACATTTATAGAAAAAGCCTTAGATTCATTTTTTCGGAAGTTTTGTTTTGTCTACTCTTTTACCTCGTGTTTCTATCCGTGATGCGAATTACACAAATTAATTTTTCTTTAAAATATTTTTATTCAATTTTTTTATTTAATTTTGTTTGTAAAGAAATAAATCATTGGACGTAGGAAATATGAAACATCAAAATTGATCTACACTGCAATTCATTTGTTGTACTTCTTCGGATGAAGGAAATCGAATATAATCTTCTATGGTCTTCGGAAAGTCTGTAAAATGCCCTATGTACAGTAGTTAGTGTCAAGTCTACCTTGAGAGTCCGTTCATTACAACACTCGTACTGTAATTTGTTTCCTATAACATGCTTTTAAATAAGAAAATGATACAAAATAATTTTTTCATCTAGATCGTTTATGTAAAGTTTGGCGGTAGAATATTTACTCGAGAGATTGCTTGCCCATAAATTCCTAGTCTCGCGTGACATATGATTTTGTAGAAAATCGTAAAAGTATGAAGCAGTCGCATTTTTTTCCACTGTACTGATGTAAAAGCGGAATAAAAGCACTCTAGTCTCCTGCTGTTTTCGGTCTTTGAATAGAATGTTGAATGTTTTGTAACAGGGTAACTATGGGACATGGATGCGATATTGCACATGTCATAATCAGAATTTACATCATTTTCATTGCAATGAGATATACACTTGATTTATGCTATAGCCCATTTACCTCGGAACGATTGAGGCAGTGACAAATATGCAAATTCAATCTGATGCGCACTTTTCACTAATTGGGAATCTTTGTACTGTGGAAGAACGATAAGGTTTGTTGTGACAGATTTGGATAAGACAGTTCGCACTTAGGTGCTACTCAGTTAATTTTGATCACTTAGTCAGATTATCGAAGAAAACTGGCTACAAATTTATTTTACTCATTGACTACGAAATTTATCCATCGATTACAGTAATACGCATTCGATTAACTCTACCCCGAAAATTCCATTTCCTCAGTCCCAGAAACACTTGTTTCGACGCGAAAAATTAAATTTGCCTGTCAAGCAATTTTAATCTCTTTCCATAAAATAATTTTCTGCTATGCCATTTCATTCATTTCATCACTAAAAATGGCCCACTTTTCCCCTTTTTGTACTGTATTGTGCTTTTGCATGGTGTTTGTAAGCAAATTTATTCTTTTT
Source organism: Romanomermis culicivorax (assembly GCA_963922205.1). NCBI lineage: Eukaryota > Metazoa > Nematoda > Enoplea > Mermithida > Mermithidae > Romanomermis > Romanomermis culicivorax. The sequence continues at coordinate 1,555,727 of CAWUHX010000019.1, forward strand.
GAATACGATCCCGATCCCGCTCGAAAAACTTCTGATTATTTCAGGTACGACTGAATGCCGAAATTCCTTACGATCCCTTCGTCGACAAAGGTAGCATCTGAAATTCATTCTACGTTTCGTAGCGAGCAATAGTCTTTTTACGCAGCTCTAAATCCTCAGAATATTTGTGGTCAAACGCCCGCCCTCGTTGGACGTTGTCGAGCCAGGTATCCACGTTTTTCGTACCATCCAGAAACCAACGAGTGTAAAAGATTCCTCTACGGCGGTTGTCATGGTAATGAAAACAGTTTTGACACGGAAGGCCACTGTAAACGAGTCTGTGTCAATAAGCAACGTAAGACGATAGTTGTCACGAAACGTTAAAAGGTTATTGAAGCAAGGTATTTTCGTTCTCAAATGAGCGATTTTCAAGTGAGCGAATTCTCAAATGAGCAAATTCCCGATTGTCCGATTCTCAAATGAGCGATCGAGAATGTAATAACACCGTGTTCATATTTTGCTTCTTCATCTTATATTTTTCTGTGTATGTATTTCGTTTTCTTTTGTTTCCTGTGAGTATTGCTTATGTTTTTGTTTATTTATGTAGTTACCTTTTCATCTTTTATCTCTACTTTCTTTCCTTTTTTCTTGTCATTAGTTTTTTCTTTTTGCTCACGAAACAATACATTACAAGTTGTTATTTTAAATAACCCTAGTCTCCCGTATAATTCTTATATAGTTCGGCATGCTCTATTTCCAATTTAATTTTCTTCTTTGTGAATTTTTCTTCATTCTTACTTATTTATCTTTCTGTTTTTATATTCCTTTTCTAATTTCTTTTTTCGTTCTTCTATTATATCATTTTTTCTTTCCTCCTTGCAGCTTTCTCCTTGTTGCTTTTTCTTTACCGTCACTTTTCTTTAAATTTTCTCTCTTTTTCTAATGCTTTCCTGCTTATTTTCACTTGTTTCTAATGCCTTCAATTTTGTTGACGTTTTCTTTCTCTTGATCCTTTGTTTCATCCAGCGTTGTTTTGATTATGTTTTTGAAACGCATGCCGAACTGTATTAAATTTCTACGGAAGACTATGGTTATTTAAAATGAGAATTTGTAACGCATTGTTTCATGAGCAAAAAAGAAGAATGTAGATGACAAAAAAGAAAATGAAAAAGCAGAGACAAAAGATGAAAACACAAAAACCTACGTGAATAAAAACATAAGTAACACATACAGAAAACGAAAGAAAAAAGAAATACATACAAAAAAATATAAAATTAAAAAAATACGAAGAAAGTGTTATTACATTCTCGATCGCTCATTTGAGAATCGCCCAATCGGGAATGCGCTTGTTTGAGAATGCGATCACTTGGGAATCGCTCACATGCGAACCCTTACATTGTGAATTCGCTCATTGGGAATCGTTCACATGGGAATTCGCTCATTGGGAATCGTTCACATGGGAATTGTTCACTTGAGAATCGGTCGCATGGATAAATTTGGATTTTCTTGATTTTGCTTGATTTTCTTGTTTTTGATTCGGTCAAGTTTTTTTTTTGATTTTGCTATTGTTTTTTGATATTTTTTGTTCTTTTTTTGCTATTTTGATATTTTTTTGTCATTCTTTGATATTTTTTAATATCTTTTTTTGATATTTTTTGTTTTAAAATTTTCTTTGATATGTTTTTGCTGATATTTTTTAAATATTTTTTGATATTTTTTCAAATATTTTTTGATATATTTTTTTTGACATTTTGCTTTTTTTCTTTTATTTTCATATTTGCTGTCTTCGATATTTTTTTCCTTGATTTTCTTGATTTTTCTTGATTTTGCTTGGATTTTCTTAGCCGCGCGGGCGCTCACTTGAGAATCATTTGAGAATTGCTCTCTTAGGAGTCGTTCACTTGGAAATCACTCAGTCAGTAATAGATCATTGAAGCTGGGTACTGTAGTTTATAATTCACATATGTGATAGAAAAGTTCTGACAGCTTTTGGTTGAAATACTAAAACTTAAGCAAAATCTGTATTTTTCAACAATCAGTGATCACATGGATTAAGAAGACAACCTCTAAAAGAAGCATCTTGTGGTTCGTGATATAACTTCGAAGCCTAGCTTTTTGTCCACTGAATATGGTACCATCAACCAATAAAAGTTGTGAAAGTCCTTGGGTGCCAGATCGGGTAAATACAGAGAAAAATGCATACTTGATAAAATTTATCACTAAAGCTGCATTCATACATCACGGCACGGCACGGCCACGCCCACAGCGGCCGAAACCAATCAGACTGCGCCAGGAAAAACTGATGTTAAATATGATTGGTTGCACATCACCTGCACTGAAATTCGATTGGTCAAGGCTGCCGTGGCCGTGGCGTGAAGTATAAATGTGGCTTAAGAGTGGTATGACTAACAATATCTTTTAAACAGGATGACTAGCAAGATAGTTTTTTGTCCAGACTTTCCGCATTTCATATCACAAGGCAATGACTTATTTGGAACTGAATGAATTCTCGGACTTATATGTCATTTTTAAGCTCAATATTTCAGCCTGTGATATTCCTTCATTGCAAAAGGCAAAAGCTGGATGTCATTATGACAAAAGTTTGAATGAAAATGGTTGTCCGAAAAACATAATCGTCTGCGATGGTATGCAAAGCCACCGAATGCACAGAAACTGTATTTTTGAAATTTTGTTCCAAATTTCTAGTGAAACCTGGTCAATGCCCAACTGATCACGAAAAAGGGCGTAAAAATATCGTATTCGAGTGTGACCACAGCGATGACATATGTGACAACTCCGAGAATGTTGTAGTGTGTTTACGCCGATTTTCTAAATAGTTTGCCCATTTCGTAAAAACGCCCTCAAGTACAACACATCCAACCATGCCCGACCTGGCCCAGCATGACGGTTACTGTAGAAGACGGTTTTTGTGAATTAGTTAGTGTTTTTTACTATTGATTATTCTCATGCGTCTCGCCTCTCATATTATAGTTATCATTTCGCCTGTACATTACTTGCCTGGTTTTTATATTGGTAAGACGTCATGTTTTTTGGAAGGGCCGATTTTTAGGTAAGTTGTATAAATAAATGTTTAGTGAGGAAAGTTTTAGTCAGGCATTTCTTGGGAAGGTAGTATTCTGTTCTTGACTTCTCGTCCCTGAGTGAGGAATCATTCCCAGGTTTAGGGCAGGTGCAGGGAAGCACTGGCATTAAGGTCGATCCCTGGCTATCTCTCCTGCACATCAATTCCCCTTGCCGATTTTACACCCCTTCCTCCGACCTGACGGATCAAGGAGCCAAAAAATCATGCAGAGCCGCCCCCAAACGCCCATCTTATTTTAAAATACAACAAGAAATGCTGCAAGATTGGTCGAAGCCGGATTTGCGTCGCACCCGTGGCATCATGATTGAGCAATTCAGCTTTCCACCTGCAGACATATTTGAAACTTCCAATACGGTGTTAAAGCGACTTTTTCAATAAAAAATTATTTTTGATAAAACAAAACATACTTATGAAAAAACAAAACATACTTATGAAAAAACATACAAGTATAAAATTTCATCAAAATTATCTCACTTTAATCATACCGTTGGCGAACCAATGCTTTTATTGTGAAAAAATTTGTATTACGTAGACGAGTCACCTCGTCTCGTAAAAGATGCACTCCAATAAATATACTTAAATGGGTAGCATGCTCTCCTTTTAAAAGTGGTTGTTAGTAACACGGTTATCCGAGGTTAGCAGTGAGACAGAAGAAGTGTTTCCCACTTCCAATATGAATTAATTTTCTTGAAGCTTCAATAGCTTCATCAATATTGGCGCGAGCTGGGTGCAGCTAACTTCAATTTTAAAGAAATTGCCGTCCGGTGTTGCCCATAAAAAATTACCATAAGATTTACAAACAAAAAATGTAAACAAAAACTGTTTTTTTCTGGTAAGTCGTGTGCAAAAGAGTGGTTGAAATACACGCAGTTTCACTAAAATCAATATTGGATGACCAAAACCTCAAATCGCTCCAGAAGTGCACTAGATAATTAATGCTTGAGACTTGACTTGATTTTTGATATTGACCTAGTAATCCTGTTTTTTCGACCTGAGTAGGCATAGACCAGCCGACAAAGATTCAAAATTTTGATTATTTTTTGAAATTACTGCGGGTGAAAAACTGTAACGGTTCTCGCACACTGGGTGGTAGCTTCTCTACCACCGACTGCACAGCCCTGCATCGCCTGTTGCGACTGCAGCAGTGCCCGTCACAAAAATCCAGATCTGGGCCCGTGATGAGCAACATCAAGTCTATGGGTTCAGAGGAAAATGCACGATGGCACCTTTTGTGCATCGTCACATTCTCCTCCTAGGGAAGTGTGACGCCCTCATCACAACATCTCTCCCCCTGCTGAGGCAGGCAAGGGACCCCTTTTTAAACGTTTTTCTGAAAATATCGAAAAATAAAAATTTTTATGAAAACTAATATCTTCATCGGATCCCCCGTGCGAAATAGCCTTCCTCTCTGCCATTTCCCGTAAAAATCATGGACGCCCACGGTCAGCAAGACGTGACTCAGAAATCCACCATGAATGGTTCCCGTAGGAGGCGGAGCTACGTCTTAGACTGGCTAGTTTCAAAAATTTTCGTTTTCTGATGTGCCACCCATCTAGATTTTTTTCAAAATGGGATCTTGATTATTTTTCGAGAAGGAATCTTGATTTTTTCCAAGATGACATTTGATTTCTTTCTACATTATCTTGAAAAATTGCGATGCACTTTGAAAGAAAGTCGGACACAGGCATCTTGATTTTTTCACAATGCATCTTGAAATTTGAAGTATCTTGAAACTTCCGCGATTATCTTGAAAAATTGTTGTGCATCATGTTCGAAGGTAACGATTTTTTTCAAGTTGTGACAAATTTTTTCAACCGGTAACGATTTTTTTCAAGTGGCCCTTCTCGTATTCCGCGCAGAAAGCTCTCTTGATAATTTTTCCCGAGAAAATATCAACCTTTCCCCTTTGACCGTTATCAAGGGTTCTGTTGACCATGCATGCCGAATCTTTGCTCTCATCTTTTGTTTCCAAGCTACTGAAATCAAAGCAGCTTCGTCGTGGCAGTTTCAAAGCCCTAAAAAGTTTGAAATTCTAACAAGCTATTCAAGAAATTATTAAAAAGCTTGCAACTTTTGAAGCAAGTTCACTTTTGAGCTTTTGGGAAGATAACTTTTATGCAACTTAACAATTTCACTTCATGTAAAATTGTTAAGTTGCATAAAATTGTCAACAAATCTAGAATTTTAAAGTGGTAAAGTTGATGTGGTCAAAACGCTGTCAGAGGATTGTCAAAAAATTTTTTAAAGTTTCCATAATTTAAAAAAAAAAACTAAAATTGTAAAAACTGTCGAGCTCTCAAAATTGTCGAAAAGTCGTAAAATTGTTTAATTGCCTAAACTGTAAAGTCCCAAAATTGTTTATGTATTTTGTGCAATTATTTTCACACTAATATGCACCGCATAAAAACTTGGGAGGTAAGCCAAGGTTCGAGGCTTCCGAGAACATGTATAGTCTCGACTTTTCAAACACACAGGCAGCCCCGTAAGAAAACTCATCAAAAGTACATTTCCAGTGTACCTAACAGGCAGGCAAAATCCCTCAAAGTCGGAGTGAGAAAGATGTGGAAAAATTCACAGTTAGTCCATCACGGTACAAGTGCAGACAACCTCCTGAGCTACGATCAATAGAGACAGAATTTTTCCAAATGTGGGAGCACTCACTGATCTATTATCAGGTGAAATAACTTTTTCCAAGTCTATCACAGTTCAGAGAACCCAATGTCAAGAGAAACATTTACTTCCGAGTGTTTTTGTAAAATATACAGTGCTATGTTGTACCCGTAGCACATTTCGTATCCAGCATATCGGCTGGACCCCCTCAAGCCAATGATGAAAAAACAGAAATTTCTTCCCGGTCTATGAATTGGCAGAATCGTCAATTTTATACTCTTCTTTTTAAATCTTCGGTCCTACAGACTTCTAGTCCCATCTACCTAGGCAACCTCATACCTTTTGTTGATATCTTCATACCTTTGTGTTTTGTGTCATATCTTTTTGAAAACATTTTCTCCAGCTTCATAAAACCCAGTTTATTTTGAAGTTCACTAGTGAAGTTGAAAAAAGTTAGGAGTACTCAAAAATGGACCTAATTCTGGAGAACTGATTTCTCCAGCTTCATAAAATCGGCCCCAAATGAAAAGTGAGGTGAAAAGGTAAAACATCACATTTCGAGCTAAATCACAGCAAATAGAAGCACGATGTAAAACTGTAGACGAAAGTAAACATTCAAAAAAATAATTTCGAGGCTGCTTTTCTTGAAGTGCTTGTGAATATTACTGTAAAGCAAGTACTATTTTGTAATTTTTGTTTTTAGGCTAAATCATGAAAAGTCCCGAACATACTCCGCCTCATTTATTAATTTTTTCAAATAAATTTTACCTTAAAAGCTTCGTATGACCGACGGTATAACATATTTCCTAATTTTTCAATTCACAAACATTCTCTAATTGCAGACTTCCATGTCTTTTTAACGATTCAAAATGTTTTTTCCGCAGTTTTAGTAGAACAATATCTCGTGCCAAATTGTGTATTCTATTTTGTGATTTTTTTGTATTTTTGTGAAACATACAGTGCTACGTGGCAAAAATGCCTATTTTCATACTTAACTTTTGAATAATTTTCACTTCACATCTGGCTCACTTCTTGCACGGATTTAATTTCAATCTCATTAACTTAAGCAACTTTATATATATATATATATATATATCTTTTACACAATTTCTTTTGAGATGTTATAAGCCACCTGATTAGCTTTTTCCTTCTCCGGGGAGTTCAACTTCTCCTGAGAACTCGTTTTCTGGAGAAGTTTGAACTAGTCCAACCAGCAACTCCTCCAGCTTCATAAAACCAGCTTCATAAAACATAAATTTTTGAACTTCTCTTGAGAAGTTGGAAAACTTCACATGAGAAACTTATCCTCTCCGGAAAAATGATTTCTCTAGCTTCACAAAACTGGGTCCTGAGGGCTACTCGATAAATTCCACTTGAGCAAGTTTTTGAAGTACATTTTCGGCTGTCCGTTTGTGGCTTACTGCAGTGATAAGTTGGTGGCAATGTTCAGCACTTCCAAAAATCTAATTTCACCCCACGATCACGTTTGGATGATTACGCGAACGGATAAATTTGCCTGCCAAGCAGTTTTTATTTCTTTCCATAAAATCAGTTTTTTTGCTATGTGATTACATGTCATCGATAACTATGGCCCGCTTTTCCGCTTTTTGTTCCCTATTATGCTTCTGTGCGGTGTTTGTAAGCAACTTTTTTCCTTCTGAATACGTTTCTGCTCGAATACTTTCTGTTTATTTCAGATTCGACTTAATGCCGAAGTTACCTACAATCCCTTTGTCGACAAAGGTATCAATCTAAGATTCATTCTACACTTTAAATCGAGTCATGTTCTTTTTCTTCGCAGCTCTAAAGCACCAGAATGTTTGCAATCAAACGTTCTCTGTCGCTGGACATTGTCGAGACGTGCATCTACGTTTTTCGTATGATCAAGAAACTAAAGAATGTAAAAAATTCATCTATGGCGGATGTCGTGGGAACGAAAACAGTTTCGACACCGAAGGCCACTGTAAACGGGTCTGCATCAATAAGCAACGTAAGTGAATTAGTAACAAGTTATCTCAAAACTTTGATTGAATATTGGGGCCGGAAACTGTAATTCGCTTTTCCATAAGTTTTTCGATGAGATGTAAAAAAGTTGTGGTATAATTTATGAGGGCAATACAAAAAAATTTTGAGACAATGCCAACACACCGGGCGCCGCCCTTTTGGGATCAATACTCTGGTGTTGCCGTTTCAGCTCTGGTCAGCTCGGCGTCCGGCCATTTCGGCGCCACCTATTTTGGTGCCAGCCATTTCATCGCCTGACATAAAATTTTATGCGTAAAAGTAAAAGGATAGAAGATAGGCTGGTTTCATCAAAGCGACTCAAGCTCCAGCTGAGCTGCAGCTTAACTCTGTATGGCATAACATTGTCGTTAAGATACAGCTCAGCTGCAGCTTAACTTTTCCGATATGTTTTGTGTGTATGAGTTAAGCTACAGCTGAGCTGCAGCTTAGAGGCAATAGTATAACATTTAGAATTAAGCTACAGCTTAAGCTGCAGCTCAGCTGGAGTTTAAGTCTCTTTGATAAAACCGGTGCCAGCATTATTTCCCTAGTTACTTTCAGGTGTTGTAATAATTTAGTAAAAAGTATATAATGGTAGAATAAATATTCTACCTACAAGAGAAAGGAAAAACAGAGGCACAGAAAGAGTTGAGTAAGCAAAAAACGGTTGTAAAAAAGGAAAAAGGCATTTTTTCTTTGGGCATTTGAAAAGTTATGCTACAAAAAATAGTTGATTGGCTAGAATGCTTTTATTTTCATACAGAAATAATAACATAAAAATAAAATAAGCAAGACACAGGAAACGACAGAAAAAGTCCAAAATAAAAAATTTTAGATAGAAAATGATTAAAATGAAAAACAATAAAGAAAATAGAAGAAACATTAAACAAAACAAAAACAGTTCAACACAGGAACGGCCTGGCGCCAAAATGGCTGGCGCGGAAATGGCGGCGCCGAAGTATGGATGCCAAAATGGCGGCGCCGAAGTATGGATGCCAAAATGGCGGCACCGAAACGTCTCTTTCCGTCCCCAAGAAGTTTTCGTGGATTGTAAAGTAACTTAGACAAGTTATTTTATGATCCGCTTTTCATTCTTATAATGCAGTATTGTCGGCAATCGGAAAAACAGTGAAGGATTTAAAAAATTTCTCCTCGAGAATGATATGACTTTTGACATACCGTTGGTTTTTTTGAGTTGTCGGAACATGAGCGACCTGAAAAAAACCTGTACATAAAGTCAATACCCTTTTTCACAGGTTTGCAGTAGTAACAAAGCACTTGGCGAAGTTCTTGTTTGTTCGTCCTGATTTTCTACGTTTTGCATTACCGGCTTTCACATCTTGAATTGAATGAACAAAAAGCCTTTTTTTCATATTTCAGCATGTACAATACCTTCGTTGCAAAAACCGAAAGCTGGATGTCGTTATGACGAAAGTCTGAACGATAATGGTTGCCCAAAATACGAAATTGTCTGCGATGGTATAAGGTCAGCCAAATGCACAACAATTATGTTTTTCAAATTTTGTTTTAAATTTCTAGTGAAACCTGGGCAATGCCCAACTGATCATGAAAGAGCACGAAACAGCGTCATATTCGGATGCGATTACAGTGATAATAGATGCAACGGTGTTGAGAAGTGCTGCAAGATAGGTCGAAGCCATATTTGCGTCCCACCTGTGGCTTCTTGATCGTGATACCCAGCTTGCTATCTTCAAGAACGCTTTGAAGCCTCCAGTATAGCAAAAACCAAAAAAAATTTCGATGCAACAAAAATGCTCACTAACAAACATGAACGTACAGAATTTCGTCCAAATCATTCCACACGAATGAGATCGTTCATTAACCCATGCTTTCTACTGTAAAAAAATTTGAGTAATTTAACTTGAGTTGCATTGCCTTGTAAATGATAGTCCCAAATTAATACTCTGAAATAACAGATACATGAGCATTATAGGGCACTCAATTATCTATAGCCTTTTGACAAAGGAGGACTTCAGGTTTAAATTCCCAGTATTTACGTGCTTTCGATTTTCTCTAGGCAAGCGAATAATATTACTCAAATCTTTTTTCCCATAGGCGATATTTAAACGAAAATTTGTATGAAAGTTCGTCTATAACCGATTACAGAAACAGGGAAAGATCAAAAATCTTAAGAGATGCATTGAATTAGTAGTTGTGAGCGTAAATGCACAAGACGAAAAATCTTCCCGGGATCAGGGAGCACAATTTTTCGCAAAAATCAAAGACATTTCGAATTTTATATCAAAAAAGACGTATTTTGGTGCGCGTCAGGACAAATCTTCTGGAGGTAAATGATAATTCTCGGAGAATCTAAACCCCAGAAAACCCTCGCATATGCATGTATGGTTGTGTGTGAGCACTAAAATAATATCCAATTAAATGAGTTTACCTATAATGCAAAATACACGGTTCTGAACTCTGATATAGTTCATATACAAAAATATCGAAAATTGTGCGAGACCGGATTGCCTCTCTGTGTGAAACTTTTCGTAAATCAGCAATCTTTACTGAATGTAGTTTTTCGCCTGCAAATGTATGTTGTAAGCTTTTTTCGGATCAGGGGCCGATTTCTCGAAGCTGACGAAAATTTCCTCAACAAAGTAAGTTCGTCAGTGAAATTTTCCAATTCATTGACTCATTTGTTGTATTTCCCAAAGCTTCCGAACCATTTTTAACTTGTTGAGGAAATCTCGTCAACGATTTCATGAACGAATTTTGGTCGGTTGACGAATTAATGCTTTTGCTTTTGCTGGTCAGTCAAAGTAGTTATTGTATTTTGAATTTTTTTGTTCTTCGTTTTTCGTCTATTTGCAATCGTTTTCTCCCCAAATGGGGTCTTTTGAGGAAAAAAATTGGTAATGGGGAAAAACCAAAAAAAAACAAAAAAAGCCTGTCGGTAGGAGTCGCTTTGTAGTGACCCTGAAATATCATGTGTCTCTGCTATAAATGGAATGTAACATGAAGATTTGGAACAAGTTGAAGATGGCTCAGAAATTAGCAGACTACAAGAGAAACATTACAGTAACGCAAACGACCAGGCCCCAAATGTGATATTTTTTGAAAAAAAGGAAAAGAGGAAGGAAAGCAAAGAAGGAAAAGAAACTATATAGAAAGAATAAAATACAAAACAGAATCTGAAATGCAAAAAAAAGAAAAACAGAAACGAATATAAAATAATAACGGAAACGGTGGGTAGAATGGAACGGAAAAAATGTATGGAAACAAAAGTTGAGAAACAAGCAGAAATAACACAATATGAAAATAAAACATAAAAACAGTGGGACATAGAATTATGTAATTCAAAATGATGAGAATAGAAAGGAAGAAACTGAAACAGAGGAAAGAATGAGAGGGAAACAAAAGAAATGTTATACAGAAAATAGAGAAACTAAGGGAAAATGATTAAAAAATGATTTTTTAGTGTCTAGGTCACTTCTTTAATGTGAGATTTTCATAATGTTGTCACACCACTTACTGTTAATTTTATGATTTAAATTAGTATATAGATAATTAGCACAAAACATAGCAGTTTACTAAAAGGTTCCATCAAACTACATAATTTTCGTACAGGAATGTTTAGCAGATATTTTATAGCGTAATGTAAAATTTAAAAATTAAAACTACTTCTAAAATTTGCATAGATAAAAACACACATTTATGGCGCCAAAGTAAGTGGGGCGCCAAAGTAGAACACGACTTGGGCGTCAAAGTGAGACAAGACGCCAAAGAAAGATCTGCGCCAAAGTGAGATGGGCGCCAAAGTGAGATGCGACACAACCCTGTAAAACATTGAAACGTAGAAGACAAAAAAATTACAAAACTGATCAATTGAATAATTAAAGAGGACTATTGATTTTCGTCCTATCCTTTGTACAATAAAAATGGCTGTTATGCACAGTTAGAGAGGTTCGAACCTGTCTAGTTTTTTTTCGTCAACGACCTAGAAATTTCGACTGGAAAATATTTAGGGAGCTTTGAGAAACCCAAAGCCACATTTCGTCTAAAAAATTGGGAATTTTAATTAACTAACTGGACATTTCGTCTAATCTCGTCAACGAAATTTTCTTCGGGAAACAACAAAAAAATTTTGTCAACGAACTGCAAATTTCGCTGACGAATTAAGTTCGGGAGTTTTGAGAAACCGCTCCCAGGTAAAAGTGAACCTTCGGTTAATTGTTTCGCATATGCATGCAAATTACAGTGTAAAGAAGTCTATAGCAAGAAGTTAGTGTAATAATTCCTTACCATCAGTAACTATACATAAGACAGCAAGAGAAGTGAGGAAACCTTCATACGATTTAAGTACAGGGTATTCCAAACGATGATTACCCTACAGTACGCTTCGAAAGGAGCTTATTATTGGGAAATTAATGAACAAAATGGTTTTCATTAGATACAGCATCCATTTTCGTATGGAAACATCCTTTCCGAGTCTGATCAATTATGTTGAATGTCGGAATTCGGACACAGCCATAATTTGAAGTTGGACTGCTGACATCTAATAACGCAGTAGGTGCGACAATGAGTGAAATTCACTGAAATACAATACGTTATTCTACTGAAACTGCGGAAGAAGATTTTTAATCGTTAAAAAGATATTGAAATCTGCCGTTAGAGAATGTTTGTGAATTGAAAAATGAGAAAATTTTATGTGATACTGTCGGTCATACAAACTTTTACCATGAAATTTCTGCTGAAATTATTAAATGTGCCAGAGTATGTTCGCTAATTTTCATGGTTGAGAGAAAAAACGTAAAATTACAAAATAGTACTTGCTTTACAGTAATATTCACAAGCATTGCGAGAAAAGTAGTCCCGGAATTCTTTTTTTGAAAGTTTCCTTCCGTGTACTGTTTTACATCGTGCTCTATTTGTTGTGATTTAGCTCGAAATGTAATTGTTTTACTTTTTAACCTCACTTTTCATCTGGGGATGGTTTCATAAAGCTGGAGATTTTCCGAAGTTAGGTCCTTTTGAGCTTTAGCAGTAATTAGTCATTTTCGAGGAAAGAAACAAGCCTTTTCACCATTTTACCGGTCGTATTTTTGACATTTTAAAACTTTCTGAAAAGTGTAAAATGTGAAATCCAGAAAAGATTTCTATACCACGTTATACAGCATCGTATTCCGTATCTGTGGACGGTCAATGATAATGTAAGTCCATGCCTATAGTCTGTTTTTTCTGAAATACTTCCAAAAAATGAAATTGGAAAGCAAGTAGTATTTCAGATTTTCACGGTTTTCTAATAAACGATATATCACAGAGGAATGGGAATTTGTGTGCATACTGACCTAACCTTCAACAATTTTTCGAGTGAAAAATTTTACGGTAAAAGCTATACGTAAACGATTTTGACGACGATACTGATTTGTGTCACTTTTCTATTTGGAAGCATTTTATAAAAAACGGACTATAGGCTGATACATCTCAAGTCTCGTAAATAAACAGATATAATGTCAAAAAAATGCAAAAATTTAAAAAAATTATGGATACTATAACCCCGCTAATTTTTTTCATGCAGTTTGGAAATTATCTTAATATTCAGCAATCGAAACTTGTCTTAATATCTCGTTTTCGAAATTTATCGGGCAGTGATAGTTCCACAATGGAGGCAACAATTGTCGGAAAATGCAATTACAAGGTGGTATCCAAGCACCAAGCCATGCGACGCACTAGCAGTAAATGCATTTTCGTAATTTTTTGTCAGCTGGTAGAAGATTCCGTAAAAACTAAACCACGTCCCATCTGGTTAGCTTTTTTCCCAATTTCTTGATAACTTGTTCTGTAGCATCGTAAAACCCAGTTTTTGATCCTCTCTAGAGAAGTTGAAAAAGGTTCTCTGAAGAGGTCTAACTTCTCCCGAGAACTGACTTCTACTGCTTCATAAAGCTGGGTTTGACTTTCAGTCTTCCGCTTACCGCTCATGAACTGAAATTTTCCTTTCTTCATTACGGTAATAAACTTTTCGTGTTGAACTAACTTTTATGGGATTGCCAGATCGATCATTCCCAAACAAATGAAGTAAAGTAGATTTTTTACAGTATTTATTCTCTAGAAGTTTTAGTTTTTCAGGGTTTTTTGTGGGAGTTGTATTGCACGGGCAGTTCCTAGATTTGTCACTTTTTCTATGTACTTTTTACTCAATTATTTTTTTCAAAATGAAGTTATCTTGGTGTTTTGCTATTACAGTGCGAGTCCGAAAAATGCTTACAGATAAAAACCTAACGGATTTAACAGCGATCTTATAGTTTCTTAGCTAGAACCGTGAATTTTCATTAGTGAAGCTGCTTCATAGGAAAACTACTACTATGACTGGGACTAGCTGCACGATCCGAGATTAGTTTAGATGTAAATTCTAAACTTTATTTTAATAGTTATTGATCTAATTGATCGTTTTGTCGTTCGAAACCTTCTCTTTAAAAACCGTTGAAATCCACGAATACGTAGTTGTTTTGTGCCAACCAATTTGTGATTTTCGAACATGAATGATATCCAGACATACGCGACTATAGTAATTCAGCTGTCCAGCGCTGAGGACTTCAACCAAACAGATCTGCCTTGCCCAACTACTCCTATGTGTTTCCTGGCGGCGTTTAATTGAATTTGTTTCATGCTATGCTGACCGTTCCCATATGAAAGCTTAATCAAATCCAAATTGTACATTTCAAAGAATTTAGCAAAAGATGTTTTTTCCGTTTAGCTGATCAGCATAGTTAGGCCGATGCCATTTTAAAATTATCAGGCCAGCGAAATTGAAGCTTTTGAGCAGCTCACTTTAGGGCATTTCTTTATTAATAAACCGGGCGGAAAGCGGGTACTTTTCTATGTTTTTCTCACTTCCATGTCACGCCACAAGTCATAGTGAACTGAAAAAGAACTTGAGAGACAATCCGGGTACTAAGAAATTTCGGGAGTAGAGTCTGCAGTCGGATGTAGTATTTATAGTACTTTTGCCATCTTTTATTTTTCAATCCTTCTAATAAAAAAGCCAACAAGATTAGTTTTCGGATTTCACAGGAGTATCATTCCACGAATTAGTTTCATGATCGAACGCAATTAATCTAGTTGGAAAGCGACACGTTGTCAATGTTTGCGGTTCTTGGAAACAGTGCTCATAGACAGAATCTGAGTGACAATCGTAAAAAGTCAAATTGAAATTGAAGGAGGCGTGATTGAACTTGTTGTCGTCTTTCCTTATATCGTAGAGATGTAGGCAAAAAATGTTGCAGCTGGAAATATACAATTCTTGCCATACTACGAAATAATTTTCTGCACAATACGATGCTTACTTGCAGCCAAGCAAGTCTTTGTTCATTATTCCAGACTTGCAGAGCCATTCTTCATTAGAGCCAGTGAACATCCTGCAAAGTATTTTCTTATGCTGGATAGAATATTCAATCGAAGAAAATAGAAGAAATTTCAATAAATTTAACTAAAAAATTACCCAAGTTCAACTGAAATTAGGAGGAAATCTTCCCTGATTAAAAATAAATTTTATAAATGAAGTCCATTGAGATATAGCTTTTGTAACCGATGAAATTATTTTTTCTTTTTTGATCATTTCCGAAAACTGTCTTAGATCCATCCGAACTACTCGAATAAAGTAAAAACTTACTCATCGAAAGGCTGCTGTGTGTGGAATACAACTTTAGAAATTTTACGGCTCTTCCTCACAACTTTGAAGTGAAAATAATCGGTGGAATGAGAAGTAAAGCCGACGATCAGCTCGTAAAGTCGATTTGCGTTTCCATTGGTATTGTTACAGTAAATTTCTTTTACAATTGAATTTGGCGATATGACGTCATAGCCTATAACAAGCGTGCTAGTCAAATACCATAACCCTATATCTAAAGTTCTTATACATTGTTTTGTGAGCGCGGTGACAGTGCAAACACCTGATACATTTGTATTTTCACATCTCTACACTGATCTGCAGAAGGTTGAACATCTAAACTTAGGTTTACGATCTCAACACTAATAGCATGTTTAATGACAAAACATGCACTCGATTGGCTGTCTTGGAAACCGCAATAATGCTCTTATGATTGCAATGGAAAATCAGCCTTCAATCATATGAGGCCGATTTTATTATTAGACGGTTCTATCAAATGCAATTACTCGTATTGTTTTGAAAATTTATGAGTAAAATAGATTCGCCGAGGAGAATGGTTATTGTAACATTTCTACATTTGTTTTGCACTATCGAATGCACTTTAGCATGTACAATTTCAGAATCCACACTTGTGAACTTAACCTTGTTTGTGAAAACATTGCAGGGATTTGCTCCAAATGAATAATCACTCAGTATTAGCTCCGGTCTCGAAGCTATGAGCCAGATCCTGGGTAACCTTTTCTGACATAATCCAGGGGTTGAACGATCTTTACAGACGCGGATATGTCGTCAAGATTCAAAACATTTATTACGCAACACTAAAAATCTTGAATATGGGCTATGATCCAAACTTACCACTTCCTTGTGAAACCTCTTTATAATTGATATGGGTTTGATAATAAAATTCACCAGAACATTCTACGATGAGTGCCCACATTATGAAAACGATGCATTCCATATCTAAAAATACCTCACGATCGGACGTGTAGCCTGCGTTAAATGTTGTTAGATTTATGAACTTTGTCAAAGTTCTGAAGCTGCACAGACAGTTTGTTATGCTGCTGCTGATCAGTACTAAAGCTGTACCCTGCAAAATCATCGATTTGTCTGAGCAAATAAGTCACCCCTAGCTGAGAAATAAAAATAGAAAGCATACGATCCCCTTCGATGGGGCCTGCGTATTGCAGTTCCCGGAAAGTCGGATGTATGTTTTGCCATATATGCTTCAGTGGCTGCTGAGGCAGACTTCCCATTATTTACCACGTTCATGTAAATTTTAGTGTAGAAAAAGTCTAAGGGAAAAAATCATTAGGACAACAGTACTGAGGTTGCTATGAGTATCGAATTAATAACGTATGTTATTTTGGAAATTACACCAGGGGACCTTCACTTGTCAGATAATGCATGTCTTGCATGCTTAAATTATGCAGTACAACTACAAACGACAAAAAAGTCACAATAATGCAAAAAATATGACCCCAAATCATATTAAATCGAATTTACTACGTGAATATATATCAAATCATCAAAATCTCTACAACTGATTCTCTGTCATAAATCCGTAATAATATGTCCTTCTGTGCTGAAACTACATTCACTCGCAGCAGTTGGAAGTTGAAATCCTCAAAATTTTCCGCGCAGACAATCAATTTGGGAATGTTGGTTGAATTTCGCAAAGTCTTTCTGCTATTTCCAAAAATTGTTCAATTTCGTTTGTATTTGGGAAATGACCAAGACAGCATCATCATAGGACAATGAGAGAATTTTTTGAAGAATCCGAATTCTTGGTTGAATTTTGAATTTTATTTGCACGTTTTTAATCTTATTTTTGCATTTTGCTCGATTGGAGGATGATTGAATTGACTGGAACATTAAACATTTATCCATGATATAAATGCTGAAAAGGTTTATGTCCCAGGGTCGGTTTTTTCTGGCACCTTGCACTGGAATTAACAATATTAAGAACCAAGATAAGATGTTTGCGGTCAGATTTTCCGCAATCTGCTTTTCCATGATTTAGATAATTTGAAAATCATGTCTGTTGATGTATTGTTACCATTATTTAAACTAGTACTCAAAAAGGTTAATTTTTCTTAATTTTGGTAAATTACCGGTTCTGGGAATATTAGCTTGTTCAAACAAGTTAAAAAAACTTAAGTATAACATCAAAGTAATATACAGTTTTTTATTTTGAACAATCCAACAGTTCAAAATGCAAAACTGTTTATTATTTTGACGAAGGGTAATACATCGCTAAAAATGTTAGTCTTTTGAGTGACTTCTGAGCGACATACTCCTGACCTAATCGGTCTCACTATTCCAAACTGTGGGATAGCCATGATATATCTTGAAACGAAACAGCAACACCAGTGCATTTTCTAATGTAATTTTACTTGGCTGCAGCCTGAACATCTTCTATAATCAGCCAGAATCACAACCGACCAATCAATATATAGGAGATTCAATAATTTAGATTTGATGATTCTGCGAGGTTTTTCTTTCCATAACATGAATCTAACATGGACATAGTCGACTTACGACTTTAGTGTATTACATCTCTCTAGGCTGAAGGAGGTGGTATCCATCGTCCATTTTCGAGAAAGATACAAACTCACGCTAATGTTGGTAACATATATCATGTCTTGACACACTGTAGGTACATTTGGCCGGAATTTGCAAAGAATCTTACCAAGTCAGCTTTTCAAAATATATAGACAAGTCCGTGCAATTTTTGAACCTTTTTGTACTTATCAGATATGAATTTGACTTATCAAACATTTAATCTTCCCTTTCAGGGCTGACTATTTCTGCTTACATCTCGACAAAATCACTAAACACATGCATCTCCGTCACAAATCTTCGTAGTTTGGCACTATAGAATTGACGTCGAAGTTTTTAAATGTGAAAGCGAAACTGTAAGGAAAGTCCTTGTAAGGAAAGTCCCAATGAAATGGCACTTTGTCCGTTACCGGCGACCTTTGACTCGGCTCTAGTTTAGTAACAAGATAAATTTTTGATCATTTTTTACGTTCCAATTGTTTTAACTTGCTTTTCTGATATATAATAAAACTATGGACCAAAGTTTCATGGATAATCAAAAAGCCGATGCTGAAATGCAAAAGGGAGAATAAAGTCTTCAATTTGTGGAATATTGTTTCATTCTTGCGTCAAGTAGGTCACGTAGGACTAGAAAGTTGTGACCATAATTCATGCATATCCAACCATTTTCTGAGTGGTAGTAAATGTTTCGTGTAAGCGATTTTGACTACAGTACTTTTTTGTCGTTTTTCAATATATGGAAGTGTTTCATGAAAAAAACATCTATGCACGCCTTGTTTATGTATTGAACGGCTCATGCCAATCCCATGTTATACCAATAATCCTTTCTTACCACACCAAAAGTTACATAAAGGCCCTGTCATACTTCACCGCGCGGCACCGCGCGACGCCGGTTGTTCTATTCATACTAAAAAGCGGCGCCGCGCGGTACCGCCTCTGAAGTATGAATAGGTTTTTGTAATTTTTGCGGCCCCGCGCGGCGCCCCATCAGGTTTCAACTAAACCAATACACATTTTTGAGAAGAGCAAAATCCAAAAGTAAAAAAGCGGCGCCGTACGGCGCCGCCTGTTAGTATGAATAGGACAACCGGCATCGCGCGGCGCCGCGCAGTACCGCGCGGCGAAGTATGACAGGGCCTGTAGACTCGGTGAGCACGAAGAAAGGTGTTCATGCGAATAATAAGCAATTTTCTGTGTCTATTTCTGCTTAATGTTTGTAAATTAAATGTTTGTAAATTCAAAAATGGAGCATTGTAGTCAGAATCATTTAGACGAAATTCACGGCAAATTTTCTACTCGAAAAATTGTCAAGGGATCAACAAGCATTTCAACGAAAACACTCACATATCCTTCATAAATCCATATTTCAAAAAGCAAGGTTTTGCGAAAATATTTTCCATAGTTATTGATAAAGAGATCATGAATATCAAAAAACAGAGCGAAGCTGATTTTTTGAAATGCTGACCTGCTTGTTTGTCGACACTTCTATTGGAATCATTAATTTCTTATCGTAGCTCACTTTTGATATTTACTGACACCTCTTCTTAACATGTCCAAGGAGTCGCAGAAATATTTGGCCAAAATATTTCGATAGTTAACGAAGTCAGTGAGAAATATTATAATTTAAATTTTTGGTTGAGCCTGAAAAATAAATTATCATCTCTTTATTTTTCATTTGTTGGCTAAAATTCAACTTGTTTTTTCGATGGCATATCACCCACTATTCTCCGCGAAGTTTTAAAAATAGCTTTGTTATGAAGGCCAAATGTACAGTTGCATCGTGCTAAATTCTCATAATATTTTCATGTGATTAAATGACATGATCATATGTGCAAATATTTTATGTAAATTATGCTTCTAATGCATATCTCATGATCAAAGTTAAACAAATCACTAACAAATCTGATCTGTATTGTGAGGCAGACTATTTTCGCTTATCAGATTTTATCCATTATGATTTTATCCATTCTTCTGCTAACATTTCTCTGTTCAATTGGTGGAGAATGCGATCTCAACCTCGTTGATCGAGACGATTCTCTTATTCTCAATGAGACTGCGTCGCTTGGTAAGAGCTGAAAAAAGCATTCATATTTCCTTTATTGAGCTATGTTTATGGCCTGTTTTTTATAAAATGCTTGTAAATCAAAAAATGAAAAAATATTTGTACAATCGTCAACTTCCTTTACACCAAACATTCACCCATTTTTTACTCAAAAACTTGTTTTGAGTAAAATCGTAAAAATATGAAATAATTTTGTTATCCTGTGTTACTTTTTGGAATCATTTCAAGAAAATTAGACCTTAGTTTATCGAATGGTCACACCTAATTATGCCGGCGAACAATATAACTTCTGACTGAAATTTATTTAGCCAAAAACAGGAGTGATACATGAGGCGTAACTTCTTGAAATCATTTTTCTCCAGAAATAAAGCATCGTTTTTACTTACCCTATAAGTGGACCACCATGCTTAGCCACATGAAACGCAATCATAAGGGCCGATGGGCCGAATCGCTGAAGGCGGAGTAAGTAAAATAGGAGAAAATTGGGAGCATTAAAGGAGCAAATTTAAAAATACAGAGAAAAACCTTTTTTCGCATCGCAGAATGTGGTGGAGAAAGTAAAGAGGGATTAAAGTCAAAGAAATCTTGAAGCAAACTAGGAGAAAAAGACAAAAAAATTGTCCTGAATCCTTCCTCTAGGAGGATAAGTAAATTCGGAGAAGGGCAGACTTTTTCACTGTGACAGAATAATGGAAATATCATACAAATGATCGAAATATCCACGTTTTGATTATTTGGATAATACATACAATACCACAGAAACTAAAAGAAACAAATTATTTTTTAAGCCATTAAATTCGATTTCAAGCTGAGCTGATTTTGGAGAACTACAGTTAAGATTTAATTTGGAAGCTTATTCAATATTGAGCTAGGCTATCTTTTTTATTTGACTGGAAACTGAGACATTTTTTTGGTTTTCCAAAACGTGTTATACCTGACATTCAACCAAGAAGCAGAACTCTTCCGTAGTGGGAAATTTTTATTTGGTTTCCTGCCTTCCATGTCCGAAAATTAATGGACAAAGCGAGACAATCGATGATCTAGCGAGAAAATATTTACTTTTCATATGCACTTCACACGGTGAGTGTGGCGAAAAATGCATTGGAAAAGCAGACGTTCAAATATTTCTGTGGCTGCTCCAAGTTTTATCCGACTTATTGTGGAGAAAAATCTACTTTATTCCAGCATCTGCCGTACAAAAGAGGAGCATATTTTGGAACGAAAAGAATCTACTTCTCTCCTAGCTTGCTCCGATATTGCTTCTATACTTCACTCCTTCTCCGCTCTTTCTATGCTCCAGCTTCAGCGATTCGGTCCTGAGAGTCTACTTCACATGAAGATTGCTAGTTGATAAGTGAACATCAGGCTGCAATTGACGACAGTTGATTTCATATTCGTGCTCAACATATAGTGTTGCCACGAATGAACGCCACAGATTGTTTGCGTCTGGCAACTAATTTTGCAGAAAAAATTTGTTGCGATGATTCTGACCAAGAGGCTTATCATTTACTAACCTATTCTAGCTTGTAGGTATGTAGCGCATTGTCCAGAAGCTAATGGTCTTGTAATCTTTTTGTCACTTCTATTTGTAAAGGAGCAACTTTTTGTATTTCTCATCTTTCAATAATTCTTGCAATATAAATTCGCCACTGATCTCCTTCCGAGTCGTACACACAAACTTTTTAACGCAGGACCTTTTATTCAGAAAAAATTCAGGGTTAGGTGAGCATTCTCGCAAATTTTCTGACGAGGAAACTGTCGAAACTCTACAGACATTGCAAGAACTCTACAGGCATTTCAAGAAAGACAAAATTTTGTGTTCGTTTTTCACCAAGAGTTGTATGCGCTTTCTGGCGTCCTTTCTATGCCGAGCATACTCACTTCCCTAATAAATTGTCTTGTTTGCATATTTTTGTTCGACAAATTTACACTTTATTGCTTTATTCATCATTATTATTTTTCAGAAGAAATTAAGCTACACTGGAAAGCAAAAACTATTTTGTGTTTTTACCATTTTCTACTGAACTATGTGTCAAGTAGGATGAAAAATTTGTGAGCCTTTACTAACTTTTCATAATTTTTTGACAAAAGAAATTCCGTCGTAAAACTTTTCCATAAACGATTTCGACGTCTAAGTTTTCTACCAAGTTTCGCTGTTTTTCTATTTGCTGAGAGTGATCCGACGTCATCTCCAACCAACTTCTATGTCACCCATATATGTTCTATGAGAGTTGGAGAATTCGACCCCATACATTTGGCTGAATACCAGCAAATTTCTATTCACAGTAAATTTTCAGGTCCGACCTCAGCAAGCTTTGAATTTTTAAATCACCCATGTAATTTTCAAGTATTTATCAAAAACTTAATGAAACCCAACTCAATGGGAGATGACAATCCCGCTACTTATACCCTAGACCATACATGCACAGCATCGAAATTCTGCGGGGGGTCAGCCAGGACAGGGGGTGGAGTACAAAATTTTTTTTTCATTCTTGATAATGAAAAGAAAGGTCTCAGAAAGTCTTCTAACATCCAAGCAGCATATTCTTCAACCTATATTTGTCAGATATGTGAAACTATTTGCTTAGACAGCATTTTTTAAAGTTTCCATGTTACTTTTTAGGAATCAAGTATGATTTGTTTAGAAAAATTGTCAAACTACAACGTCATTGCCATTTTTATGACGACTTTTTTCTCTCTTGCTCATTTTCCTTTGTCATCTTCTCAATCACTGCTGGAAAAGTAAAATCTGCTGGGGGTCAGTAAGAATCTGCTGGGGGTCAGTAAGAATCTGCTGGGGGTCAATAAAAATCTGCTGGGTGTCAAAACCCCCCCCCCCAAACCCCCCCCCATGTGCATGTATGCCCTAGACCAGTATTACCTATGCATGACTTGCTATAGCACATGCTCCAATCAATTTTGAAATGATTGATGCAGCGGTTGACGTTTCGCCGAACGCAGCCTTACTAGGAAATAAACTTTGATAATTTTGAAATGAATGAAAAGAGTAATCATAAAAGAATCTGTGTCATGAGGGAAAAATTTACAGTATAGAAAGCCTTCCATACTTTTGAGAAAAAGTTTGGCTACCATCTCGCTTCAGCGATCATTTCAAAATTAATGGGCATGGTAGAAAAAATCCCTTCATCATGCAGCCTAGCCCCTAGCAGTTTTTTGGCGATGAACATTTATGGTGCCATCCATAATTTTACTCTACCTTTGGTTCTGGGCGACCAACGTTTCAGTATTGAACGTTACTGAGATTAGCAAGGATTGCATAACCTGCAGATCGCGACTCCCGAGATTCTTTAGTGAATAGCAGACGCTACAACATGAGACAACAAACTGAAATAGTTGATATGACGATTATTTTAGTACCAATGTCTAGGGGGTCGATTACCTCACTAAGCCAACCCGAAAACCAGCAAGCCATTCAGCCACTTCGTTGTTTCAGCCACTGTGTTATTTCAGCCACTGAATCGATTCAGCCATTTTTCTGGTGTCAACATTTTGCCGAAAAATTTTTCCAGCGACTCAATGCTCAGCTCACAGTTCGCATACCTTCACCATCCCATAGAACGTATGCGAACTGGGACATTAGAATACACTTTCTGTCGGTGGGTTTGCGGTATCCCATCCTACCAAGTTGTTTTTGTATTTATCTTTCTGAAAACGATAAAAGAAAAGAGAACGAAACGTGGCTGAATTGAGACAAGGTGGCTGAGCCGGAGGGTGGATGAATAACTATGACCCCCTCCAGGCACTGCCATACATCGCTTGAAGTATCTAACATCTAACGTACACTGAACAGGATACTAAACCAAGCTGGCGTAAATAATGACTTATTTGGACAGCTTGAACTGGGGCCTATTAGAGCCGAAAACCTGTGACTTGTGACGATGCACAAAGAGCGTAGTCGGTAAATTTCCTCTGAACCTGTAGATTTGATGTTACCGTACGCAAATCATGGGCCCAGGCCTGGATTATTGTGACATGGGAGATTGCAATGGGAGAAGCAGGGCTGTACATTCGATGATGGTAAGCTATCATATGATGTAGAAGAACTGATACCTGGCATCTGTACCAGGAGTATATTGCCTATCTCAGCATGGAGAAAGATGCGGTGACGATTCGGTCATTCTTCCCTAGAAAGAGTGTTGCAGTGGTGCATTCAGTTGTAGCAGCCTACCACCACCGCTACAACCACATTGCTGAGTCGTCCATGGAACTCGGTCTTTCTTGTACGCAGAAGGTCAAGGGTTCGAGACCCTCACCGAACTTTATTTTTTTGATGCATCAGCCACGTGGATTTGGGCATACAACATTTGTGACTGTACCAAGGATCGTTCCTCCTTGAAGGGGTATCATGTGACCTGCCCCACAGACACCACCATCACTAAAACCACAATTTCCGAATTGTCCACATGGCTCGGTTAGCACAGTGAGTAGCCCGTCTGTCTTGTATGCAGAAGGGGGGAAGTTCATGCCCTTCATCGAACGTTATTTTTCTGATATGCCGGCCATGTGGATTTGGGCATAACGCAGAGAGTGTGACGATGCTCAAAGGACTCAGTCGCAATTTCCTCTAAACCCATACATATGATATTGAATTTACAAATCAGACCAGAATTTTTGTAACGAGTACTGTTGCAGTCGCAGTGAGTGATTTAGGACTGTTGAGTCGGTAGTAGAGCAGCTACCATCAGTTGGCCAGAACAGTTACAATTCGTTGCCAGGTACAGCACTTTGTTTTTGGGATCAGGCTCCAAGGCCGCCTGCTCATTTATGCCTGTAGGCCCGGCATAGTAAACTGACAGAGAAGGCTGTCAAAAGCTTGCTTGAGACTCTCCACGAATCAATGCCGCACAGGATAATTTTCCATAAGTGAAGCCGCTCTTCTTGATACTTCGTCAGAGCGTAAACAAGACTTACTGTAAAAATTTTTAACATTTCCCAGGCAATAAACGCTCACTCCTGACAGTAACAAAGCAATTCAAGTGTCGGCCACCTGGTGAAGTAAAGGAACAATATTATTTTTTCACGACTGGCTACGTATCACTGTTCAGCAATGACGTAGAGTTTGAAATGAAGAGAATTCATTCTTCAAAGAATCGTGGTGGCCAACACGTGAAAACGGTCATATACCAACAAGGTTCGGCTGAGAGGTAATCGTTTTTTACTGATTTAAGAGATGCCCTCATTTTACTACTCTTTGAAGTATATTCGACGGCAAAACTGAACACAGAATTTGTGGTGTACCGAATTTAATAGCGGGAAAACAAGAGTAAGTTGTAATGCTTTGAAGCCCGATCATTGGAAAACAACAAAAATATAAAATCTTTTGTTATTTGTTACGAATAGTATAAAACTTTCATTTTTATTTGAGCTTTCGAGCCATGTTCATGCTGAATATAAACAAATGATTGGCGGATAGTTTTGTTTTAAGTGCCTTGATACTTAAATAAAAATT
Source organism: Romanomermis culicivorax (assembly GCA_963922205.1). NCBI lineage: Eukaryota > Metazoa > Nematoda > Enoplea > Mermithida > Mermithidae > Romanomermis > Romanomermis culicivorax. Next base: position 1,581,147 of record CAWUHX010000019.1, read on the forward strand.
CATCCAAATAGTTTTGAATTCAAAATTCATGATTTTTATGTTATATGTAAAGTGTTGACGCATAAAAGTGTTCCGAAAACCCTCAATATAAATCTAGAGCTAAAAGTTCATCAGCCTATATGTTCGTATTCCTTTCATTATATTGCATGTAGTTGATTTGGTATTACTTTGTAAATTCAGCTTTGGCCGTATTTGACTATTGTCGTAATTCTTTTAAAATTCCCATCACAAAAATTGAATGAATCAGACAGCAAGCACGGTTTTTGTACCTACTACAGAGTCTGGAATGTTGAGTCTTTTCAAAAAACTTAAATACTTTTTTCGTTGGAGAGTTATAGAGGAGTCGAAAGTCACAGTGAATCAAAATCATATCTTTTTAGATAATGACGGTTTTTGATTCTATAATAGGCTTATAACTGCATACATGTTTTTGAAATAGTTGATTACTGTTGAATCATTTAAAATAAAAAGCTGCAATTATTCAGTTTCATGTCTAAATGCATTTCGAAACGAAATTAAAAACAGCCTTTGCGCCATCAAACTAAGCACCTCAAATTTACAGCTTTTAGTACTGCATGTTGTGTGAATGTGGAATTGAAGTATCATTGCTCAAGAGACAATTTTTTGTAAAACAGATGTAAAACTTTAATTTGAAAAAATCGAGCAGAAGTCACTCCTCATAAATCATCGTCTAGTTGCCAGATATCGACTCAACTATAACCCATTTAATTAAAGATGTCAGACGCAGCGACATACCAAAAAATAGGTTCCATTTGGTATGCACTTTTCATGTAGGGGAAAACTTTACACTGTAGAAAAACGCAAAGTTAGACAGTGGGAAAGTCATAATCATGTGAAAAAATCATGCTTAGCAACTGTTAATTTGATTAGAACTGTGTCAACACCATACATGCACAGCATCGGAATTCTGTTGGGGATCAGCCAGGCCGGGGGATGCAACAAAAATTTTTTTTTCGTTCTTGATAACGAAAAGAAAAGTCTTAGAAAGGTCTTCTAACATCCAAACAGCATATTCTTATATCTATATTAGTCAGATATGTGGAATTATTTGCTTAGACAGCTCTTTTTAAAGTTTTCATGCTACTTCTTTATAATCAATTACGATTTGTTTAGAAAAATTGCCAAGCTACAGCAGCATTTCCATTTTTATGACGATTCTCTTGCTCATTTTCATCTTCTCAATCATTGCTGGGAGAGTCAAATCTGCTTAGCGGTCAGTTAGAATCTGTTGCTCGACACCTGAGTGCCGCTCGAGGAAGTTTGGCCACTTCACAAGGCTATTGACGGAAATTTTCAGCTGGTCTGTTTGCTGCTCAACGATAAACTTACTAAACTCTATTTCATTTTGAAATGATCAATGCAGCGAGATCGTTGTCAAATTTCTGTTTCAAATTATTGAATGCTTGTTGACTCCATTCAAACAACTTTCCTGGCGATACAGACTCCTTGATGATCTTTTTTTCAACCATTTTAAGATTGTCGAAAGGGATTTCCTGATCTCCAATAACGCTGCGTACCGCTGCATTGATCATTTCAAAATAAATGGAGCGTAGCGGTTTTTGTTAAATTTACTTCTATAGGATTGCTGCGTAGATTATTTCAAAAAAATGGAGCATAGTCTGCTTTGGCTCTTTTGACGAGTGAGCTCAAAAATGAAAAATTCCACATCTGGGTATATGTACATGAAAAAGTTTTCAAAAAATACATTTACACTATGTTCTAATGGTTTCTGCTCTGAAACATTGCTCAATTCTCATAAAAATTGTAACTTATTCCCGTCTGAATAAAACTGGAAAGCAGTGCTTTTTTCATGTCTTGGGAGTCTGCGGGCCTACTCACTGTAACTTTTTCCAGTAAACACTTCTATGGTAAATTTTGTATAAAGGAATTTGAATACTGTACTAATTTTTGTCCTTTCTCCAACACAAATATTTCTGTTTGTTCTAGCGCTGATTATTGCTGCCTACGCCTATATGATATGACGGCATTTAAAAGCTACTCAAGCCGAATTCACTACAACGTCGATATGGAGTTAATCAACTGTGAAAACGATGCTACACAAGACGAGTGCTTCGAAAGTCCGAAAGAAACGGTTGTGTGTCATGTTCCAGCGAGATTTGGCATAGCATGACATGTTTTTAGCAAAAGATCATGCGACTTATCCATTCTAGATCTTAAAGTGAATACTACTTGAGCAATATTTATTTTCATAAATAAAATAATAAGCCATACAGTGTAATTTGCATCAATGTCTTATTAAACTGAGATTTTGTCTGATCTCATCAGATATGATCGGCTTGAAATCACATTATGTACCAATATCTTTCATGAGGATCTGCAGCATAGTCCGTTTTCTTAAATGCTTAGAAGCAATGGAAATGGAAGGCAAGTCCCATGTATTGTTTTTATGATTTTTCGCTGAACCGTATGCTAAACAGAACTGAAAATTTGTTAGCCTCCCCAATTGACTTATAAATGTGTGAACAAATGTATGAGATAGACTCGATTTAAGGAGTTTTGATGACAGTACTAATTTTTGTCACTTTTCAGTTTACAAGCATGATGTAAAAAAGACACTACAAAATGTTTCAAGCTGCAAGTTCTAAAAACACTGTGGTTCGTCTCATGTATTTATGTAGAAAATGATGAACGTTTAAAATACAGAAATAATTCTTATAGTCTATTCATTTCGAATGAGCCCTGAGAAGTAAAATAATACGTAGAAATAGGTGAGCAGGCAATAAACCCGCATCGTATGCCTAAATCTCTTGTTCTCATATTATTAGTCTAACTGCTACGGTCGACCCGAGAAAAAGGTGTCCGTATAATGCAGGTTGCTTATTATTTGTATTTGAACAGTTGAATTGAATACTGGAATTCTCCCTTTTGTATTTCAGCATCGGTTTTTTGATTATCTGTGAAACTTTTAACCATAGTTTTATTATATGTGATAAAAGCACGCTCGAACAATTCGAACGTAAAAATGATCAAAAATGTATGTCACTGAACTAGAGCTAAGCCGAATGTCACCGGTAACGGACAAAGTGCCTTTTCGTTGGGACTTTCCTTACACTGTTCCAGCGTCGTAGTTTCGCTTTCACATTTGAAAAATTCGACGTCAATTCTACAGTGCCAAACTCCGAAAGATTTGCGACGGAGATGCATGTGTTTAGTAATTTTGTTAAGATGTAGGCAGAAATAGTCTGCTCTGAAAGAGAAGATGAAATGTTCGATAAGTTAAATTCATTTCCGATAAATACAAACAGGTTCAAAAATTGCGCAGACTTTTCTAAACGTAAATTTCTTTGGATTCTTTGCAAATCCCAACCAAAAGTATTTACAGTGTCTCAAGACGTTATATATGATAGCAACATTCTTTTGAGTTCGGACTTTCCGTGAAAATCGACAGTCGATATCACTTCCTTCAGACTGGAGAGCGGTAATACATCGAAATAGCAAATTCAGCTTTGTCTAAATTTGACTAAAGCCTCTTGAGATTGGAAATTATTGAGTTCACTGTATATTGATTGGTCAGTTGGATCTTTGGATGATTTTGGAAGAAGTGTAGGCTGCATATGAGAGATATTACAGTTGTGAATGGCATCTTTGTTGAACAGTTCACATTGAACAATGCTCTAGTGCTGCTGTTTCGTTTCAAAATATAGAATACGACTATCCGATAATTTGAAATAGTTAGACCAATTAGGTAATGAGGATGAAAAAATACCTTGCACATTGCACTCAGAAGACTAAAATTCATAGCTATGTATTCCTATCCATCAAATGAATAGACTGTTATGAATTTTGAACTGGTAGATTTTTCCATTAACTTACTCACGCACTCCATCAATAGGTTTTGGCATTCCACAAATCCGGTGTTCGGTTCTACCGTCGAATATACTACAAGTATAAGTATTATTCATGCTCCAACAGATGTATCATCTCAACCATGAATTAAGAAAGCAGTGTTCTAACATTTTAATGATCTTGATACAAGTAATAATGTGGTTTTTCCGGGTGGCACTCAAAATTTTTGCTTCAGAAATCCATAATCAAATTTATTCATACCCATTCATCGTTAATACATTCACTCATAACGGAAAAATCGATTTTAAAAGAAAGGGTAATGGAAGGTAAACACAAAATCTCAACGGGTTCGATTTAATGATTTTTCTCTATTCCATACTTGATTCAAGTTTTGTTTTAAAATACGTGTTGATTTGTTCGACAACTTACTGACTCCTGCTAATTTCGACTGCGACCCCCTAGCAAAAGCTTTTGGGCCACACAGTAGATTAGTATAGGCTCGTGATATGCCTCCTCAAAGTTGGGAAACCCGGCAACAAACGAACCTTTTACTTCAGCATTTTATTCACACCCCTGAAGGTTTTAAACTAACCTGTCAAACTATTAATTTCACAGTAGGGAAATTTCACCTGGATGTCGTATTCTCATTGATAATCGTTTTGACATAAGTGTAAGAGGTACCATTTTTCATTTCGACAACAATCCTGGACACCTTGAATTGCATGCGGCCAGTGGAAAATGGTTCGAATCCAGTTGCCAGTCTGTAAATCATTTTTCCTAGTCCGTTGAGGTGATTGCATTGGAAATACACTCCCAGATCACGTTTTTTCACCAAATCTGAAAATTATTCAGGCTACAATCAGATGTTCCATGGAAGCCGACATGCAGTTTTACTTAATTCATCGTAATTAAACCCTGTGCAATTGTTTCAAAAAGTTTTGCAGAAACACGTCATAAACCCCGATCAATGACAGATAGAAATACACCATTGTTATCTCTGAGCATGTCAAAAAGTCTCCAATAATTTGGAAGAGTTTCAATAAGTTCTAAAGTTTGATAAATTTATAGCCTTTCACCAAAACATGATTATATATGCAGATTTTTTCGCTTACACTCTTTTCTTTTCCCTTCTTCCTGTTATTCTTTCTATATTATTTCAACGAGTCAATAATGTACACACGCTGCAAATTACTATTGCAAGCGCCAGAAAACGGAGTCTCAATACAAAACTCTGGAAGAGTATCGTGAATGTCTCTCGAAACTTCTGAAATGGTGAACCATACGTAGAACTTTTGAAATATCAGTTACATGGGATAGAATCGTACATCTGCAGCTAGGGAAATATGGTATGGGTCAATCAAATTTTGATCGAACTTCAACTGTTTATGTCAGTCAAAAATGATCATGCATGCTTTTAAATTACGGTTACGAATAAATCTCAACGAAATATGCCGATTACTAGCCGATTTATTGTTTTTGTGCGGAAAATATTCTTGCTCGTATTAAAAAGTTAGACTACATCTGTCTGAGTGAGGTCAAACGCTATTTGAGTGAAATTACCCCCCCCCCCCCATACTCTCCAACGCAAATGGATATATATATATATACATTTTTTAGTTTTTTCTGTACATCTTGTTTATGGGATTTTTTTACTTTCGTTTCTTATCATTATTGGATCTATATTTTTCCGATCTCTTGGACTTGCTCATTCACATGCTGACAGCGTTTTTACAGTAAGATTTTAATGGGTCGCATAATAGTGCTAACATTTAACTTATGAAATTTTCAGAGCATCTATTTAAATTGTTGAGTATTGATCCTTCAGCCGCGGAAGAATGAGATATTTTTATCAGCTTATAATTCGCTAGACAACAAGCGATAAGACATAAACCACCAGCTAGTTTAATGCTAAATGAGCTCTTACTAATTAAGTCTGTTTCATTAAAATTGGCGAAATCATTCATACTAAAGACAGTCGGAGCAGCTTGTACCGAGTGGATGCAAAGAATAACCATAGATAAATTTATTAGCAACATTCTATGACCAATAACATTCATTTGTAACTGTATCAGCATAGAATTCGGCATATAAAAGCTTGATTTTTTACAACAGGTCAAAATAAATAATTCAAAATAAATAAAAATCTGTACGGGACAAAATATTTGAACACATGCTCATCACGATTACAAAAAAATAACATGTGCAAAATGGATTGAAACAACAAGCTTGTTTTCGATTTGATTATTTTCTCAGCGAAAAATTCCCAGTGTGCACACACCTCCAAACATGCTCCATTTCACATGAAAATCATGAAAACTAATACGATTCATTTTGCAATGAAAGGCTTAGTAATTGTGGGTTTTGTGGACAATTTTAATTGTAGAATTGCCGCAGAAAATCTGAAAACGTCGATCAAATGGCTATCGATATGGCGAACCCCAAAATTTTTCCGATGATAAGGAGATCAGAAAGATAAAGTACTTTATGGAAAAAAGAAGATAACCATAGTCGAAAAAAAGTTGACCGCCAAAAAAGTTAAAGGAAAATTTTCCATGACCCTCTCCATGAAAGGCTTGACTGAAACCCACACAGCTATAAACTCCGTTACACGTGTAACTTGACTAAAATAAGGATGAGCTGCTGCAACACTTTTGAATCTCTACCTGATGTCACGTGGAACTTTTTGACCTGAATGACCCAAAAACCGCAGACAGTATCAGGTACAGAAACCATTGGGAACTGGACGTCTGGAGAAGTTGAGAACGATTTATGTCCACATCCCAGTCCTTCTGGAACGTGGACTATCAAATATAGCAGGAATTGGATCGAAAATTTGAACGCGTATAACGTTGCCCAGAACGATCATTGATGACTTTGATAACCTTCTACTCAAACATGTTGCCCTCAAAACGGACCTACTACACTAAAAACCTAACGGGTGCCCTGAACCAGCTACGTTGGGAATAGCATGAAGTGAAGGCGATTAACAGTCGTATTGTAGTCCGTTTTTAACAAATTTGCAAGATTGCTAGAAAAAGAGTGAAGAACGGCAACTGAAAAATGGAAGGTTTACGCGGTCGAGGAGGAGAGATTCTAGTCCAGGTTGTCCAGGTTTGGCGTGGAAGGCAATTTAAAACCGGAACGAACCCCAAAGATTGGAAATGGACCAACATCCACGACATCATTCTTTCAACAGTTTTTTGTTTTATCTAATCAAGAAAAATAACCAGAATAAACTTGCCTTTTCTAACGACACCGCAAGAAAGGCAGAATAAGTCAAAATAAATATTTACATGCAAAAACACGAGAAAGTAACGTTTTAATATATATGAAAAATGTTGGTTTTATTGAATAAAACTCTCGGGAACTTTGCTGATGTTATGTTGATTTAAATAATTGTAGTACCGGTTTGTGGACTTGAAGTATTCAGGAAATTGCTTGTAAAATGAAGCGTGATCTGAAAAAGTACCCTAGTTCAGTATTATTTATACACCTTCGAGAAAATTTTTGGGATTAATTTGACTAGGCGCACAATTTTTACCGTTCCATATGATGTTCAGTTAGCAGACAGTAAAAATTTAGAACTGAGATTGCTTTCTGCTTTTCAAGCAAAGAATATACTAATTATCCGTGTTGCTTGGGATTCTCGCGTAGACTTGAATAATATCTCATCAACAAAACAAGGACAACTGGTAGAAAACTTCTTAGTACTTGTAAACACTATTTTTTAAGATCACGTGATTAATATCTTAAACATTTTCATTCGGGCCCGTCCCAACACCGCCACCGTCCCAACACCGCCACCATCCCAACTCCGCCACCGTCCCAACTCCGCCACTATCGTGTCCCAACACCACCACCGTCCCAACTCCGCCACCGTCTCAACTCCGCCACTGTCCCAACTTCGCCACTTTCTTGTCCTAACTTTCGCAATCTTTCAAAAAGTTTATTTTTTGTAACGCGTTAAACTTAACCCTTAATTGCATGCGGTCGCGACCGAGGTACAATTCTAGCTGCTGTTCAGTGAATTCTGAATATATTTACTCACAAGCAAGTGGCTAAATGCTATTGTGACCCGATAATTTGATAAAATACTTCACAGTCATATTTTTCACAGAAATATTTAGAAGACCTCCATTTTTCTTATATTATTAAATATACGATACGATTCATCAAAATTCGTATCTCACCCTAATGGGGCTACCCCTTCACTTGAACATCTTTGTTTAGCCTCTCGTGTTAGTTTTAAGCCCTCGATTGCACTTTTCGATTTCGGAACACAAACTGGCAAATGTCCAATAAAAGGATCCGATATGAATCTTCCATTTCGAACAGTATTTCTCGCCGATCCAGCATTTCCATCTTCAGAGCAGAACATGCACACATAATAATGTGATGTTTCATTGTTTGACAAACGTTTAGAACTTTTCTTCCGGGACAGAAAATACAAATCTAGATCATTACGCGCCGCAATTATCACTAAATTACTCTTTAATTCCTGATTCATAAAATTTTCAATAGGACCAAAGTCACCCATGATTTGATTACACAAATTCGAATCAATTGACAACAAGAAATGAAAACAGATCCGTATGTTTGTATTTTAATGTGCAAAGCACACAGTTATTCTAGTAATATGCTAATGAAGTAAATTCCGGTCTCACGCTCGTTGTTCTATTTTTGGTTATTTCGGTAAAATCGTTTGTATAGTTAAGTACGACTATACAAACGAAGATTATATAGATATACCATGTATTTATTGCTTTAATGATAATATCAGTTTTTGCCATCCTATGAATTAGCAATGTCATGTTGTCAAGTAAAAAAAAACTTTGTTACAAAAAACAAACTTTTTGAAAGATTGCGAAAGTTAGGACAAGAAAGTGGTGGAGTTGGGACAGTGGCGGAGTTGGGACGGTGGCGGTGTTGGGACACGATAGTGGCGGAGTTGGGACGGTGGCGGACATGGGACAGTGGCGGAGTTGGGGCACGATCTTTCATTCTACATACTCAAAAAAGGTGAAAAGTGTCAGATACAATATCATGAAAAGGTTTTTGTACCAATTCATAGGACACTCTTTTCTGTACATAATGATCGTTTTTACTATTAAAGTTATACTATCTTGACGCCGATATATATTCAGAGCTACTTACATAATGAAAAATGCGAAAATTTAGAAAATGCTGATTTTTATTTTTATGTGAAAAATTTTCCGTTTTTAGTCAAAGTGTGAAACTATCCTGTAAATATTTAGTATCATGTACCATTAATTTTCAACCCATGGTTGACTTTCACTCAAAGTGTGCCGGATAAATTTATTCCGTACATTGGTTACACTGTCTTCAACATACTTTTAGACATGGCGCCAAAGTATAGGGGACGGTTTCATCAAAGAGACTTAAGCTCGCAGCTTAAGCTGTAGCTTAACTCTATATGTTATACTATTGCCTCTAAGCTGCAGCTCAGCTGTAGCTTAACTCATACACATAAAACATATCGGAAAAGTCAAGCTGCAGCTGAGCTGTAGCTTAACTTTCCATGTTATAACTTTGCTGTTAAGGTGCATCTCAGCTGCAGCCTAACGGCAATGGTATAACATATAGAGTTAAGCTACAGCTTAAGCTGCATGGAGCTTAAGTCTCTTTGACGAAACCTGCCCTGAACTCACAGTCGAAGTAGAACTTTTATAATAACGGTGTATGTAAAATACAATTTGAATGACTAGTTCAGAAATAGTAGTAGCGCTCTCCGGAAAATAATCATATTCTTGCATGTATTTATTGATAAATATGTGACTTATTTCTTCAATTTTTGAAGCACGTTATATAAAAAACAAAGCATTTATCTGATGTATCTTTGGGCGCTCGTGTGGAAGATCGGCTTTGCTTTTACGGCTAAATTTTTCACTCGATCCCAAACGTACAAATCAGGCGTCAAGCTGCGAATCAACACCGATAAATCTTCAACTTTTCTTATGGACATATAATTTAGGTTCATTTCAAAATCTAAAAATTTAAGTTTTAACGACTGAAGGATTCTCGATTTGAAAAAATTCACCAACCAGATACCAATCGTATTGTTATTGAATGAACTCAAGTTAATTGACCCGTCAGAAAATTGCACATTGGTTATCAATAGACTCTCGTTATTGCTGAACAACTTGTAATTGTGACTGAAATTTTTTTCGACAATTATTGGTGTATTCTCATCGATATTGTTCTCTGTAAGTATGACCATATGATTCGAATTGTTGAACTTTAGAGGAAGTGGTTCTAAATACGGAATCAAGGAAGTACCTTGATTTCGATACTTCAATTTCAGCATACTCCTGCTACGAAAAGTAATGGCATTTCGATTTGTGCTTATGTCAGCGACTTTAATTGCACCAATCAACTTAGGACATCTTCTCGACTTGCTTGGAAGGGAATTCATTATTTTAACTGTAACATTACCTGTCTTGTCCAAATAGGGAACTATTTTTAGTGTTTGGTTCGTTGGAAGCAATCTGGATAAGATTGGGGTCAGATCGACCAAGACCTTGGTTCCTTCTCTTTTGGGAGAATGTATGTGAACTGTTTTGAATTTTAAACACCTACTCTTCCTTGAAGGTAAAATACTGATTACATTTTCGTGTGAAGACCCAATCACGTGACTAACAAAATTAGGGTTATTGTGGACAATATTCACAGGTTGAAACTGCTTTCTTGATGCTTTGCCACGAGTCAGAGTTAGTGTTGTATTTCGCTCGGAACTGTGAATGACCATGGAAATAGAAGATTTAGCTATGATCGTAGCAAATAAATCTTGTATTTCGTCTATGGTATCAACGTTCAATAATGCAGTTACATGGCCTCTTTTAATGTGAAATTTAACACCATCTTCAAAAGCAAATGATACTTTGGAACCAGCGTGGAATTGAATCTCACATTTTTGATTCGAGCGATTCCTCAATCTTATGATCATTTTTTTCTGCTTGGTTATCATTGTACGAATTGATATCAATTGTTGAAATGGATAATTGAAATAGAATGTATGGTTGGCATACGTCCTTGATTTTGCTAATTTAATATAACATGACCCTGACTCCAAGTGATACCTGAAGCGTCCAACCCGGGCATTATTATTTATCATAGAATGAGACCCAATAGTCACATTCAGATCATATTCGCATCTTGAATGAGGAACTTTTATCATGTCGGAATATTTTGATCCTATTCCACCAAATAAGTTCAACCTTCTCAACTTACACCAAACAAAAATTTTGTCTTGTTGACCTTCACGACCATATATTTCAGTCATGTTTCTGGTCTCAAGTGCTAAATTCAAAACATCTTTCTTATTGTCCATGGCGACCATATATAATCTGTTCATATAAAGTGTGCCATTGAGTCTGCGGCTGTCTACAAGATTAGTTCCTGCTCTCCCATCAAGTATACCCATAACTTTGTTGCCATTTAATATGAAGGAATCGTCTGCATCGCCACCCGAAACGAATTTCAGTCCACTAGCCAGATTAAAAGCGTTTGGTGTATTTTTAAAACCCAGTACTTTGTCAGTGCCATTGTTCAAATCGTAATATGTGACGGTAGAATTGGAGCCGTCGTTTTCGATACCTGCGGAATTTGTGCAAATATATGCAGATTTTAGTGCTGCAGATGAGAACGAAAAATGCCAGGCTGGTTTTTTAGAACAGTAGTCATCCTCTGGTGTATAGCAGAAGTATGTAAAACCTTTAGACAGACCCGGCACTGCTCTTGTAACCTGGAACTTTACTTTAGACGTGAAATTCATGTTTCTATCAGTCATGCAGTGCTTACTAGAAGCTTTGATTGGCACAACATATCTTCTCACTGATTTGTTTATATCCAGAAACTTGAGTGCTTCTTGAACAACGAAAGTATTTGCTTGCTTGTTATCCATGAGCGTCTTAATTTTTTCTTCAGGCTGCATTCCTACGAAAGCTCGCATTCCCTCCACAAATTTTTCTGGACCAGATAAATGCACGAAAGAGTCGATATTTTTCACTGTTTCCACAGCCCTGTATATTTCAGTGCCGATCATGATCGCTGCTCCAAGCGCCGCACTTATAGGGCCAGTAACTGCAGCAACACCACCAAATATTCCTGAGAACTCGGCCAGTTCTATTAGAGATTCTGTAATATCCAAAGCCAGGTATCCTATGTCTCCACCGATGGACACTTTATTAGTAATGCTATGGTCTTTGTTTTTCAAGTTGCAATATAAATCATAGCCCACGAAAAGCAGTGCCGGACTGCGAGCTAGGAAAGGTGCACACGATTTTAGCATATTCCCTAGCACTATTCTACCCTCACCAGTGAGCTTTCCGGCTTTAGTTAGTAACTTTACGGATGCCTTGTTTGCTAAAATACTGCTCAATATGAAACCAGTGTTGATGGCCATGCCCGCCACATTACCGTTGATTACGTCGGCGACAAGATTTTTGATCATGAGACCTGTCATGACACCACTGCTGATTCTGTTCAGTTGATGAAAAAATCTATATTTAACTTCGCGCTCACCGACCAGCCTATTCTCAGCATCTAAGTCGCGTCTTTTATCCTCTATCAATTCTTCAAGTTCCAGGCTTTCACATGCTGGACCCGATCTTTTGGAGCGACCCTTGACAATTGCCATGCATGAATCGATCAGTGACAAGTGTCTTTGTGTGAAGACGTCTACTTCTTTGTGGCCCGGCCTCAAAACTACGGTTATCATTTTGCTCCCATGACCGCGGCCTCTGGTTTTGTCGTATAAATTTTTAACTTCTTCCAAAGCTTCTAGTGCTTGAGCCGATTCGCCAAAGATGAAATTCACAAGCACTAGATCTTTGACTGATTCTTTTTGGTACATCGATTCTTGCAGGAACCCAATTTGCATAATATGCGGCGAGACTTTGGCAACATTGGTCACGATTCGTGTATCGTGAAAGAGCCCGGTACAAAATGCGGCGAAATCGTGATAATTTCTAAACAACGGCCACTTGGATTGTATAATTTTTTGTATTTCATTGAAAATATGTTCATTTTTCCGGTATGGGTCGTGGATGGCGGCAAATAATTTCACATTTAAATGTTCCAAAGGTTCGATTATGTAATCTTCGTTTTCGTTCACTGGATATAGTGTTACCTTGCTGATAATAGCGGCCTTATCAATGTCAACAACTGAAAATTCTCTGGGTTTCAAAATATCTGTTTGCCGCACGTCGTTGGCGTAATCAATAATCACATGAACGTGCATTATAAACCTGGAATTTGACCTGACGCGAGGCAAATTCCTGATTCCTTCTTCCGCTTTTATGGAAGTAAATTCATCCGCCGAAAGCTGATCGGATTCATCTACAGTAATCATAACGTTCACATTTTCAATGTCCGTATCCAGTAGGAAACTTTTCCTTCTTCGAATTTCGTTCTCATCAGCATCCTTGTAATGAACTGTATAAATTTTCTGTTCCGCATTATTGATGAAAGTTGATGTTAAAAGACCATCCACATAGCGGCTGACGTAATTTGAATTTTTAGAACGTAGTTCATCTTTGATCATTCTTTGCAAGATTTCGTATTTAACCTGATTACTAACAAACGTTCCCGTTTGACTCAACAGTTCTAAATTTTCTTCCCTTGTTTTTTGTCCCGATGTGACGGCTTTGGCAGCATTTTTCAGCGTCCCTACCAAGTCGTAATAGTCCATAACTGACACGTGAAAATCTGATTGCACCACAATAGCTTTTTGGGCCTCGAAATTTATATAGGTGTTGAGTAATTCATCGGCGAACGATTTGCTCATGGAAACGTATCTTATAGACATGTGATCCATCATGAGCTCGAAACCACGTTTCTCTATTTGATCGGAATTCATTTCTGGATTTGTGTCCACGATGTCGAATAAGATGGGATAATCGTGAACGACCAGTTTCAAATCGTCGATAGGTTCTCGTCTAAGAAAAATGTTGAACTCCGACGTTACATCGTCATCATCTACTTCCATGGTCACTTCTGCTTTAAAGCCATGCGATTTCTGGAACGAAATTAAATTTCCATGAATGAAACCACACTGCGCTTCAGGCAAATGAGTTCCAATCTCGGCGCTATATTTTGTGCGAGCCAAATTTTTTTTGTATGTATCTACCATATGTGAGGCGAATTCTGCCGCGAAAAGTTTCACGGTATTTTTCATGGCTGGATTTGACATGAGATTGCTTAGCTGTTTGTCCAAAAACCTTTCGTCTACTTTTTTCGGAATGAAGGGCATTATTTCTATCAGTTGACTTTGCCCTGCTATCTTTCTCGATAAAAAAGTAGGTTTAATTTTATAATCCATATCATAATCCGATGTGAAAATAAAGCCGATGTTATCCATACCATCAACCAAATCCCTTTCCTTCAAAACTGTCAATTCGTACACATGTGACTCGAAATCACTGGATCTAACTATTGATCCGAGCTGATCTGTCATATCCGCAATGTCATTTCTGGTCCACTTGAACTTTTTGCCCACATTTTCCTTGTAAAACTTTATGCACTTCATCACCACTTTCGGTTTTTCAGACGAGTACTCTGTTGCTGGATGCAGGATAAATATTTTTAGTTTCCGCCTTCCATAACTCCAGAATATTCTGGCGATATTGTATTCAATTTTCAATTTTGAACTATGTTGTATGGAAAAAGCCATGCCGAGGAAAAATGGTACGAAATAAGCTTGTATATTGAATCTGCCTTTGGTCCAATCGTGGAAAATTACATTTTGACGAAAATTAGCCGATAACATGGGGCCAAAATCTTCAGTTGTGCCGTGTTTTGTAGGACGGAAAAACTCGCCACAAAAGTTATAGTCCAATAATGCTGTTAGCAGCGTCGTATCGTCCATTGAGAGAGCAGTGCAGCGCCGACTGGTTAATGGATTATGCAACTAGAAAAGCTATACACAGTGAGAACAATAAGCTTTTATGAAAATGCGGCATGCAAACAAGGTTAAAAGCGTGTTTACATATGGATGGAATGTCGACAGAAACAGCACGATAAGATAGGGACTCCAACGATCTATGCTAATAGCATTGATAGATAAATAATTTCTGACGGCACCTGTTCTGTAATACGGGCATTCACTGTAATTACAGATATTCAAAACAAGGAATGCATTGATTGCGAAAATGGTCGTAAAACTGGTGCGGAAATGGTCGTAAAACTTTAAATCCTCGAAACTTAGTCAAAAGAGAAGGCACAACAATGTTTTGTAATACATCTTGCACGATTTATCGACAAATGTTCCATTCGCCATGTTTGAAAGAAAAAGTCTTTACTATCTGAAAAATGGCCTCTGGAACCTTTAATTTCGGTCGTGAAATGTTTTATGCTGCAAAAGACTTCCAAACAATCAATTATTGCTGAAAATATACACTTGTTAGATTTACATCATTTCTCTCCCCTGCTGCTGCATATGTATGAACATGATTATGTATGCTGAAAATACGGAATTATAGTTTGTTTTTTGTAAAATGCTTCTAAATCGATCAAGTACAAAAATCAATTATACCGTCAAAATCGCGTGCTCGCCATTATTATTGAAGTTTGTTCGAGTAAGCTCACAAATTTTCAGTTTCTGGTGACGCATGGCACACCAAAAAACGTGGAAATCTAAAATACTACTTGCTTTCTACTTTTATAATTTAGAAGCATTTCAAGAAAAACAGATTATAGGTTTCTGTCTGCCGGCATTGATTCGATATTTCTTCGACGAATTTTTTTGCTCTCTGAAGGCTTCCGCTGGTTTTTGATTTGACGAAAACACATGATGTACAGCACTCATTTCGGCCGGATCAATGGTTCGACACTGACCTGCTTTACTATAGATAATTGTCTAGACGTCAACTGAATAAACAATCCGACATTAAATGGAGATGATAACATGATATTTCAATACTTATAATCTGACTGCGCCAACTTGAATCAGGCATTGATGTAAAAATTGCCATCTATCATCTCTATGCATGGTGAAAAAAATCAAAAAATCTTCACTTCGATTATTAATGAAGAATACAGTAAACTTTTACCGTTCAGGATACCTGGAACAGTCATCAACACACGATGTTTCAAAAAACTTTATCGGCACCCCGTGTCTGCAGAATAAGAAGTCGTACACAGTAACGGTCTTCTGCAAAAGAAATTCCGTTAACATCAGCTTTTATAAAGTTTGAACGTCTACTCTAAGTCAGAATCGGAATAGTATTCATTGGTTGACTTCTACAACGTGATAATCAGAATTTGATTCGCAGATCTTTGTCGTTCTAAACAATGATAATTATACAATTGTGAGAGAATATGACAACATATGAATACGTTATAACTTTGAATCACATTATAAAGACATTTTCAAATCATGATTTAATGCGCGCAGTTCCAATGCAAGAGACGATTCGTGGGAAGTATGGAACGTCTTTTTCGCCGTCCTGTAAGACCGCCCAGACCGCCCAAAGAACCAAAATTATTCAACATTCCTGGCCCTGCTTGTATGGGTTCTTGTCGCAATACAGAGCCAAGTAATCCGAGATTACCCGTCCCAACCGGTGACTGCAAACCCGATGCTTAAAAAGAAAAAGTTGAAAGAGTCAGGCAATGATCTGAAGAAATGCTTCTGACTAACAAAACTCGAAAGTAAGCGCTACTTTATATTTTCTGCCAAACCACGAGCCATATGGAACTGATCATTTTTTAACAGTTCCTGATTCTCACTGACCAGACCGCAACAACTTCTACCCCACTCACTAACGCTCAGAGTGTGGATTAAAACGCAAAAAACGAAAGACAGAGTTAAAACAACTGTTTTTAGTTTCTATTTCTATGAGTAAAATAAATCATACAAAATAATTATTCGATCCACGTAAAAATCGTATGCTGTTGAGCATGTCAGACAAAAAAACATGAATTTTATTCACTATCGCCTTAACAAAAGTAAAAAGCCTAACTCAGACATTAGCTCAGAGATAAGCCTTCATGTCTGGAACATCTATTCCACTCGTGTTTCCCCTTCCGCCATATGGAATAGTTTTATTCTTGCGATAACTGCTCGACTCGGTTATCTCAGAAATAACTGTCACCAGGAGAAAATTTGTCTCAGAAATCGCTGTCTCAGGAACAAGGATCATTCCTGACATGACTTATATCACTTTCTGTCAATCAACCCTTAAGATTTTTCAGTGACAAGTGACAGTAAAAATTTCGTGTAAACAATTATGAAGATACTACCTATTTTTTGTCTTTGCTCAATTCTTCAACATTTTATAACGGACAGGCTACAAGCGTAGAATCCTATTTCAGACTAACCCAACTGTGCTGCGGGTGAAGCCGATAAACCAACCGGTTGATTTTGGGACAGGGGTATTTGTCCGAGTCCACTAAGTGGTGGCCCGGGTTGAATGCCGCCGGACAAAACACCAGGTATATCGCTAGGATTCGCGATTCCTCCTGAAATACAAAACGACAAATCATTAGGAACAAAATAATCAGTAGTTTTCACTCTACTGAGCACGTTTTGATATGAACATGACATTCACAGTAGAGACGTGCGCGGGCCGCCCGTCTCGGAGCCGTTGGAAAATATTGTCGGGCCGGGCCGGAGTGATCAGGCTCGTAATGGCCCGAAAAAATAATATACGTTTGCAAGTGAACTTCCGAGAAACACCTATATATTGCACGTTCTTCAATTTGAAATCTGCTAGAATTTTACTGTAATTATACTCAAAATGTGTTTAACTATTTGAGTGTTATTATCATCATAATTACTATTTGTTTCAGATGTAATTTTAAGTGTTTACAATATTGAATAACATTCTGACGGATTCGAAAACTTATCTAACCGACATGCATCTTTTATGTTCAAATTTTTATAATTAGTTCATCAGAAACTAGAGATAATAAATGATCTAATATACTCTGGTTCACATGGAGCTCTTTGCTATTTGAAAAAAGAGGTTAAAATTGTTTCAACCATTTTTCCTTAGCCGCTTTTTTCATACAAAAAACAGATGCGTTATTTATACGTTTTGGATTTGAACATTTTAATATTTCTAAAGCGAACCAAAAATTGAAAAAACTTGACTTTTTCTGAGTTCTAATTTAGTTAATAGTAAAAATACATGAAATAATTTTGATTTTTTGGATTTCCTAAAGCATAAAAAATAGATTGCGAAAAAATGTAGCTGCTAACACCTCATCTTGGACTTGAAATAATTCCGGGGCAAAACGCTAGAAAAAGCTTTAGGGTTTAGATATCCTAGAATGCTGTATCAGGAATCTTTTCATTATTTCGTGGATAAAAAGTCTAATTTTTCAGCCGATTCAATCATTTTCCATTGGCAAAATGCAAAAATCATACTGAAGACATACAACAAAAATTCAAAAATCAGCTGGTTTCATGAAAGACAATTAAGTTGTAGCTTAACTCTATATGATATACCATTGCCGTCAAGGTACACCTCAGTTGCAGCTTAAGTCCAGAAAATTGAGCTGCACCTGAGCTGTGGCTTACCTCTGTATGATATAATACGGCGACTAAGGTTTCTATAGTCTGTTTCTCTTTAAATGCTTCTAAACTATAAACGTAGATAGCAAGTACATTTTAGATTTTTACAATTTTCTACCAAACCATCAGTCACTTGAAGCTGAAAATTTTTGAGCCAATTCAATCAATACTTAACAATTTTTTGAATAAAAATCCTACTGTGAAACCTTTGTGTACGCTATTCTGACGACGTAGTTGATTTCTAATCTATTTCAATTTAGAAGCATTTTATAAAAAAACAAACGATATATTTCTCTTACTTTTGTTATACGTTTTTCTCACAGGATTGGAGCTGCAGATAAGCGGCCTTTTAACGGCAACGGGTATAACATATATAGTTGTGCCATAGCTTAGGAACAATTTCTGTAAGAATCGATCAAGGCCTGTAGTCAGGTGTGATAAATTAAAAATAAATCATATCTCAAGAAAACATATTTTGTACATTTTTTCGCACTGAACAATATTCCAATATTTGTTTGCTCTAAAAATTGAAATTCGCATTACAATATCAATCCAAAGGTTAAATTCTTTCTGCAATCTTCGGAATTTTGGATTACAATCATCAAAGGCCTGTAAGTAATCAAGTACGCAAGAAAAGTCAATGATATTTTGTTAGTATATGTAACAATGTTTAGTGTATTCGTATGAAACATGTATTACCATTTAGCATCAGAAAATGTGGTTTACACTGCATTTTAAATTCTAATTAAAAAATTTGTAGAACTTCAAGAAGACGTGCTAGAGATTTCGAGTAGAGTTTATTATATAGCTTACCTAATCAACTTTTGAAATGTCATTTCTTGATTTACAGTACACCATGAGCTGTACTAACTCGCAGTAAACCATTGCTTCTTCGTGTTGTTTTTCACATCGTTGTTTAAAAATTAAGTAATCATCAGTATTCGAATATTCACTGCTTTTTTTAGCAGCATACCAATTAGCACAGTTGATAATACTTTTTAATTTGTGTTAATTTTTCTTAGCGCAGCTAAAATTTTCGTCAGTGCAGGTTCAACTTAATTAGCGGAGCGCTGAAAAAACACTGCAGCTATTCTCTCACAAGCTTATCGCAAAAGCACTTCAACATCCTGGGAAACTGAATGAGCCATAACAGTGAACATCTGATTTCTGAACTAAAATCGCTAATCTTTTTGGTCATGAGCGAAAAAGCTGTTCCCAGCAAATATTGCACATTTCTGAATTTTTGATATTTTCTCAATTGACAGCTGCTGCTAAATAATTTAACATTGGTTCAAAACTATTTGAAATCATAAATAGTGATCTCGTTGAGGATCTTTCATATAAAGTGAAATATTTTCAGCAGTGTTTCCTCCAAATTCACCGATTTTTTCTGGAATTTATCAAAAAAAGTCGACAAAAACTCATATAGATGTGTGGTTTTGCTCTGATCAATAGCAATCGGACCGTGAATTTCAAAAATGCATAATCTCCAAACCACGATACAATAATAATTTAACTTCAAAACGCAAAAAAAACAGAACCACAGATTTGTACCAATTATTGTAAGGCAGCACACTTTTTCGGACCACTTACGCCATTCACACACGATTATTTTCAATCTCCAAAATTACGTGAATCAACATTAACTTAGCTATTGAACAGCAGAATCATCGCGTCTTTTCAATCAAATTAATTCTTTTTTCAATTATATTTTCTATATTCCAGCATGGCAATCATAAGGATGGAGGAACTGTAGTCTTAATGAGAAAAAAGCTAAACTTCACAGCGAGCAGCATTTTTCCAGAAAAATCTATATACTTAGTGAAGTTTCAAGGCTCATGCTTTTTTGTGTCAAGACCCTTATTTTCTGTAATTTTATATTGCTTAACCTTCAACTGGACGACAACAAGATGGAAAGTGCAATTCTATAGTTCATTCACTCTTAAATGGGTTTCAAAATGCAAAATCCAAGTTTTAACTGCTATAGTTAATCTAAAAAAAGGCAATCGCGGGCACAGATCGTTTATTTATTTGCATGAGCATCTTTTGTCACTTCGAGGTTGATTTGGAAAAAGTGTATCGTGCCATATCAAAGGTCACAAATTCCTCAAAAAAATTACATGAAAAAAGATTTCACGACGATTAGTGTTTCTTCAGGACACTGAATATAACAAAGCACATTACCCAAAGAAACGCCAGCTCTGTTGAATCCACCGATTCCGACTACGGGCACGTTCCAACTTTTACCCCCGCCGAAAGTACCACGTTGCCAATTGGCGTCCACTTGATCAGCCTGCTCCCAGAAGTCTAGTACGCCTCGACGATCAGCCACGTCAGCGCCCCAGTCTCCAAAACCGACATCCACTTTTTGGCCGCCCGCCACCACGCCTTGTGGGTTGAAAGGGTAGTAGCTTAAGAAAGGGGCATGATGTATCAGTCGATTATAGACAGTAAATTAGCAGCAAAAAATTGTGGAATATCGGCCAAATTTTAGCCCAACTCTAGTCATTCCCTAATTATCAGCAATCTATAGTCTATTTTTCTTGAAATGCTTCCAAATAATGAAAGTGGAAAGCAAGTAGTATTTCCCATTTTTGCGATTTTCTGATAAACAAAATATCATGTAGGGCTGGAAATTTGTGAGCATACTGACCTAACTTCAGCGATTTTTCGAGTGAAAAATTTTTCAGTAAGACCTTTATGTAAACGATTTCGACGACAGTACTTATTATTGTGTCATTATTGTATCTGGAAGCATTTTATAAAAAACAGGCTATAGATACACTTTAAAACAATGTTCTTGGACAGATATCAACGAAATCTATCGATTGATGCCATATTTGTCACATTTTAGAATTAAAAAATTCCTACTTACGTTTCTTGAAAAATTAATATCTAAACGGCGTCTAACACTTATCCGGGCGACGTCAAACACTTTCTGAGTGAAGTCTAAACTAGCCATCTGTCCGGGCCACAAAACTGTGGCCCGGCTGACCTTGTCGACCTTCACCCCAGCGTGGTCAGGTCCGTGTCAGATGGTCAATTCCTCTAATTTTCGGCTCTGTAACAATTTATTTTGATTCTAGAAGTCTTCGTGTAGAAGAGGGTTCAGTTTTAATTGGACAATGTATTTTCGTAGTAAGATTTGTATTTTGGTGGGCAAAAGTTTTGCATAGGTGTGTCAAAAGTTATCGTCAAACATTCTTTGTTTTTTGAGTCATTGTTTAGAGTTCCCGCCTAGATCTATGCGTCCTTTCTTTCGTCGTAAATTTGCATAATTTTGAACGTCAATTGACGGGCGCTAGCCCCGTGTGTGGAGTGACTACTGAACTTTGTGTTCAAACATTTGTCTTGCTCCACTTTTAATTCCCGTGGCCTTGGACCAAGCTTGTGTTCGTGCCTCTGTCCCGTTTTGTATTTTTTGTTTGCATTGTATTTATTTCTCCTTTCAATATATCTCCCTTATTTACGTCCGGTATCATCGCCTCGTCTGGTAGCCACCCTCACCTTCGGAGTACCAGTGGAGTCTTCGTGTCGGTCCAGTTAACGTCAGGGTATCAATCAGGTGTCTCCCGGTAATCACAGGAAAGTCAGCCGATGGTATAAGAGTCGCTTATCTAACACCCGTGAGCAAGTTGAACCAAAAAAGCCCGAATCGGCTCTTAGGAGCCCGTTTTGGCAGAACATGCAATTTATTAGTAATGCATCAAAACATGAACCAATCAACTTGGTTTACTTTGGAAAGGAATCCTTCATTACTTCAGGTAGTACTGTTTATTTTTTGATGAATTTATTGTTTTGCTTATAATTCAGATTGCTCAGTTGAAACTTTATTCAAATAACAAGTACAGTGAGAGTTGTGTACTGCGGGAATTTTTCACTCGAAGGTTAGTTGAGTAGACTCACAGACCTCCGGCCAACAGAAAATAGTGAAAATATGGATACATACTTTCCACTCTTGATATATTTATAAGCCTTTTCGGGATTCACATATTTTTAAGCCGTTACTCTGCCAGATAATCTCCGTAAAGCATATCAGTCAGCAGATGCGGTTCTATTCATTTTAAGAAGTTCGAGTTGATGTATACAAAAATCAGATGATTAACTAATTTTCACTGAAATCATTCCTTCCAATAAATACCCTAAACTATTACTAATAACACGAACACTACACACTAAATAAAATAAATAAACAATAAAATAAATGGTAGAGGCCGCTGGAGTATATCGGAAAATCGTTATTATGGTTTTTGCTATCATTATGGAAAGTTTATTAGTCATTCGAAAAGGACCATTGACAGTAACTAGAAGAACTATTAATTAGCATGTCAAACACTGAATTTTACTCGCGCATGAAGCAATGTTGAATATTCATTTGGCGTAATACCAATGTTTAAGACCAATTTCAGGATTTTGATTCGGGGAATGATGACTCTAGTAGAGTGAATTTACACGAGAAAAATATCAAAATATTTCGAAAATATATTCTAAGATTTCTTTCCTCGATAAAATAAAGTGTAATGAATAAGGCTCATCGTGTCTCCGCCGCCCGAACACCGGCCACAAAGTGTAACCCTGCATTAATAGGCAAGTTCAAAACAGTGGTACTCCTTCTCAATCACAGGTATATTGAGGACGATACATGGAATTTTGGCCTTTCGAAATTTTTGATGCCTGCCTCAAATCTTACGGTATTCCACCAACTCCCCAACTGGTGGGCACGATGCCGATTTGACCGTCGATATTCGGAAATGGTTTCTTGCCCTGACAATAGTATCGATAGTAATTACAATACTGCCGTAACTGTATCGTCTCGTAGCCCGGGCAATAGGCATCGGCCATCGACTGGTAACTGTTGCAGATTTGCGCGACTTGCGGATCGGTGGCCGCCAACGCCAAGTTTGGATTGTCTTTGCAGTATTTTCGCCACAAGTCGCATTTGTCTCTATGAATTTAGGAAAACAATCATGGATGAGGGAACGAATGAAACTTCATCGTTCATGAGAATCTTGGAACGGAGTAAAAGTTGGAAACGGGTCCCCTGTATGTGGGTCTGATGAATATATTATTTTTCCAAGTGAGCTACCGTAAGAAAGGGGACCTCATGCAAATAATTAACGACCTGCGTACTCGGCCGCAACTTTTTCTCAAATTGACCCCAGCTATCAGGACTAAAACCTTAAAAAGAAAATGATGACTTACAGTGCATGATCACCATCACCTGCTAACAGATTTCATATTTTTTTATTTCGATTTTTGTTTGAAAATGAATGAATGCATATGAATCAATTCAACTTGCGGAACTTTCCTATTGATTTGTAATATTGAACGATTTCCTTACTCTAATTTACTTTAGACAAAAATTTAGTCTACAATAATAGATTCTTAAACTAGCGGTCTGTGCTATTATCTGCTGAATCATCTTTTACATTACAGATTCAAGGCTCTCTTAGAGTGAGTGTCAACCTAATTCATATATAATAATAGACTTGGTGTTAACTGAGTGTAAAAATAGTGTGAAGAGAGTTCAATTCTGATGCGAAGTGAGTGTGAACTGACATAAACTGACGGTTGCATGTAAACCAGATGTAAATATGTGTTAAGCAATCAATTCAAATAGCTAAAAAACTGGCGTGACATTGTGTAAAGTTAGTGTAAAGCAGATAAGGCATGTACAAATTTGGTGCAAAATTATGGCAGTAAACATAGTGTAAACTGATTGTATAGTAAATGTGATTACTTGATGTAAAGTGAATGAAGACTATAATACAGAGTAAAATTGCTGTAATGGGTGTAGACTTGTTTCTGATTGAGTGTAAGGCTGTCGTAGGGAGAGAGCCTGTGTAAACTACGTGGTATAAAGTGAGTCTAAATAAGGAACGATATAGAAGGATTGAACATATGATGTAAAATGTGAATATCTTGGTGTAAAGTGAGTGCATATTTGATGTAAAATGTGAATGTCCTATGTAAAGTGGGCGAAGAATGAAAAATGTGTAGTATAAAAAAAGGAGTTCAAACATGTTCTAAGTGGCTGTGAACTGAATGTAGATGAGTTTAAATATAGTAGAGAATAAATAAAACTTGTCATAAAATAGTTAATTACTTGCTATGGAGTATAGGGTGATTGAAAACCTTACATAACAGAATTACTGAACTTCCAAATGCTGGAAATCGTGGTCAATATTTGCGCACTATCTGTGAAATTTGCAGAAATAACTCACTTCACTTCAGCCATGAGATTTACGGTCCAAAATAATTTAGACCCAGAATTTTCTGCTTGGTCTTTAGTTTGAAAAACATTTGTCTGATGGCTCAGGGTTTTTTGTCGTGTTTATACAGGTTCTGGATAATTGTAACTTTTCTGATGTATTTCTTATAAAGGTGTCAAGTGTTGTGTCCTTGTCGACTGTAGACAGGCAATTGCATGTTCAACTCAATAAGTAGTGAATCGTGAAAACAAAGAGATTTAAAATCGCACATAGTGAAACTTGGTGACATCATTTAAACGGGCCTTTTCATTTCGATAGCATTCTCAAAGTCCTTTTTCAAGATTCTTTCGAAGATCCTTCATTGATCAGACTGCTAAACTGCGTTTTGTGATACGTAAAACTGTTGTATGGTAACATACAATACTCCACCCGTAGGATTGATGTATCCGCCGATCCACGGGTTCCGAACCCAGTCATTTTTGTTGAGCCCAAGTCGGGGTGATCCTACCTTCCCTTTCATTGGCCAGTGGTGGGACAGCTCCGGTACAACCCAGTAGGCCCTTCAACAAAACTCCACGATTTGTTGATAACATCGAAAAACGTTCAGTTTTCTTTGAAACAGTGTTTTTAATTAGGTCTGTCTCAACAATCGTGTGAGGAGACTACCAAGGAAGATCAAATTTTTGGACGTACCTCCCAAGAGGCAGCCAAATTATCAGTAAAGAAAATATAGTTCGCTCAAAGATGTTACCTAAGGGAACAGTTTCATAACTTTTTGATCATCTCTTCTCAACTCGTATTCGATATAGCCTTATCTTACCTGTATGACTTGGCTTCACCGCCCGCATCCTTACAAAAAGTCACGGCCAATTGGAAATTTTGTCTACACATGGCGATGATACTCGGATCTGTATAGTTGGCCACCGTCGCCGGCGTTCCTTGGGCCTCTTCGGGGCAAGTAGCCGTATATTGCGCGCAAAAGCGCTCCACGTTTTTCGATATGCTACTCGAATCGGAACAAAAGTAGACAAAATGAGCGTTGTAAGATCGACAATAGCTTGTTTTGTTCATGGTGTTTTGTTCGCCGAAGGTTGGCGGTGATTTCGGTGGCGTTGGTGGCGCCACAGATTGTTGCGGCACGTTGGACGGCGTTTGTGTATCTGCTGGTCTTGAAGGTTTCGCACATAGCACGGCGAAAGAAGGATGCCGATTGCATATGTCAGTTTCGGCCGGTACTACAAAATATAGGAGGCAAGCTTGATTCCTCTTTTGCATGTATAAATGAAAAGCTGGTCACAGTCATATTGACACATCGACGAGGGGGTTTAACATCACTCAGAACGTGTAACCCGGATCGGTGTTTGATCCAGCCCAAAAACTGACTATTTAAGGCAAGCCGAAATATTTTTCCTCCGAAAACACACCAAAAAGGGTATAAATCAATTCGTTGAGATCCATTCAAAACGCGACAGCTTTACGGCCGATTAAAAATGAGTTAAAATTTGGTTGACCACCTCCAGGTTATGTTTGCCGCCGATCAAGTCGTAGATGCACAGAAGTGGTAGGGCATTAAAACCTCCTTCTTGAAACCCCAAAACCTCAAATACCCGCGTCTGAACTTGTTAAAACGGTCATTCACCCTGAACTCTCAGAAATGGACAATGGCTACTCCAGAAAAGCTAGGCACCGTCCGCTATCGAATCCGGATCCATGCAATTTCCGTGCACACGCTGTAATCAATTGAGTCAACCGAGCCACGAAAGAATGATGTTCATGCTGTGCAACAGTTCGAGTTGTGATTAATTCTCCGACCACTCTCACAACATTTCCAGCCAAAATTTGTTCTCTTGATGGAAATTGTTACCCTGGCGTGCCCCCCTAAATTTTCTTTTGATGTCTCCATTATTTACGATTCGTACATACTTCGTACTTTTTATATTTTTCCCAATTTTGATAGTTGACTCAAAAGTTGACTGTAACAGATATGATTACTATAAGATATCAGAAGAAGATCTATGTGAAAAATATTTCTGCGCATTAAGTGCCATACTCTGTGTTAGACTTATTGTGCCTGATTCGATTAGAAATTTTCTAGAATTTTCTCATCTGATAAATCAACATACCAATTCTGGAGTCGATTTCATTATAAAGCAATATGAATAAATATGCAATTAATAAAGACATGCTGCTGCCGTTCATTCCGAAGATGAGTGCGCCTTTTCAGTACGTTCGCTTAATTAAAAATTGGTTGTGTATCCAAATGTTACAGTGTTTGTGACGCCTTCCAGGATTGATCAATTAGTCGCTTCTATCAAAAATAAATTATGTTTTGTAAATGATGTACGTGGAATGAATTTTACTATCATAACAACGACGATCGAATAGTTATTTTCGACATATATGGAAAATCATGGGTTTTTCGATAAACACAAACTTCGTGATGAACTTTATGTGCGATGGCACAACCATTGACTAAAAGGTAAAAAAGTTGACACCATTCGGAAAAGTCGTGAGACCGCCCAGAGCATCCAATTTGGCGCACACAAACAATGAAAAACTGGACTGTCCAGAAGGATGCAATGTGGGAAACAGTCATTCAAACCGGATATTGGGGTCAATTTCAATCGAAGTTTTTAATTGATAAGGATCAGGATTTGATTAAACATAGTAAATGATCAGTTAGTAATACTTTTTGTATAAATATTCTTTTTTGATACTCTTCTGGATTAAATTAAATTCTCGATTTTGAATACTTAATTAGCTGTGAGGCGTCTCCTCCCCCGTTTCCTGATAACGAAAGTTGAACATTTGAGTACAGGGTCAGGTTTCACAAAAGAAACTGGTGTGATTACTATAGTGTTTTTATATTAAAATGAGCCTCAGAAAGCAAGGTAATCCGTACGAAACTGCGAGCAGACAACAAACCTGCATCTTTTGCTAAAATTGGTTTCTCAATTTGTAGACTTAGCTGTTACGGTTGTATCCCTGTTCCTCGAAGGTTCCTTTCCTTGGAAGTCCCTGTTTCTCGAAAGTCCCGATTCCTCGAAAAGTGTCTAAAATTCCCGATTTCTCGAAATTTCCGATTCCTCTAAAAGAAGATAAAATTTATGATTCGTCGAACATTGGTGCATCACAAATCCCAGTTCATCCAAAGTGCATATGCAAACAGATTGATTTTCTTGAAACGTCTATAAATTTGATCGTAAATACTATAATTTCAAAATTAACATATCTGATGATATGAAGACTCGGCTTAGGCTTAGGCTTAGGCTTAGGCTTAGGCTTAGGCTTAGGGTTAGGCTTAGGCTTAGGCTTAGGCTTAGGCTTAGGCTTAGGCTTAGGCTTATGCTTAGGCTTAGGCTTAGGCTTAGGCTTAGGCTTAGGCTTAGGCTTAGGCTTAGGCTTAGGCTTAGGCTTAGGCTTAGGCTTAGGCTTAGGCTTAGGCTTAGGCTTAGGCTTAGGCTTAGGCTTAGGCTTAGGCTTAGGCTTAGGCTTAGGCTCAGGCTTAGGCTTAGGCTTAGGCATAGGCTTAGGCTTAGGCTTAGGCTTGGGCTTGGGCTTAAAATGGTAAATCGGCGACAGTCAGGTTTATTGTCCACTCATCAATTTCTTCGGTTCATCTTTCTTTCAGAGGTTCATTTGAAAATAAATAGGCTGTTGTGCCATGTTTTACATGAAATTGCTTCTCCTATTTTGATTTCAAGAATTAATCGTCAATTCAGTTATTCATCCCAAGACAAGAAAAGTCCTTAGTTCAAAAATGTCGAGTATTTTACTGCAGGTGTCTATGAAAAACTGTCCGCCTAAAGAGTCTTGTACTTCAGCCTATCGTGATACTTCGAGTAATTGAATTTTGCTTCTCATATGGCCCGTCTACTCTAGTTTGTCGCAGTAAAGGCCCTGTCATACTTCACCGCGCGGTGCCGCGCGGTACCACCTTTGAGGTATGAATGGATTTCTGTACTTTTTGCGGCGCCGCGCCGCCATCAAGTTTCAACTGAACCGAAATTTTCGAAAAAGTTATGTGTTCTAAAGTTGCAGCATACTGTTGTTGTAACATATTGTTGCGTTGTGCAGGTCTTTCCTTAAGAGTCGTAAGAAAAGATGGTGCTTTCGGGTCTGATCTGACCTGTTAGAACTAATCCCCTGGCTAGGCCTCGGTGATAGTGCAACAGTCCAAATATCCTCGACCTACAGCAACAAAGATAAACTTTACTCTAAAAAGCGGGGCCTCACCAAGGAGCTCCGCAGTCTCCTAGCTGAGACAAGGAATCCCCTCAGGGATAAACTTACTTGGGTATAACCCGTAAGGGGTTTCCCAAAGCTTATTTGGTGTAAGCTGGCGCCTGGGCCTCTGGCCCTCCGCCTTCGTCGGTCGCTAATAATATCTAAATAAACAAACAAATATATTATACAATATATCCGACGAAATGTGTAAAAGAATGTGGACTGACCACAATGAATATTATGCAAATTAAAGACGGAAGTGCTGGGAAACTTTTAATGGACGCCAGCAATATCAAAATATAATAAAAAGGCGATAATAGTGAATGAATGATTTCACTATATCTTTTTGGTCTTTCTTTGGCGCTCCATTTCTATGCAAATGTCTGCGCCGCTGGTCGTCCATCTTTGTCGATTTGCATGTCGATTTCCCCACGCGAATTGACATCAACAGGGTGCCCAACATCTTTCGCGCATCGAAACCGACCTACGGGAGGTAGAAAAAAAACTTTTGGCCGGGTTACC
This sequence comes from Romanomermis culicivorax, assembly GCA_963922205.1. NCBI lineage: Eukaryota > Metazoa > Nematoda > Enoplea > Mermithida > Mermithidae > Romanomermis > Romanomermis culicivorax. The sequence continues at coordinate 1,610,472 of CAWUHX010000019.1, forward strand.
CCGGCATTAAAAAGAATTAATCAAAAAGAAAAAATCTACTACTCCGGCTGACTCCTGATTTACAGTTTGTCTCACTCGGACTCCCGTTTCACAGTCTGTCCTAATCGGACTCCTGTGCTGGTCGTTGGACACAACGAATACCAACGGCTTTGCCACAATGGCTGGCAAGTGACGCCCATTTTGACCTCGGTGTTGATGGAATAACCTCCTGCCCTAAGGAGTACGACGGTGACGTCGGTGCCGAATGTGACCAGTTTCGGGCTCGGCCGCTCGGCCTGCATGTTGTGACAATTCGTTGGCCGTGGGTCTAACTGCATGCAAATCGATTTCCCACGTCTCTATTTTTTCTAAATTAAACTAAAATACGAGATTATATTACGATACAAAAAGACGACGCGGGAATGTACGAGTATCACAAAATTTAAAATGCGCTAAAAATTGAGCAAAAAATATGGCCAAAAATTTAAAATGTTTTTGCAGTTGCTTTTTGCACTGGTTTTGTCAAAAGAAAATTCTTAGATAGCCAGCAGCACCGAAATTTAAATAATATTTTTGAATTTTTTGTTTTTTGATTTTTTTGGATTTTTGTGATTTTATTAGTGTTTTTGGATTTTATATTTTATGAAATTAATAAAAATAAATGCGAAAAGATGATTTTTGGGCCAAAATTTGTGCGGCTAATTACTGCTGCTGCCCGCCACCTCGGTAACCTCCTCAAGGTCTACCTTGATAGTACCCCCTCTGGCCTGGTTGGCCTTGGGTCTGACCTCCATCCTGGCCTTGATTACGGCCTTGTTGGCTTCCGCCATGTCTACCAAGCGGCTCGAAGTTCGGATTATGGAACTGGGCCTTCGGGTCTTGACCTTGGTATTGCCAGGATCCTCGGCCTCTATAGGGTCGCTGAGGGCGCCCTCTGAAGCCTCCTCTGGCTTGACCTTGGTCATACCCCGGTCTAGCCCTGTACGGGGCCGGGTTTGAGAACATATCGTCTCTCCCCTGCTGCCTTTGTGTTGGACAACTGCTAGTGGAGCTGCTGCGCTGAGGTTTTTGAGTCCGGAAAGTTGAATTTAAAGATTTTGATGATATTGATTTTGACCGAGAAAGCGGACTTTTATAAGAAGTGCTAGCAGCCTCACTATACGACCTCTGGCTGGTCACAGTAGACGATTGTTGTATCGTTGGTGGTTGTTTCTTAGCTGGAGGGAGTCTAGGCACCTTGAACTTACTTGGGCTCTTGGCAGCCGTTCGCTGATATTTATCAGCTTGCAACCTGTCATCGCCTGGTGCCTTCCTCTTAACACCCATCTGGTTTAACCTTTGCGAGCCCATAAAGATGTACTGATTAAAGGCTGCAATGTAGACATCATCTACATGGTTTCCCTGGGCCTCAAGGACTAGTTGTCTATTCGCAAACGAACACGCCTGGGCATACCACCTACCAATTGTCGTTGGCGTGATCAGTGCGAAATCCAACTGTAGAAATATCATTAGGGTCACGTACCTAATGGCCGTAAAGACATCTGAAGCGTCATAGTCCTGAAGCCATCTGGGGATGAGAACTAAAATAATCCATTCCCAAATTTCCTCGGGGACAGGTTCTCCATCAAACATAAATCTGTCCTGCATTTCGAACTGTTGGCGGTAATTTTCATGAATTTTGGCCATGGCATCATTGACCATTCTATAAATGATCAGCCATTCCTGGCGATCAAAGGCGAAATAATTGGCGACCTCTGGATTTTTGAATGAGATCAGCCCAATTAGGGGCCTTTGTTCCCATTGCCACTCCCAATAATCAATCAGAGTTTCAGCTAATTGACCAGGAGTGACAAACTGCTGTGGCTCCCTTTCGGGTCTGTTAACCACCACATTCAGTTTGACCTTCTTGATCAACTTTTCCTCCGATTCAAGATCAGGCTTTACCAAAACGCTTCCCGCAGGTTTGCTACTTCTTGCGGTATAGCTGGTAGGCACGGATTTACTCTTGCCAGATGACGTACTAACCTCTCCGCCGGTTTTCGATACCATTCGCGTCTGAGTGTACGAAGCAGTTGCAGTGGACACTGTTGTCCTATCCGATTTCGTCTGGCCTTTGGAGGTCTCCTTTGCGTCTGACTCTTTGCAGTCTCCATCCTCGTCTGACTTTTCGTAGTCTCCGTTCTCGACTTTTGACTTGTCAAATATTCGGGGGTCGTGGTCTCCTCGGCCGTGTCGTAGGCTTCGTTTTCAGAACCGGTGGCGGCCGCTCCTTGTTGCTGCTGACCTTGAGCTGCAAGTCTGCGTGCTTTGGACTTACCTATCCTTTTTCTGGGCCTTACCTTTTCTCTGGCCAAGTGTCGGATAAATTTTTCCGACATACCTTCAGCTAACATCTGCCAAACTTTATCTGGGGAATAAACTCCAGGGGTTCCTTCCTCTGCAATTCTTCCCCTCTTCATCAGCTCTGTTGCTGCAATAGCTGAATATGAGCTATCATCGGCTAATGCCTGCTCCTTCAGCTTTCTCTGAATTGCCCTCTGATGCAGGAATTCCTGCTGCGTCAGTCTTCTTTGTTCTTGGATTTTGGCCTGTAGGGCCTCCTGCTTCGCTTGTCTATCATGATCCTTAGGATCTTTGGCTTTCACAGGTATCTCCTGGGATGCCTCTTGCATCTTTTCCAGTCTGACATCAATTCCCGACATTTTTGTGACTGCTTCATCAATTTGAGTCTGGATTTTCTCCTCCTCAACAGCCTGTTTCTGAGTCTTGACCTCCATCGCATCCTTGTTTTCTGATGTCTGGCCCTCAGATTCCAGAATTTCGCCTTCTTCTTCTTCATCTACATCCTCCTCTGACCTGGACTCAGAGTCTGAATTTCGTATCTTGGGCAAAAGCTGCTTTACTTTAGGTGGCAAAACAGCTGGTGCTGGAGGTACCGATTGCATAATTGTGACGACTTCTGGCTCAGGCTCGGCCGGCTGCTGTATCTGAGCTACCTGAGTCGGCTGTGCTACCGCTGGTTGCATTGGTGGCAGCACCACGACTACTACTGCAGCTGCTTGCGTAGCAGCAGTGTCCAAAGCTGGTTGTGTAGCTTTGACCACTGGCACTGGCACTTGCGGCTGCGTTTTAACTTGTCCCGTCCCTCCGGCTTGCGCCGTTTGGGAAGTAGAGGGACGATTTAATGGTACTTTAGATACCAACTCACTGGCTGGGGTATAAGTTAGTGTATACCCAGGCATCTCCGAAGCAATTGTTCTCTCCCGGAAGCTTTTGCTGACAAACTCCGGTCTGAGCTCGAGCGGGTTGTGTGGTGCATAGGTATTGGATAATCGGTCGGCGATGCATCTTCCATCATGGGATACCGCAGTCCCGGTGTCAAAGTCTCGAAGCCTACATAGTAAAAGGTTACATAATAGTAAGGGTTTACCTTGTAGGCTTCGTCCTTCAATAGCGATTTGTCGTCGCCAATTTGCAATATTTCCTTGGCTTCTCGAAATCGTAGCGGGACCAATCCGAACCGATTTTGCCACGCATATACCCCTTTTTTAGATGGAAAGCGGGGTTCCCACGGCGGTAGCATTGCTGCTAGCTCTAAATAATAAGCCAGGCGGTCGCCTGACTTCCAGGACATTCGCTCTATCATTTCTTGTCCTTTTCTAGTATAACTATTTAAAAAGTTATAATTCAGCAAAGCACTAGTTTCGTAATCGCACTCCGCTCTTGAGTGAGGCCATGCCAAGTGATAGGCCAATGGCATGAATTTACAGATGACCTCTAACTCCGCAAAGTTTCGCTCATCTAACATACCTGAGATTTTGGCCAAATTTGGCGTATAAAAATTGGTCTTATAGGCCTGTCTGTGACCTTCAATACCCACTGGGTAGTGGTTGTTCGCTGAAAACACTTCTTCAGGAATTTGATCGGGCTTCCCGGCCTGTTGCCAGTATGGCTTGGCGTTTTCATATAACATCAAAGAAATCTTGCCATCTAAATCCCAATAGGTTCCACCTGACTTGAGATCATCCTTTGCGATGTTAACCCAGTCTGGTATCTGAATGTCCTGGATTTCGTCGTGATCACTGTCTTCAGTGTACCCATCGTCCTTCATCCGTTTATTATCTCTCGGGAGCAGTGGATAAAAACCACTTGGCAGTTGAACTCCCTGAGGATGGACGGGATTACACTCCGTGGGTGCAGTATAATAACCGGTGTTATTTCCCTGCATTTGTACGGCCCAACGGTTGTACATTTCACATTTCATCATGTGATAGACCATGTTAGGCTGTACCTGATCGGTTTCCATGACTGGGGTGCCTAGCCCCATTTCTCTATTTACGTTGCCTGGAATCATTAAATACTGTTGGTAAAAGTGTAAGGCAATGGTATTGATCTGTTTGGGATCAACCTTGTCATGATCGAAAATCTGCATTTGCATTAGCAGCTGATCGGCCATGCCATAGTGAATCGAGGCAAACATGACCAATAAAGAGTAATATGCATCTAGAGCAGCGTACCTAAGCTCTTCCGGCAATATACCTCTTTTGGCAAACCGATCACGGTTCGCCTTTAGTGAAAAGTCATATTGGTAAGGGCCCACGTCTATCAAATAGAATTCCGTGAACAGTCCCTTTAACCGGAAGGTTTCGGGACAAATGCCTGTCTGAAAACACTTTTTCTCCAGGTTAACCCCTACCATGGTTAGGGCGAAATGGTCTAAATTAAAGTACCGACCTTTGGTCTTCCTAAGACGTTCCCTTAAGGGCACAGTTTTATCTCTGTCCTTATTGTCTCGTCCTGCACCACATACGTTATAAATACTCACCAAATCCTCCAATACCGAGTATCCGGCAAAAAGCATGTCGGAATTCAGAAAATCGTGGAGGCTTGTGCATTCTCTGAGTTTCATGGTCGTGGTATCGATAATGTACGTTTGACCATTGGTTAGCGCGAAGCTTACGTATCGGGCAAATTGTTTTCCCATCGGATTGTCGACCTCTCTCATTTTGAACAAGGCCGCGACTTTATCCTGATGGACTTTTTCGATGTCAAATCCACAAACTGGTTGTCCTCTGAAGATTGAAATTTCTCGGATGAAGTGGAGTACCTGGCTGACTTTCCCGATGTCTACCATTCTAGGTTCCTTGGGATTAGCCGGCCAGTATCCAAATGTGGCTTTGAACCACTGATCCAGTTCGTGGATTCGCACGACCATCTTGACGTTGTAATCTAAACATTATAAGATACTATTATTTTTAGTGGTTATTCCCCTTTTTTCAGCGTATTTTTGGGTCTATACTACACCAGCACCACAACACCAAGCGGGTTAAGTTTTGCAGAAAATAAATTTAGTGCAGGGTTATTAGGTGAGTCACTGATATACAAACATTGAGCTGGTAGACAACTAACACCTTACCAAATCTTACCCTTGCTACCTCTATATGTTGGGGAGGGTAGACCTGATCCGATTGTCCACCACTTGATCGGACACCAATCTCTGACCAGCTGCTTGAGCGACCAACTATGCTCCATTTATGGCGCTGTATTTACAATTTTTATAGCGCTCGAGATTGATAATTTTTAATGATTTAGATATCGAAAAAGTGATATAATTTGATTTGATTTGAAAATAATTAATTTTTGATAAATTTTTGATGATAAAACTTTGAAACGGGCTGAACCCAAGGTTCCAGGTTCCCCTTGAATCGTATAGCTCTCGGTGGTATCAGGTATATTTCCAAATTGGAAATTCCCTGCTTGGCTTCGAGCTTCCGCTTCTCAGTACTCCCATTTTTCGTTCCCTCTAAGTTCTAACCTCGTCTGCCCTTTGGGGCGCTGAGCTGGTCTTCCAGTGACTTCTGGGCATTACCTGCGGTTTCCAAAAATGTTTGATAAAGATAAGTTCGAAACTTACCGTCAATAAAGAAAAATCAATTATCTTGGCGGTGCTGGGCCCTGCCAATTCGATGTGGCGCTCTGTGTGCGACCACTCACGTGTCGGAGCTTGTTGGCGGTTCCGCGCGCCCTTTCCCATTTCCTTTCTTTTCGAAATTTTTCTTTCGATTGATAAATTTATAAAATTAAAAAATTTTGAACGCTGAAAAAGTTTAATCTAGCAGTTCTGCTAATTTCCTTTTTATCGCAGTTCGGGGAATATTTTACTTCTTCCTTCCGATGGAAGTTTAGAATTCAGATAAGCGAGACAGCTATTATTTAGTTTTGAAAAAAATGAAAAATTTGAAAAGTTAATTTTTTGGAAAAATGTCAAAAATATTTTGGGTTGACACTTTGGTCTAAAATTCCGAGGAATTTTTCCCAAAGTCTGAGATAAATATGAAAAATTTACAAAATAAACACGAACACTACATAAACGCGATAAATATTACAAAATAATACATATTTAATTAAAATTTAGTACCTACGTGCGCGAGATATGTACATAATTTTAAAAAATTCAGTGCGAGATCGCGCATAGATTCGCCTTGAGCAAATTTCCAAATGATTTCATTTGGTTTGGCGCTCCAGTTGTAACTGTTTGTGCCATATTGGAAATTGACGTATTTTCGTCATGTGGCGCGTCCTGATTGGCTCGCGCTATTCCTGGCAAGACCCTAGTGGTCTCGTAACGAAAATGTTTCAACCTGCTGATTGAAACAGTTTGGCGATTTAGTGGGTTGTCCCAATGTACAATGGTGACAACGTTCTCCGCTTCTCGCGATATGTCCGTAACTATGAACGGACCGGACCATGGTAGTCCTAATTTTTTCTGCTTGTCTACTTTGAGCAGAACCCAATCATTTTTCTTGAACCCATTTTGTTTCGATTTTTTATCGAAATATTTCTTCAATTTTTCAGCAGCACTCTGGATATTTTTGGCAATATCCTCGTAAAGGTTGACTAAATGATTGGTCAACAGAAATTTGTATGCCTCTGCATTGCTGTCCGGCATTACAATATCATATGCTTTCAATAAGTTTAACCCGAAGGTTGCCTCGTGACCTCTAAGCAATGAAAATGGGGATTGCCCCGTGGCTGCATGTGGTGTGGCATTGTAAGCAAACACCACGGCTCTCAAGTATCTTGGCCAATTATCTTTTTCCTCAATGGCCATTTTTCTGAGCTGTTTAATGAGTGTCTGATTGAACCTTTCTACCATACCATTTCCTTGTGGATGGTAGGCTGTCATATAAATTTTTTGACACTCTAATAATTTGCAGATCTCTTTCATCAGATCTGAGGTAAAACAACCTCCTCTATCGCTGAGTATTCTCCATGGAGTCCCGTGTCTAAATACAATAGCTTGTAGAAAAGTATCTACAACGGTGCTAGCTGACTGATCCGGGATCAGTTCGGCTTCAACCCACTTTGTAAAATAGTCCTGAAAGACTATGACATACGGTCTCTTCTCACTAAGTGGAGAAATACCCACGATATCCACTGATACTATGTCAAAGGGACCTTGTGGAATAATTGGTATCAGTGGAGGAATTTCCGTGTTTCCCTGATTAGCCATTTGACGTACTGGACAAAATTTTATCCAGTGCCTGACGTCCTTTTCAATTCCAGGCCACCAGAACCGTTTTTTAATCATAGGACCCAATCTATCAAAGTATGGTCGTAATACCTCATCTTTTCTCTGCAAGAGGGCCATGAGATCATCTCTAATTAGCCCTTTTGGCAACTCATTTTCTTTAGGGTCTGCCAAAGTAAACTCCTGTTCTTTTTCTGGGTATAACCAGGTAACTCTCTTTTCCTTACTTTTTTCCTGGTTTCCCCTACTTACCTTTTCCTTACCCTGATTGCCATCAGGCTGGATCTGAGCCTGATCACTCTTCTCCACTTCTTTCGCCATGCTCCTTGTAGTTACAGCATTTACCAAGTCTGCAGGCGAGATTGATTCTGGATCACCCTCAGAATCTTCTGGATATATCTGGGTGAATCTCGGACTTATATCAGTCCTCTGATTTTTCTTACCTTTAGGCTCCGGATATAACGGAGTACCATCTTCAGGATTCGGATCTGTCAGAATTCTGAATCTCTTTACCAAATTGAGATGCTTTTTCTCAATTAGCTGTGCCTCAAGATCTTTCAGATTTCCAGACTCTCGTTTATCCTCTGAGAACATATGTTCCCATTTTGGCGGTATCTTTTCCGCTTGATCGTCTGGTTCATCCATCCTGGACAAAAAGTCTGCCATGGCATTCTGTTTTCCAGGCACATACTCTAGCTTATGGTTCAACTGAGAGGTGAATGAATACCATCTCTTTAATTTACCATTGGTCATGGCATTGACCTTCATTGACAACAAAGGCTTGTGATCAGTTCTTATGATCACCGTATGACCTACTAGGTCGTGCTTGTATAACTTTAAGCCATACACTATTGCCAAGCACTCCCTTTCCGTGGCTGACCACTTTTTCTCGTCCGCTTTTAAAATTCTGCTGTTATACGCAATTACCCAGCGGTCGGACTTGGTCTCCTGGTAAAAGACTGCTCCTAGTGCTGTTCCACTGGCATCTGTCTGAAGGACAAAGTCCGCAGACCCGTCCAAAACCGGATACCTTAGAAATGGCACTGACAATAGTGCTTCTTTCAGGCTCCTAAAAGCCTGATGGTGAACCTCCGTAATTTCCCAAACACAGTTCTTCCCAGTTAATTTATACAATGGTTCAGCGTGTTTAGCTAACCCTGGTATGAATTTTTTACACCACTGCAACATACCTAAAAACCTTTGCAGTTTACGTTTAGACTCTGGGAATGGGAAATCATTGATAGCTTTGACCTTTTTCGGATCTGGGGAAACTCCATCCAAATTTAAGATATGTCCTAAAAAGTGAACTCTCTCAGGCAGGAATTAACACTTCTCTGGCTTCAAGGTCAAATGAGCCTTTCTTAGAGCTTGCAGGACTAGCTCTAGATTAACTAGGTGTTCCTCAAACGTATTTCAGAACACAATAATATCGTCTATATAAACTAGACCGATTTTCCACACCTATGGATGCAAAACTCTTTCCATCATACGCTGGAATTCGGCTGGCGCATTCTTTAGGCCAAATGGCATGACTTTAAACTGATACAGACCTTCTTGGCATATGAAAGCAGTTTTTTCTTTGCTTTCCTCATCCATTGGCACTTGCCAATACCCTGATTTGAGATCTAAGGTGGTATAAAACTTTGCTTTACCTAAACAGTCTAGATAGTCATCCATTCTAGGAATGGGATACTTATCATCCTTGGTAACATCATTTATACCCCTGAAGTCCACTACTGGTCGCTTGGTACCATCCTTTTTACCTACAAGGAATAACGGAGCTGCCCAAGGCGACTTTGATGGCTCTATTACACCCTTTTTGAGCATATCTTGGACATGCTCACAAACACGTGGCCGTAAATTAATAGCAGTCCTGTGGTACCTTTTTGCCACAGGGGCTGCATCGCCTGTATTTATTTTACAGGTCAAATAGGGTGTAGTAGTCGGAGGATCATTGGGCAAGCTGAACACATCTCTATATTTTGCGAGACATCGTAGAGCTTGTTCCAATTGCTCTGATGGTATGTTGGATTTAGCCAGCATGTTGTACAAAGCTTCCTTGAATGCTTTCTCATCCGATTGAGGAGCTTCAGGTCTAGCTTGAACTGCACAAGTTTGCAGCTTCTCCAAATCCTCAACTATCTTCCCCTTCAGTTGATCTTGGTTATCAGTATCACACAACACTGAATTAGTATGGCCAATTATTTGATTTCTTTTCAAATGGCATCCTGATCCTGTTTGTTGGATACCATAACTACAAAATCATCTTTGGTACCATCAACTATGGTACTGTCAATGTGGAACCTTTCCTCATTTTCCTCAGACTCTATAATGATTCCATTAAGGCGATTTTCACCTACCTTATCCCAAAGTTTTGCTCTCAGAAGTATATCAGTACCACTTGGTAAGTAGATTGGATTTACACTCACCACTGGCACTGAAACCTTTAGCAGGCAAATCTTTGGCTGATATTAGTCGGCGGCGCTCATTGTGGATTCCGTGGTGCTCGTGGTCATGACCTCTCCACAATTCGATTGGGGCTGGTCCGGCGTTACGTATATCCGCTGTTGACGGTTGTTGAGCGTCATCATCCTATTTCTGAAATCTATTATGGCTCCTACCTGAGGATGAGCCAAAAAGTCTGTTCCTACAATAACATTTTCACCTGCTTCAGGTATAACAATTGCTTTAACGGAAAACTGTCCACACAATGTATCCATCCTAAATTGGATATACCCATGGGCTTGGACTGTCTTACTGTTGGCTACAGTAACATTTAATATCCTCGGATATTCAGTATAATCTGGGCCCAAAGTTTCCTTTAGAAACTTAGCCAACATGACAGTACACTGAGCTCCTGTGTCAATTAAAGCCAGTGTCTTACGACCTCCTATAACAACCTCAATATGGAATGGGGCTGTTCTGGGGTACGTATCCAGCAAATGTTGTTCCTGAGGACTAGCTGGTGTGCCTCTCCTTACTACTTGTACCGATGGTACTACCATTTGTGGTGCAATTGCATTCATTTGCACAATGCTACCTAATACAACGTTTGGGCAGTTCACTCTCTAATTTACTTCACCTAAAGGACTCATTTGTGATTGCCTTGCAACCATTACACTTGAATAATCCTTCTGAGGTGGCTGATTTGTGAATTGATCCTGTTGAAGAGTCTGATTTGGTCCCATAATAGCTTGAGGTGGCTGAGGTTGCTGTATTGCAGCTTGTTGCTGGTATTGCTGCATCTGTTGGAACTGCTTCTGCAGCTCCCTTTGTTTCTTGAATTCCAGAAATTTGTTGTAATCGGAATTCTGTTGATAACTCTCATGGCTATCCTGATAACCTGAATAGCCTATATTATATGCACCTCTGCCTCTACTATTAAAATTAGCATTAGGGTATCCTCCTCTACCTCTATAGTTACCTCTAGCAAAAGTGTTGAAGCCTCCCCTGTTGAAGGTAGGGAAGCTGGCTCTGCCTCTGCTCCTGCGCTCGGACAACACTCTCAATGTCCTGCAGTCTGCAGTATTATGTGTTATGTTCTTATGGAACTCACACCATGGCTTTGTCGGATCTCGGGAAACTTGACCTCCCTGACTGGTACTAGGTATGGCCACATCAGACCGATTTTCCATTTGCCTACCATCAACCTTTTGGTGGAGCTGATCGAACCTTTCGACCAGTTGTACCATCTCTTTAGAAATCTTCAATAGAAGGGATTCTTTCTTACCTTTTTCGGTCTGAGCCCTAGGGGCTTCCCAAACTGGAATCTCTTCTATTTCAGGAGAATCACTCCTTGACCTTTGGGTTTGGGCCTGTACCTGATTACCTACAGTTTGATATGGTTGCCGAAACCTTTGTCTCTGGCCTTGTTGATATCCTTCTGACTGATTCCTAGCAACTACGGCAATTTCAGGATCATACCCACTAGGCATACCTACTTCATTAATAACAATAGGATCCTGTTGTGTACCCTTGGGTCCATATCTTTGAAAGGCATTCCTATATCTACGTTCAATGTCATGAACCTCTACTGCTAGATCATACCAGGTTCTAAAGGTATGTTTGGAATTCTTTAGTTCAGACTGGAATGTGGGGTCACTTTTATATATGAAGGTGTCAATAATCAGTCTCTGTTTTGACTGATAATCTAAATCACCCTTTACTAGTTCCACTAATATGCTGACCCTTTTTAGAAACTCTACGGCCTGTTCATTGGGTCTTTGTTAGATCTCAAATAATTCCCTGGTTAACATTTCCAGGTTACACTCAGGTGCAAAGACATTTATGATGGCCCTCCTGGCCTCCCTATAGGTCATGTTGTCTCCTGCAACAGCCTTCGGTCTACCTTTAGAAAGCTTCAGCAGTGCTTCATACTTAGCTGATTCGGGTGTATCCCTACGGAATTCCCCTTCAAGTGCTGTTAAGAAGCTAAGCACCTGCTGATTCACCATACCCTCATCTAAAAGTTTGGGTAACACACCTTTAACGATATTCCTGACTACAATCTCTTGTGCCAAATTATTTGATGGCACTTCCCTCTGATCATAAGCTGCTGTTAATACTGGATCAAGATCAGAGTTGAGGGATTGCAGCATAATTCGGTTTGGATCTCGTTAGGTGGTACGCCTCCTTGATTTGATGGGATATTGTCTCTGTCAAACCTGTAGTCCCTATATGGGAAACATGCCAATTGATCTGGTCTAAGGGTATTTGGATCAACTATGTTTTCTCTACCATCATAGACCACTCTTGTTAAAGTTGGATGCTGCGAAGCTATCTGATTTTGATTCCTGAAGTCTGCCGATTGCTCAGCTCCTTCGAATCGAAGATCTCTAGCTGGACCTCTCCAACTTTTGGGCTCAAAGTTAAGCCTTTGCCCTTCATCAAATTCAGGCCTATTACTAGGCCCTGCGCCTGCATTCATTTCAGCAGTGAGACGGTTGTTTCTTTCTGCACCCCTAACACATGGTCTAACCTGTCTATCCGGCTCCTGTCGGCGCCTGTCGGCTTCCCTTTTATTGTCCTCAGTGGCGGCATTCGCGATTATGTCGAACAAAGCTTCGACGGTCCCTTTCAATTTGCGTAGCTGCGTCGCCAACTCTTGATTGGTTATTTCGGGAGCTCTTTCCTGCGGCTGGAATCGCTCTTGATCTCGTTGGATCCCCTCTAATCGTGGATCAATTTCGGGGTCCCTTTCTTCCAAATTTGGTCGAATTTTGGGCGTAATGACGTCCCTTTTTGGTCCTGCTAATTCGACCTTTGGCGGCGGTGACCTTTTCAAATTTCGCGGCGGCGGTCCATTGGCGTCTGGGTTCGGATTCGCCGGGCCTGCCTCTTGCGGATCGATGGCAATCGCTGGTGGACGATCAATTGGTACGCCTGCATCTTGCGGCGTAAAATGCATTGCATTTTGCTGCAATGGTTGAACCCTCGCGGGAGTTTGATCTGGGATCACTGGGTCCGGAGCAGCATGCCATTGCTGATCTCCGTCTCCCAAATTGACAAGATTCCCAGCACTCGCCACTCTGGGTGGTGATCTATGTAAAGTATTACCTCTTGGTATCCTTTCATTAGGCATTTTAAAACCTGCTAACCTTCAATAGAAACCTGGAGGATTTTCTTTTCTCCTAGTCTGACTACGAAGTTCCGTGGTAAGGAGTTAAAAGCCACCACTTGTTGTGCAGGTCTTTCCTTAAGAGTCGTAAGAAAAGATGGTGCTTTCGGGTCTGATCTGACCTGTTAGAACTAATCCCCTGGCTAGGCCTCGGTGATAGTGCAACAGTCCAAATATCCCCGACCTACAGCAACAAAGATAAACTTTACTCTAAAAAGTGGGGCCTCACCAAGGAGCTCTGCAGTCTCCTAGCTGAGACAAGGAATCCCCTCAGGGATAAACGTACTTGGGTATAACCCGTAAGGGGTTTCCCAAAGCTTACCTGGTGTAAGCTGGCGCCTGGGCCTCTGGCCCTCCGCCTTCGTCAGTCGCTAATAATATCTAAATAAACAAACAAATATATTAAACAATATATCCGACGAAATATGTAAAAGAATGTGGACTGACCACAATGAATATTATGCAAATTAAAGACGGAAGTGCTGGGAAACTTTTAATGGACGCCAGCAATAACAAAATATAATAAAAAGGCGATAATAGTGAATGAATGATTTCACTATATCTTTTTGGTCTTTCTTTGGTGCTCCATTTCTATGCAAATGTCTGCGCTGCTGGTCGTCCATCTTTGTCGATTTGAATTTCGATTTCCCCACGCCAATTGACATCAACAGGGTGCCCAACAGTTGCATACTGTGACATCTATACATGTAGTTGAATCATATTTTTGACCTGAATGGTAAATTCTGTCATTTGTCAAGTTATTTTACCAAATTGGTTACTTAATTTTCAATGAAGATTTACTAAGAAGTTGATCACTCAATTTGCAATGAAGACATTAATGTGTAAAAATTATGAATATGCAAAGTAAGTGTTTCCTACTGCAAGTGTACTTGCACATTTTGATTGTGTCTTTCTTCCCCCAACGTCTCTTTTCGGCAAATATTCCAATAGTCCGAAAGTCGATATTCACCGTAGGTCCCGATTCCCTGAATAATGAATAAATCTCCTATTTCCCCAAAAAATGCATTAGTCCCTTTTCCCTGAACATCCCGATTTCCCGAATACTAGGGAAAGGATGGATCCATTTTGAATCTGGGTCCTAAACAGCAGGTCCGACCGGATCCAGATCAGATCTGCATCCTGTATATAGCACATATGTGAATGAATAATCATGTATATATATTCAATTTTTCAAAATCAATTTATATAAATTGATATTTCTCAGCAGTTCAAGAGCTATTAATCTTTGGAATGAGAAGCAAATTGAAGCAAGAGCCCAAAATCTTTAGACTAGGCATTTTTGCAAGCTTCTATCTGCACCATGCAGGAATGATTGATTTTTATTTTTCTTTTGCGCGTTTTATTTCTCGATTTTTTTCGTATTTTTCATATTTTTCGCATTTTTTGTATTTCGCATTCGTCGAGACGAGTAATACACATTTTTTGAGAAGAGCAAAATCCAAAAGTAAAAAGCGGTACCGCGCGGCGCTGCGCGGCGCCGCTTGTTAGTATGAATAGGACACGGCGCCGCGCGGTACCGCGCGGTACCTCGCGGCGAAGTATGACAGGGCCTTAATATTCTATGTCTATCGTTACAACACACTGGAAGCTATGCTCACTTCAAGTAAACCATTTTTGACATCAATATTTTTACTTCATTTTTTTAACGTTCATGTACTCAGACATGCTCAGTTATTATACTGCATTTGTATTTTTTAATGAATAAAAAATGGGTTGACTGAATATTGCACATCTGAGATCGGTTGAAAAAACATCCCCTTCAGAAAGGGGGTCTCCTTCGACCATCGACTAGAGAAATTTTCGGGATTTTAATCTCGATTAAGGTTTTGAGGATCTGTCCTGGTGTGTAAAGAAAGTTAATGTGGTATGTACAGAAAGGTAATAGTTCAAGAGTCCTTCAGGAATGAAATTGGCTGAAAAGTTCCCTCCGTGAAGGGGATGTTTTTACAAGTGAGCCCTTTTTTCTAAGCTGCAACGGTTAATTTATTTGATAATCACGAATTTCAAATTGTATTTTTTACAAATTTAGGGTTCCTTCTTGATTGATGGCTGCCGAATGTTCCGAAATTGGTTTCGAAGCATGTAGAAATCACATCATATTTCATTGAGCGTTTTTTTTTAATTCAGAACTGAAATTTATAACTTTATTTTTATGTGAATTGATTGATTTTTCACGAATCATCAGGAAAATAATACACCAGTACCCAGTTTCCTTTTAGTTTTTAGTTTTATCTTAAGCTGCACTAGCCAGTCAATCTCTTTCGAACACCAATATGAATATGAATATCACGTGACATGTAAATACCACATTAATTGAAAAATGAACGAAAAGTAAGTATCATTCTCAAGGTCGTTTACACAAATTCTTACGGCATGATTTTTCACTCAAAAAATAGTAGGGGTAAGCATTTCAAGAAAAACAGACCATAGAGTAGCTTTCCTACCTGCTATGGTTACTGTAGGGCGGCGCTTTTAGGCGGGTCGTTTTCTGGACCACTCTGGATATTCTAAATTTGTACATGTTATGATGTATTGTATCTTTCGATAGCCAACAGTAGTTAGGGTGAATTTTAGATAGTTATTTGGCTTGCAAATTTGCGAGGAAGTTTTCCATACGGAAGTCGCTTACGCTCATTATGATCAAGTTTCTATCAGTTTCTCAATCAAATACGAGTTCTTAATTTTCGAGGAACTTTTTCAAGGAACAAGGGTCAGTATATTATGTATTTTCCGTGGTTCCTACGCATACATGCACAGCGTGGAAATTCTGCTGGGAATCGGGCAATTTAGGGTGGGTCAGTAAAATTTTTTTCTGATATACTTTTCCGTTAAGAATTCGTGAATTTTTGTCTTCCGTCATTTTCTTCATAAGTTTTATCAATTTTTATGATTCCCCAAAATCTTGTATGGGAGGTAAAATCTGCCGGGATTTAGCCAAGAATCTGCGGAGGCCAGTCGGAATCTTCTGAGTGGTCGGAACCCTCCAAATCCACCACGTCAGTGTTTGCCAATACATTATTCGAAGCAGTCGTATACGTTTCATTGTAAATAGGTCGCTTTAACAAGGCTCAGATAACTGCTGGTAGTAGGATGCAGATCTTTTTACGCTAACAGTAGATTGATCATTTTATCGAAATAATTGTTGGAATTTTATCAATACTCAGTGGTCATCGATGAACGTCTGAGTTTCCATAGAAGTAAATTTTACGAAGATCCTGTGGTGTATCACGTTTTTTGGATTTTTTTCGAAATGAGCCAAGTATGACCATCATTCAGATTTTAGGATTTATTCAAATACTATCTCAATGAAAGCAAAACAAATCACAATAACACTTCAGGAAAATGTTTCATTTTGGTGTCCATGCGCTCAACGATCATATTAACAAATTTTCCATTGTTCGGTTCCACTAAATTAGGCACGCTTTTAGTGTTAATATCGTTGATATTAAATAATTGGTTGATGAACTGCACTTTCAAGTCATGATGTTTTATTGTGTAAAAATCTTTAATGATTAAAATGAAAATAGGATAGTCTACTGTATCATTATAAAACAAAGATATTAAGTTGAGGTCGTGGTAGAACAAACTATGGTATACAGCACTTGTATTAACATAGACAATGAGGCCAGGTTTAATGTGGTTCGCTTCAATTATAAATTCATATTGATCATTTGGATTGATGTGGAATGGCACAGGAACCAGATTCAACTTTGTTACATGACCCTGTATTTTCATTGGGCTATCTGTCAACAGTGACAGCTTCTGTAGTATCTTTTCTGTGCACTTCTTGACTATCAATAACAAACACGTAGTGTTTATAAAACCCAATTCAATATGCAAATCGTTACCAAAGTAAGCAATTTCTACTTTCGGTGAACCATTCTGCCAAAAACCTGATAGGTCAATCGTGTTTGGGAATGTTTCGTTCATTATAAATATTGTGACTTTGATGGAACTCGTTGACAAATTTTTATTTCGCTTGATAACAAATATGTTCGATGTGGGACCACCGACGAGAAAGGATACGTGATCTCGATCATTTTCTATAACGTGTGAAAATTGATTATCTGAATTTAGCTTGATATGTTTACCATTATGGCCTATGAAAATTGTTTCATTTGAATATGTCTTGATATAAATATATATGGATGTTCTCTGAGCTAAAGAATAAAAAGTTTCGATTAATAAATATGGATTACTGTAGCTATATTGAAATGCATGCAGTGTTTTACTTACGTCTACAATCAATGTAAAATTGTCAGAGAAGTGGAATATATTTTTTGAAGATACATTATCTATGCTTACAATATTTAATGCATTATTTTTCATTCGAAAAGCAAAGACCAAGTAATTGCCAGAATGAAAAACATCTTCTATGTTGGTCAAGTTGACATTCAAGAACACAAAGTCGTATGATGCGTAAGATTCTGTAGAATGTGAAAAATGTATGCTACCATTGTCAAGTTCGATCTGATATACAAACTTGCCGAGCTTAGCCGCATTGTCCACTTTTGAGTTACAGTATAGCTTCAAATTTACATCATAAGAACATAACTGATCCTGAATATGAATAAGATCAGGAGAATCGTCATTGCTTCCTCCAGAGTCGTACGTTTTTAAGGAGCAGGATGCATTCAAATTATCAGATTGTGCTGTTCTGCCCTTTATATTCGTCACATTCACTAGATTTAGCTTTATGTCCTCCGTCCAAATTGAGGTGTGATAGCCATCCACTGTGATGATGAGCGGTCGAGTGATACCTTTGGCGTAGTTACTCAAATCCACCAGATCATCGCCGCCATAACCATGTATGTAACCCGACGTCTGATTACCATTAAGCATGAAGACATCCGTATCATTGTTGCCATTGATGACCTTGAATTCATCGCCTATGAGGTAAAAGTGGTCACCTCGCTTGAAACTGTCCACATGATCAAAGCCTGCTGACAAATTAATGAAGGTGACACCACTTCTTCCAGTGTTAATACCCACCACATTTTCGCAAACAAAACCGCGGAAAGTGGATTTGCCACTTTGGAATGGCTTCGATATGTGATCCCAAATAGAATATAAACCGCGCTTGAATTTTTCAAAAAATGTAGCATGCCCTTCATATATCTTCCACTCATAGGTTTCATCAGTGAAGCAGAGTAAATTATCCCCTATGTTGGGCATAGTTCTAGCATATCTCAATTCGATTTTTGATCTCAAATTTATGATATTGTCTTGTCGTGGGGATGCACTTTGACTGATATAATTAGAAAACTGAGGATTATCGTCTAGGAACTTCATCATTTGTTCTGCTAATCTATTATTCTCTAATCTTTCAGAGGCGTCGCGTTTAACACTATATTCAACATCTCCTACTATGAAAGTATAAATACCTTCGAGCATTTGTTCGCTCAATTTCATGTTTAGTGCTTGTTTGTAAAACTTAAGCTTTTCATGCACAATATAAGATTCAGCACCAATAAAAATTACTGCCCCAATAGTCATGCCTACTGGACCTGTCATACTGGACATAAATTCTAAATCTGCCAGTTCTGCGCTGATTTCGGCGCCATCCAATGCCAAAAAAGTGCCACTTTCCACTAAACCAGCCATATCTTTATTATCCTTTGTGTGAGAGTACTGTTTTATGCTGGATACCAAACTGTAGATATTGAAACCACTGGCGAATCTACGCAAAAAAGGAGCCGATGTTATGAAGATCTTGTTGGCTATCTCATTTGTCTTCAAATACGATCCCATAAAGCTGACAGCCTTAGGAACGACGTAACCACTACCCAAAAGGGTAGTTCCAAAAATCGCTCCACCATAGTTTCCGTTGTACAAATCCACCGCAATGTTCTTGTACATGATGCTCATGGTTAGTCTGTTGGACCACTTACCGATCATTCGAAGTTTATGAGGAATTTCAGTCGTGGCCAATATTTCTAGCAGTTGCCTGGCATGTACGCCTGTTACCTGTTTCAAAAAATGTGCCCCTTGAATATTGGCCATTTTTCGGGCAGTGTGGAAGAGTTGCTTCACTTTGCCCGGAGCCCTTTTGTTTTGTTTCACATAACGGAGTAGAGCTTCACTGTTCATTGAAATTTCATCAGATTGTCCATCTTTTTCAAAAATATTCTTTTCATCATCCATAAACGGTTCGCAGTCGCTTTGTGAATACCTCTTTTTTCTATGCACCGTTGAACACATAGTCTCACTAGTTCGACTTTCATGCCTGAAATGATGCTTTTCAACGATTTCCATATATTTGAATGGATTCCTGATATCACTATTTATTTTTACATGAAATTTCATAGTTGGCAGTGGAACGTTCGAATGTACAGACCATAATTTCACCATCACGAGACCATCAGGAGAATTTTCTTGTGTACCAGTATTCCAGAGGTGATCTGAAGCTTGCTGTTGCAATAATAGAGCATTAACATACGAATTTTGATCAATACGTAGCAGGCTGACAGTATTCATTGAACTATAGGGCAATATCACATGAGAATAGCTGAAAAAGCCGGTCATGAATGATCCCATGTGTCGCTGTGGGATACTCAATTCATAAAGCATTTTCGTGAGCCTATTCGAAATTTCTGCAGGCCGATTCGACTCCAGTTCTTCTATGAAGGATTGTGGAATGATGCATGGTATTAGCACCCCTTGCACTGTAAACGTTGTTATTGAACCTTGGGGGCTTGTGTTTCTGCCTCTTATACGAACTTTCGTACTATCAGAATTGAAGTTTATATCAACGTGGAGCAATCCTTCCATCACAGAAAATACTCCAGGTTCGTCATCCATCACCATGTAACTCCTTTCAATGGCTTTGACAAACTGGTTAACATAAACATCGTTGGATTCGCGGATCAAATTGACAGCTAAAACTCCAAATTTGGTGTGCATTATTAAACTTTTAACGTCATTGGATAAAGACCCTTGTTCATATTTGAGTACGTACTTTGGGAAATTGGCGTTATTCTCGGAATCGATGGATCGAACAGTTAGTAACTGTCCCATAAGGTAATGAGCTACGGTGTCGAAATTTCGAGATCTTATTTGGAAAAAAATCTGTTGCAAAGCGTTTTCTATATATTCTCCAACAAATTTAAGATTCGAATGCAGAAAAAATTGGTCGAAATTGTTGACCATTTTGCACAAAATTCCGTGATTTATTCCCACAACTTTACTGTATGTGGCTGCATTCGGATCTTCAAGCTGGAAATTGGTCACCACAAATGTAGAAAACTTGTTTCTTGTATACCGTATAGATGGAAAGTGTTCCTCGTACTTTTTATCCAGAACTTTCGATATTGTAAGCAACGCGTTCCGATTGGCCGTCACTTGAACAAATATAGGCGTACTTAAAGTGGTGTCTTGACCATTTACACTGTCGAAATTCGGGAACATCATGAATGAAAGGACGCTATTTGAGCTTAGACCACCTATGTTGATTTTCAATCGAAATGTTTTCATCATGTTCATCACAACTGAACCCGTTATGAAACCAGCGAATATTTCACATGTTCCTGATTTTGCAATCTTGGCTAAAAAATAATCCGACAGCATAACTATATGTACATGATTTATAATCTGATGAGCGTGTATCCTGATGTGCTCAGCAGTAGCAGGTTGAAGCAAACCCAAAAAAGGCTTGTTAAAAATTTCGTGCACTTCGGTACTTTTGCGCCCAAGTCGTGTAAATTGATTTGTGCTTGAATCCAAGACTTTAGACTTTAGTACGCTGTAGATTATGTCTTGGATTCTATGACTCTTAACATCGATCCAAGCTGCATCAAACTGATTCCTGGAATCTGCATATCTTTTGAATGTTTTAAAAATTTTCCAATTGAAGTTGAACTTTTGAATGCTGAAGTCATCGATATGGAAATTTTTCATCAATTCCGACAATTCGTCTACGGTGAAAGCGTATTTGGAAAAGTCGTTCAACGAACGAGGGTCTTCAGCCGTCAAGGCTATCGTCCTAAATTCCAAATTGATTCGACCCGATATATCATGGGCGTAGACCAATTTTATCACATGATTTTTTTCGTCAAATTTGATTCTCATATCCAAAATAGCGTACTTTTCCAGCAATCCGGCACAAGGTACGGAATAGAAGGAACCGAGGAAAAAATAGAAGTAAAACGTCGGTTTTGCTATCAAATTGACTTTGGAATTTCGATAACAAAATTCTTGGAATTTCGAGGCAAAATTTGAACGTATGCCATCACCCACTGCTGCTGAATTTTGACCGATGAACGATTGGTCTAACGCAAGAGCGACATTGCCCAATAAAAATTCATGAATAAGTTCGTTGAAATCAGTAGACATTTTTGAAAACACTGAAAAACAACAAGCTACATAAATTATTATATAAATTGAATTTTGTTTTACAAAGAGCTATCAGGCTACAGTGCAAACAATTCAAAGAAAAAAACCAACTCTGACCATATTCGGATAATAAAGCAAACAACCGCTAACCAGTCAAATTGTGCATTATTTCAACAACCCTGCAAAAATTGATACTCGAAATGCATACAAGATTGCTTGATGCACTAGCAATAAATGCCTAGCCGTTATTTTGCTGCACATCATATTTTTCTGTTTTTCGCTTTGTCACATGATGCGATACCCTAGTCTGCTTTCGTCCATGAGTAAACACTTGATTTTCGAGCTCATATGTGTATATGAAAGAACATGCACAATGAACTTATGGAACAAGACATGCATGGCGTCCTCCATTCGATTATGAAGTGATTGAGCTACAGCTCAGCTGCAGCTCAACTTTCTCGATATGATTTGTATGTACAATATAAGCCGCAGCAAAGCTGCACCGTAATGATAATAATATAACACATAAAATTATGCTACAGCACAAAGCTCAACTGGAGCTTAAGTCTCTTTGTTGAAACCGGCCTCTAGAGTTTAGATTCTGGAATTCCTCTGCTTCACAGAGCTCCCATGAGCTAATTCATGAAGCAAGTAGCTTCGTCGAAAACATGCAATACTCACTTGACTTCGTAGATTCATAATTCTGTTATGCTATAAGTTTTTACTCACAACTATGCTCTATTCATTCTAAAACGATCAATGCGGCGATCACATGAAAGTAAATTCAATACTGGGAAAATTAGTAAGCTTACTACTATAATCAATAAACAAAATTTTCGTACATGAGCGAAAAGACAAGCATTTTTTTCAATGAATTGGTTAAGTGTTCAAAATTTTTCGAGTAGCGCTCAGGGGCCAGTTGCAATAAACCAGGGGCCGGTTTCATCAAAGAGACTTAAGCTGTAGCTGAGCTGCAGCTTAAGCTGTAGCTTAACTCTATATGTTATACTATTGTCGTTAAGCTACAGCTCAGCTGTAGCTTAACTCATACACACAAAACACATCGGGAAAGTTAAGCTGCAGCTGAGCTGCACCTTAACGGCAATGTTATAACATACAGAGTTAAGCTACAGCTTAAGCTGCACTCAGCTGGAGCTTAAGTCTCTTTGATGAAACCGGCTCCAGATAATCACGAACGTTATTTATACGTTTTGTGTGCATAAAAGTTCGAGATTATGTCGAGCTTGGGCTCATCCGGTTTCTTGCATCCGACTCCAGGTATCGGCCCATATCTAATTCGTCAGTGGTTCTCATTTGCCGTTCTGTACACATAAAGTTTTCCACTAGGTAAAAATGGCGTATCAAATCGAACTTAATTTTGCGGTTTTCGCTGCGTCTATCGTTCAAATGTTAGTAGGATATAATGGAAATTAGATTATTAGAACATCAATGCAGCATTTTTTACTTTCTGGGCATTTAGTAGGGTATCTACCTCAGTAGTTTATTAAAAAATGAAAATTATAGGCAGATGGCTGACTTCACTCAAATGTATAGATATGATAAACGAATAGCATTTTAACTCCCGACCGATTCAAAACCCCTGCCTCTAACTCTAGCTGTAAGATAGTGAGGGAGCCATATTACAATCGTTTTCAGAACTATAAAAAAACCTGAGTCTTGTTGCACTAACCCAACATGAGGATAAAGTCAACATCGGGATTAAATTGCTGATCATCAGTTTGAGCTAATCGCAATGTCGAGATAATTTTCTTGCAGTGCACAATCAGTGCCCACTTCAGGACTAAATAATACTGAGGTGTAAGTTTGAGTTTGGAAATTGCAGACATTTTTATATTTATTTGCTTTAGAGATAAGAAAATTATGCGAAAATAGTGCAACCCGACAGCTCGAGCTGGAGATAATCTCGACATTGAGCTCGTTATAATCCTGATGACATTGATATTATACCAAACTTGAGATCAAAGCGAGTCGCCTTTTTGTTCGAGATTATCTTGAGCTCGAGCTTAGACCTCTTTTGTGCAACTGGGTCTTGGTTACAGTCATTGGGCCCAATGTGCAAATGGGAGAACAGGGTGAAGCATACAAAAATGCTCCTGATTCAGCCATGCCTATATGAGGGGTCTGCGCCAAAGCCAGTTCCTGCTTCTCCACCACTCTACTTGCACTCCCACAACATCAGTACGACTTTTTTGAAAGCAGGACGAAAAAACTCTTTCTGCAAATTTCAGTTAAAATCAAAAAACTAGGAATGATGCTATTTTGTTTAATAGTTTCAACAAACACTTGTGATAACTTGATTTAGAGTACCAATATTCAGAGAATAAATTTGTTTATAGCTTGTATTCAGAAAAACTTACGGAGTGAATTCTATACGATACATTATATAAAATGAATATGAAAATGAATTAAATATATCCTGCCCAATCAATTAAGTTCTAAGAAGACTTTGTGCTGCAGCTTTTTTTCTAAAAATACTGGGTAGGATTTTATGCGTCATTTTCCCACAGTTGATTCCTTATTGACACTAAATTTATTAAAAATGTTGTGGTGGTGCGTCCGGCTGTTCATTACGCGGCATGCCCCGCACTCACCACCACGACTACAACCACAATTTCCGAACCATCCACGTGGCTCGGTTAGCGCAATTGAATAGCGCGTCTGCCTTCTATGCAGAAGGTCAAGGGTCCGAGCCGCTCACCGGACTTTATTTTTCTGATGCGCCGGTCACGTATATTTAGACATACGACAAAAAAAATCAGCGCAGTTAAGCACAGCTTTGTGAGGAAGGACATAGGGGTACAAACAACCCCATGAATTTTGAAACTGAAAAATTTTTTGTGAAATAAAAATCTTTTGGTCAACTTTTTTGAATTTTTTGTCTCGAAAAACGCCAAAAAACAGAGTTTACCCCCCCCCCCTCCGTACCCTCCTAAAAGTTTTGAAAATTCCCATGTATGGCTGGAAAGTGTGTTGATGCACTCAGCTGCAAAACATACTTTTTCACAGGCATGGAAAAATTTTTTATGGGAAAGAATGAAAATCCAATATTACAAAAGTGAATTTTTTAGTCCGCTACTTTTTGTAGCTTGGCAACTATCCAAGCAAGTATATTTTTCTTTTTTCTGCCCCATCGGGGCATTTTCTAGTAAACTAATCCACCTCTTTTTAGTGGGCCTCAACCATACATGAAAACCTTCATAGAAGCACACTGAAATTTTAAATTTGGTCATCTTCACATCAAAGAAACAATAAAACACAATCTTGAAGCTACCAATGCTCACTTTCGGTAAAAGTAAAAGATGTGTGAACTGCATAGTACTTAAAACACATCTAAACAGAGTGTGAGTGACCGTATCTATTGAATTTCCCATGGTCAAGAATCCCTCAACCAAAAAAATTGCAGAAATACCTTTGTTTACACACAGGACAATGTTTTGTGTGAAGTGGCTGCGTTCATTGAATTCCCCATGGCCGAAAATTTCTTCCCCCAAAAAATCCTGGAAATACATTGGTTTACACTCAGGATAATTTTGTATGTGAAGTTACCGTATCCATTAAATTTCCCATGGTCAGAAACCCCTTTTCCCAAAAATCGCGGAAATACGATTATTTACACACAGGATAATTTTTTGTGTAAAGTGATCGCGTCCACCGAATTTTCTGTGGGCAACAATCCCTTCTACTAAAAAATCACGGAAATACTTTTGTTTAGACTCGTTATAATTTTTTGTGTAAAGTGACGGCATTCATTGAATAACCCTTGGTCAAAAACCCCGTCCACTAAAAATTCGCGGAAACATGTTTGTTTATGCTCAGGATAATTTTCTACGTAAAGTGATCGCATCTATTAAATTCCCAATGATTGAAAATTCCTTTCTCAAAAAAATCACGGAAATACCTTTCTTTATGTTCCTGATTATTTTTTGAGTAAAATGACCGCGCCCATTGAATTGCCTCAAGTCCAAAAACCCCTCCGCCAAGAAATCGCAAAAATACATTTGTTTACACTTAATATATTTCGGGTGTGCAGTCGAAAACCCTTTCTCCTAAAAGACCGCAGAAATATCTTTGGTTAACAGGGAGGATAATTTTTCGTGTAAAATGACTGCGTCCATTGAATTCCTGGCGGTTGAAAACCCCTTCCTCCAAAAAGAAATCACAAAAATACGTGTGTTTACACCCGGAATAACTTTTTGTGTAAAGTGACCGCATTTAGAAAACCCTTGCAGCCTCGAAAATCTCAATAACACTACTGATTCAATCGAAACTGCAGAAAATTTTGTCACCGCAGTGCATTATACTGCAAAAAATTATTTTTTCGAAGCCATCAGTATTATATAACAAAATTGCCGAATTTCGCGGTTCCCGGGACTTTGGACCACTATATAATTGAATTGAGGCCATATTTTAAAAAATGAAAAAACGCATTAGAGATTGCTCCTCCAAAATGCTTAGGCCGAAGTATCTAGCTTGGATATAGCATGCCCATTGTGGGGCGTGGTGGGACTGGGAGCCCTTAAAAAGTGCGTATTTGGCATGTTTTTGGGGCCCACCGAGTACCACTTGCAGATAAGGTCGAAATGACAACAGACACCCCATAGTTTACCCCTATGTCCGAAATTATGAAAAAAACCGAAAGTTCTCTTACCGTTTTGGCTCTAGGGGGGGGGGGGGCAAGAAATTTGGGGGTCAAGTATATTATAGGTTGACGTTATCGGACCACCTATGACTTACCCGTATTTGTAGCTATTCGAATGAAAAATGATAATGCCTAAAGACCCATCCGGATAAATACTCCCCCAAACAGGAACCGTGGTAGCTTCATCAATATCGTATCATTTCCTGAAGTCCGAATTTCTGAACTGAGTTTTAGGATTTATTTCGAATTGTGTTTAAGATACAAAGTTAGCTAAGAAATGGAATTTGACCAACTTGATAGCCTTGAAATCAATTTTTGAGGTTTTACAGTCAATAAAAAGTAGAAAGAACGCGGTTTTTAGAAAATTTCACCATGAAAATTCAGTTTAGCCGCAAGATGGTTCGCGCTTTCATGAATTGTGTAGTTTCATAAGTCCAATATAGATGAAATTTCGATTGTATAGAATGTTTATTCAAATTTTTTGTGAACTGCATACGGGTAGAAGTAATTAACGTAAATTGCTATTCAGGGCTGTGTGGCGTTCCATAAGATACGTTTGGAACAAACTAGATTCTATTAATTACTTGATTTTCAGGCCACAGGACGCACCCGCCGACAATAACCATGAATAAAAAAAACCATCTTTCACAAAAAAAGTACAGTAAAGAGAATATTATCACTGTGTTGAACGCAATTCTGTCAACCATTTTTCGTTGCTCTGCCATCAACAACTCGAAACGTTCTTCTTTATGTACTGAACCATATCGGTAGTGAGCATGTCGTTAGCCGCTCCGGATTCCTCATACAAGCTTTATTACTGTGAAAGTCTGACCGGCAGTTGCGTAACTCCAATTTTGCGTAGAAATTTGGCTGATCACCGTATTTTTTATATTGTCCCATATCGTATAAATAAATGCAGAATAGATTGCAGCTATAATGAATACGAACATAGTCTAACAAGGGAAAGCCTTTAGGTATGAATTATGAAATAATACATGCTAATAGCGCCTTAGATAGCTCATAAAAACCTGAGTAACCTTACTACTCTATACTCCACTCATATTGGAATCTCATGAAAGTAAGTTTAATCCGAAAAATAGTTAAAGTACTACTGTACTCACTGAAAAAATTTTTTCATCTGCCAACAGCAAACAGAACAGCTGAAAAATTTTGTCAGTAACCCGGCTATGTGGTAAAAATTTCTCGAGCGGCACTCGGGTATAAATGCACTTCTGTCCAAGTCGGCGGTGGATAAGGATGATGTTTTTCAATGATTTGGTCATTCTCATGAAGTTTTTCTACAGAATAAAGTTTGCCATCAAGTGCAAAGATTGAACCTACTTTTTTGGTTTTGGCTGCTTCCGTTATTTTACATCAAATGGTTATAAGTAACTTTTTTCCGTTGTTTTGTTTACACAAAAAGTTGCATAATTGTGATAGACGATGGACACCCTGCCTATACCCAATCCCAGTAATTACTGAAGCATATTTAATGACAAAACACGTATTCTTTAGCTCCGCTCAAAAGCTCACGTGCCTGCCTAATCATCTAACTCTAAAGGCCCTGTCATACACCGGTTGTTCTATCCATACTAAAAAGGTACCACCTTTGAAGTATGAATAGGTTTTTGTGATTTTTGCGGCGCCGCCATCAAGTTTCAACTGAAACGAAATTTTCGAACAGGCTATGTGTTGAAAAGTTGCAGCATACTATTGTAACATATTGTTGCATACTGTGAGATCTATACATGTAGTTGAATCATATTTTTCACTTGAATGGTGAATTCTGACGCGTCAAATTATTTTACCAACTTGATTACTTAATTTTAAATGAGGATTTACTAAGAAGTTGATAATTTGCAATGAAGACATGTGTAAAAATTATCAATATGCAAAGTAGGTGTAAACATGTTCCTACGGCAAGTGTATTCGCACATTTTGGTTGTGTCGTTATTCCCCCAACGTCTCTTTTCAGCAAATATCTCCATTGTCCGAAAGTCCATATTCCCCGTAGGTCCCGATTCCCCGAATAATGAATAAATTTCCTATTTCCCCGAAAAAAGCATTAGTCCCTACTCCCTGAACGTCCCGGTTTCCCGAATACTGGGGAAAGGATGGATTCACTTTGAATCTGGGTCCTAAACAGCAGGTCAGATCGGATCCAGATCAGATCTGGATTCTGCATATAGCACATATGTGAACGAATAATCATGTATATATATTAAATTTTTCAAAATCAATTTATGTAAATTGATGTTTCTCAGCAGTTCAAGAGCTATTAATCGTTGGAATGAGAAGCAAATTGAAGCAAGAGCCCAAAATCTTTAGACTTGGCTTTTTGCAAGCCTCTATCTGCACCGTGTAGGAATGATTGATTTCATTTTCCTTCTGCGCTTTTTATTTTTCGATTTTTTCGATTTTTTCGTTTTTTCATTTTTTTCGCATTTTTTTTATTTCGTATTTGTCAAGACGAGCAATACGCATTTTTTGACAAGAGCAAAATCCAAAAGTAAAAAAGCGGCGCCGTAGGGCGCCGCGCGGTACCGCGCGGTAACGCGCGGTGAAGTATGACAAGGCACTGCGCGCTACCGCGCGGCGCCGCTTGTTAGTATGAATAGGACAACCGGCGCCGCGCGGTACCTCGCGGTGAAGTATGACAGGGCCTTATAGCCGTAGGCATACTTGACCGGTTTTTTTGCGGCCGCAAATTTTGCGGCCCGCAATTGCGGGTCGGTTGCGGCTCTCACAATGGCATACTTTTGTGCGGTTCCGCAAAAAAGAGATGCAAGGTTGTAGGTTTCCGAATCCAAAAGCGTCAAAATGCTTGGGTATGCTCCTAATTGCATGGAAAAGCATCCGTAGGCACATTACAAACGTTTTTAAAAATGGGGAAAATTTTTGGAAAATGAGGAAAAAAATTTTGGGTCCGGTTCTCATGTGGAAAAAATCAACCGCTCTAAAAACATCATGTTTTAAAAGCTTAAAAACACTAAAATAAACCGTCTATGAGCATTTTTAAGCGAAAAAAGACTTTGAGAAAATTGGGGAAAAAATTTTTACCCCTATCGCCATTTGACGAAAAAGCCGGCGGGTATAACAGTGATTATAATCTTCCAATGTTCACCATCTTTTCAGTTTTCGATTCCCCAAAATTTTTTCGACAATGGGAACCTTGCATAAATTTTTTTCCTCATTCCTGATTTTCTTTCCTCAGAAGACTCCTTTGCAGAAAAAAAAACGGTGGATAGAGCAAATTCTGGAAAAAATTGAGTTTTCTAGTTGATGAAGATCAGGTATTCAGTGTTATTCAGCGCAAAACGGCATATACTGTATCAAGTGCGGCTATCGGAACCGCAAAAAGTACTCCACTCGAGAACTGCGCCGCATTGCGGGTGCCGGGCGAAAAATTTGCGGGACCCAATAATTTTGCGCGTGCGGGCAAGTAGAAACCATTTCTGCTTTTTCGCACATCTGTAATTCATGCGGATCAGGAACCACCGCCGCAGTACAGTAAAGTATGGTTTTTTGCCCATGGCGCACGATTGAACTTCATTTTCGAGCCCCCCCGTTGGCGCGATGCGATCGCATGCGAATATTTTTAGCTTGTTTCTGAAACGGGGGGAAAACTTTTGACTGGTTCCCAAGTTGGGAAAAACATTTTCGGATGCACGGTATAAAATTCAAAAAATATTACGCGCGGAAAATACATGGCTACTGTGCCTGGCGCGTTTTAAAAGGCAATGTCATACGTTTGGGGGAGGGGCACCGTTTTTTCCCTCAAATGGGGTATTTTGAGGAAAAAAATTTCGAAATGAGGAAAAAAATTTTGGGTATGGTTCCCATTGAGGAAAAAATTTTGGGGAATTCAAAACCGAAAAGATGCGTTTTGGTGGACTTAAAAGGGTCAAAATCTCAAAATTTCCGGCGCTTCGCGCCGGTCATGGGTATAATCTTAACTAGTTTCTATCAGGCGGGCCGTTAGCATATCATACTTGTAAACTATCGTTTTTTGCTCATGGCGCACGATTGTACTTGATTTTCCAGCCCTCCCTCACACCCGTACGCGTGCGGTTAAGTATATTTAAATGCGGCCCGCAATGAGGCCGCATGCGCATTTTTGGCTGAAGTATATTTTGACAACCGCATTTTGGCCGCACATTGGCAGGTCGCAAAACTGCTCCGCACGTGCGTACGGGTAAGTATATACCCAGCTTAAGTATGCCTACGGCTTAACAGTTTCTGCAATAAACAATGCTAAATTTGGATAAAATTTGATAAGTTATAACTCCGTAGCAATGTAAAGTCATAATGTTAGCTGGTTCTATCAAACGCGACTATACTCCACTCATTTTGAGGTGATCGATGCAGCGTCGCAGTGAAATTTTTATTAGAAATTATGGATGGCCCGTTAACTAAAGTTCTTCTTCATGATATAAACTCATTGATGATCCCTCTTTTCAATCATCCGAAGATTATCGACATTGATTTCATGATTTCCGACCGCTGCATCGATCATTTCAAAATGAATTAAGTATATTCTTCTCGTTTGTTGTTCCTTAAATAAATTATATGCCAAGTTTCCATCGCTTTGCACATTAATGCAAATTTTTGTGTAAAAAAGGTCCACGTGGTGTTACTTGATTTGCTGTGCGCAATCGAATGCATTATATTATGCACAATTCTAGAATTAACACTTGGAAACCTTTGCTTGTAAGTAAGTACATGAAGATGCCGCTCTATAATACATTTTATGTGAAATACTTAGATACGCTATTCATTTTCAAAAGAGGATCTCAACGCAAAAGATGCAAACAAAATCTTGACCAGATGACGACCATGCATCGCAAACCAAGATTGTCTTTTTTCAAGTTCTAATCCTGAATGCTACAGTCAATCTGAGGAAAAATGGCGTCTTCGTAAGCAGGTTGTTTATTATTTGCTGATAAAAATAATATTAAAAAATACAAAAAAAACCACACTTGGGGTTGGGGATCTGGACCCCAGAATATTTTTATTGACCCTCAACAGATCCGACCTCCAGTACTGATCAAGAATATGATGATAGAAAATGAGAAAAATAAGAGAGAAATACGTCATAATTATGTTCTAGTTAAACAATTTTTCTGAGGAAATCATACTTGATTTCAAAACTTTCAAAAGTGCTGACCAAGCAAACAATTTCACAGATTTAGCTAATATACATGAAAGATTTTGCTGCTTTTATCTTTGAAAACCTTCCTTTTGGTTATCAAGAAAGAAAAAAATTTCTATCCCATCCCCCGTTCTAGCTGACCTGCAGCAGAATTTTCATGCTGTGCATGTATGGAAATAAGG
The DNA here is from genome assembly GCA_963922205.1 of Romanomermis culicivorax. NCBI lineage: Eukaryota > Metazoa > Nematoda > Enoplea > Mermithida > Mermithidae > Romanomermis > Romanomermis culicivorax. The sequence goes on from CAWUHX010000019.1 coordinate 1,641,945, forward strand.
AAAATATAAAATAATGTTTACTTTCTGATTTCATTTTAGAAACATAAAACAAACTATGCACACGATTATTGTTTATTTAATGTTTCAAATCATTGGGCTCAGTTGCATCCAAAATTGTAGATTTGGTCAACTATTGCCGATAGGCCTTTTTACACCGAATTTGCATCGATGTGTTGAACAATCAAATTCTTACCTATATTTGATCTCAGAAAATATAAAACATATAGACAACTAGGAAATCACATACCCGTTGGCATAAGAAAAAATGTTTTTGACGGGAGGGCAAATTGATTTCACAGTATTTTCGATCAAATTTTAAAAAATGCTGTCCGAGCAAATAATTTCACATATTTGGCTAAAATAGGTTGAAAAACGTGCTGCTTGGATGTTGAAAAAAACAGGCTGCTTGTACTGGCTGACTCTCCACAGAATTTCTATGTTGTGCATGTATTATTAAGAGGCATGATAAAATAATACTTGAAAAGTGTCATAATTCACAATTCATGTAAAAAATAGGATTGAACTGCATATACAGATGTTATAGTATGCATCAGTATTAGCAACAATACATTACAGCTTTATAACACATGAGTTGTTCGAAAATTTCGTATTAGTTGAACTTTGAAAACCGTAGCGTGCGGCGCCATTCATACTTCCTAGCCGGCACCTGCCAGCACCGGCCTCGCGCAGCGCCGCTTTTTAGTATGAATAGGACAACCATCGCAGCGCGGCACCTCACGGCGAAGTATGACAAGGCCTTAGCTTCATCAAAGTTCAGAACTGTGTTTTTCACAGGATAAGCCTCTCCCAAGGGATATTGTTGTAGCGTTCACAATTATCTGCCAAATGCATGTTTTAATATCTTTTACATTCCTCGTTGCTGAGCTCGTATATAGACGAACTTACCACTGTAAACCACAATTATGCAAATTTTTGTGTAAATGTGGCTGGCGGACAAAAATTTTAGTGTAATATTACTGCAGTATAACACGTGATGATTTGGAATTTACTCCTGGAGACCTTTCCACCTGAGTAGTGCCCGTGTGTATCAGGTTGTGAATGCTTGACAATTACAGTGAAAATTCGGTTATATCCGAACCTGACGTGAGGCTGCATTCTCCAATTATCATAAAATAGCTGATAATGCGAATCTTATTCGTAATATTTTGATACTCACTTGCATTTGATTAATCCTTTCTGTCGTGGAGTACCGGCACAATATCGGAATTCGTATTTACCATCGAATAGTCTAAAATTATCCAAATTTTCCAATATTAGAATTTTTTCTAAAAAGCTTTAGGTACGTTTTTTCCAACTCACCTTGATGCATGAACTTTTAGGTTAATAATTTCGGAAGATTGTTTTTTAAATTCTGGTCTTGCTGTTGATAATGGCCTTTCTTCTATTTTGATCAGATAGTCGTCGTCTTTCCAGTTCAATAGCCCCATGCTAACAGTAAATAGTTTCGGCGGTCTTTTGATGCTGTGGTGGCAGATTACGTCTTGAGTACTGATATCTGAACAGAGAAATATTTTTCTGGAAATTTTGTTCAAGAAGCTCGACTCTGGCCTGTATGATTCAAACTTGTATGCGAAGGATGAAAAAACACTGCTTCCAACTACAGTAGCCTTAAATTAATGTAAAATTATTCGGAATACTTAGGAGTAAATTAGCATAGATATGCAGGGAAAAGACAAACTCCGGCGACCCGTATCTCAGAAACTACAATAAATACATGGATGTGGTACAGCTAAACTATTTGCTTCTATCGACGACAAATGATTCTGCTTTTTCATTTGATCGTAAGTCGTCGAACTGAATGAAAATCGAAATTCTGTATTTCAAGAAGCATTACAGATAAACGCGCGAATTTTTCAATTCCCAGACGCCGATCAGATATTATATTTAGTCTTTACTCAGATGTTGTTTTTGTGATCAATCGTGGGCGAATTCTATATTGTTTATAGCAATCATGTCAATTAAAGTGTAAATATAAGACAATGGTTGAAAATTATTGACATGAAGTTATTTTGGTTTGAATCAGCAATTGAAAAAGTTCTTGTGCGGAATATGCTCTTCTTCAACGTCGTGATGGTCTAAAATGCAGAGAATTTCGCTGTTCTTTTGTTTGAAATTGAGCCTTACCTACGATGTGTTATGTACTTATAAGGATAGCCGTAAAGTTGAATAGAATTTTATATGACAATAAAATAATATAGTGGTAATGGGCTCTGACTTGAATAAAGGATTGGAACGAGTATTGAAATATCAGAGTACATAAGATGGGGCGTCAAAGCGAGACGGGCGGCAAAGTAGGACATAAAAAAGATCGTTACTGAACTATGGACTCCAAAATGACATGGACTCCAAAAATGAATTACAAAATCAGCCAAAGTAAGATTATTCGGTGACCACTGGTGTGCACATTTTGTAGAAGATTTACTGGCGAATAGGAATTATCGACTACAGAGTTATTTAATGGATTATTAGGAATTTATAGGATTTTTCATAAAATGCTTGATTAAAAAATGACGAAAATTCATTTTTCGAAATCGTCAACACATAGATTTTACAAAAAAAAATTGCTCAAAAAAGACCGAAGGTTAGTTGAGTATGATCCACAAATTTGTTGTCTTATATGACATTGATTCAGCAGAAAATCGTGAAGGTATAAAGTGGTGCTTGCTTTTCAATTATACTCTTTTGGCTTTCTAAGAAAATGGACTATATAGTGCTACTAGCTATAGTTCAAAGAACAAGTGTCAACAATTACTGAAGAAGGTCAATTTGTCAGGAAAAATCAAATAGACAATGTTATAAACAACATAGACGTTGCACTTTTGGATGTACGTGTCTTTATGTCGATAAAGCTGAAAAATACTACCCAAATCGATTATTAAAATTTTGTATCTCAAATTATATTTCTGGTCAAATTTAACAGTCTTATGTGCGCGTTGATCTCAACGAACCATGAAGCGAAGAACTATTTTTTCTGATGGTATCCGACCGCAATTCTTTTATCTTTCCTCAATAAGTCTAGGTGGTATATTGAAGAGCTCTTGATTAGACTCACTTCTGCTAACATTTGTATTAGCATGTTCATAAAGTTCCAAACTGTGCCCAATATTCATAGCCATCACTATTGTCATCGTGCCGATACTTCGAAAATATGTCGAACCAGCCATATTGATGGAAAAATGCAGACCAGACTAAAGGCGAACTGTCGCTTTCAACACAAAAATACGGAATGGCAAACATATGCCTTATGAAAAGTCTGATATGTATGCTCTATGAGCTTTCGATTCTGTGGACATTTCGATGCTTCGATTCATGTGAGTTCGGAATGATTTATTGAATTTTCATTCTGTGTAATCGCTCAAATGCGTACCAACAGGCAGTGTCGAAGTTGAAGTCCCGAAGACAGACGACAGTATGCATGTATTGTATGTTTTTATTTTAAAAAAATACTTGTACATTTTGTAGCTATAGCTTAATGCAAGACCACTCGTTTCCATAGCTTTTATGTATTATTTTTCCGAAAGATTCCAGAAAAATCAACAAAGTCAACAAAAAAATATTTGTTGCGAAAGAAAAACAGATCCATATCTAAAAAATTGAATTCAATTTACTTGGATTCCAATTTTAGATCGTTATGCAGCTGTCAGTCATTCGGGAAGTATTGAAAACTTCAAAAATTTCTAGATTTTCCTGAAAACGATAAATTTGCTAATGATTATCAAAATAAACCATACATTCAGTATTTAGTTTGTTCACTTTTCATTGGTTCTGGGGGATTTTTGCAGGCACTAAGCGGACAATTCAACAGCCGAACACGGCTTATAACTCACATTTGGAAAAGAAACAACATGGACACCAAAAAAGTGGAATACAATTAAGTATAGTTCACGGTATGCTGTAACTTTAGGTATGAAACTTGGCGTGAAACTAGAGTAGAATCAAATATCAAGAATCAAAACCTGAACACTATCTTCACAGGCTAAAGTACAATAGACGTTTTAGGTGGACATTTTTTGGGCTATTCTGTATAACGAGTTCTTCTCTCTCACGAAACAAGATAGGTGATTCCTATTTTGTGTTCTGATAGTTGAACAGCGCACTATAAGTGGTCGTATACACACACGCTGCACTATACATGAATTTGATTGAGCTAACAATTTTTTCGGTAGTAGGACTCTGTATAAGTTACAGTAACCCTTATGTAAATATAACGTTCGGTTTCTGAAAACCGCCCTACAAATCTGACTTCACTGTTTGAGAGCATACAGGAGACGGTCGGCTTGGGTTTTTTTACTTTTTCTATGAAAAATGACCTCCGCTAAGTTCGACGGTCAACAAGGAAAGTTCAAATTGCCCCCTTCGAAAAGTGACTACCACCGGCATCCCAAACCGCCTTTTTCTTACATAGCTTTAATCGCTATGGCCATCCGCGATTCGCCAAAAGCCAAATTAACTTTGGCCGAAATAAACGACTATCTATCGCAAAAATTCGAATTTTTCCGCGGCGATTATCAAGGCTGGAAAAATTCCATACGCCACAATTTGTCGTTGAATGAATGTTTCGTGAAAATTTTACGCGACCCCAACAGGCCGTGGGGCAAGGATAACTATTGGACTTTGAATCCGTCCAGCGAATATACGTTCGCCGACGGCGTTTTCAGACGCAGGAGGCGGAAAATTTCGTGTCAAACTAGCGGGAACGACGTTGAAGAAGAATTGAGTGAGGTAAATTTTGAGCTCCTAATTTCGATTTACTGTACTTGAAGCGATAGGAATCGCTTCTTTTCAGCCATCTTTCAGAGCATGATAAGTTCTATAGTATTCTATAACATTCTGTATATTTTCTATATTCTATTTATATTCTATTGTACATATTTGAAAAAAATCTAAAATTTCAGCGGGCGGTCAGATACACTTTTTTTGTGTGCGCGGTTACGAGTCGGAAACTGCAGACGTGAAATATTACCGGATCAAGTTATGCAAGACTTATCTACTGAAAACTCAATGAAAGAATTAAATCTAATTCACCGTCAGTACTTTAGAACTTTTATTATTCCATGAGTCACACGCAGAAAAAGTTGCAGGAAGGCTATACCTCGCTAGAACTCCCAAGTTTTTTCAATACTCGGACTTCTGAAGGAAATGTTTTTGTTTAGAAAGAAAAAAAGAGTAAAGGCCCTGCTACACTTCGCCGGCCGGCGCCGGCCGTCACCAGTTGCAAATTTTTGCTGCTATACTTCATCCGGTGCCGGCCGTGAGATACCTACTGCAAACCCACGAAAAAATGAAAAAACACCAAGAGTTATTTTTCGCACCATAATTCATATGTTATAACATATGCGCCGGCTAGCGCCGGTTCAGAAATTTCGATTGAATCGAAATTGACAACCGGCGCCGGCCGTCATCAAAAAGACGAAGTATAGCAGCTCGAAACCGGCGCTGCTATACTTCTAACAGTGCCAAAAATGCACATGCAGCTGCTATACCTCTAACAGTGCCAAAAATGCAACTCAGAACTTAAACAAAACAAGAATACATTCAAAAATTTAGTTCTATCGCTGAGTTTCGACAGATCAGTGATAGAAATCATGGATTTTGGTGTCTGTATCACAGGTATTTGCGCCATGTTCGACATCTTGTTGGTTAAAAGTCACGGGTGCTTATGGCCGACAATTGAATGAAAATGATTTTTGTTAATTTCTTTGAGTAAATAAAATCTCAAAAGTTAGCACCGATTAAATCGGAGACTGCAAAGTTAAAACATTAGCATACATCAACAGGATTTTTTAGCATGGTGCTAAAGGGAGAAATTTCAAAAAAAGTTCGAGAAGAAACTGAAGATATCACAAAATTATGGTGACAAATCAAAATTGTCATTTTCTCAAATAACAACTTCGTCAATATCCTCATCGTCTTCATCAGTTTTGCTTAGCGAACGATTTCCACGGTTTCGTCGATCAATCAGAAATATCGGCACTATACATATAGGAGATTCTATTGTCTGTTTTATTGAAATGCTTCTAAAATTTTGAAGTAGAAAGCAGCTATGTACCTCTTCCATCATATGTCATGCGAAACTGGATATTTGCGTGCATATTCAACTACTACAGCAATATTTTGAGTTATAAAAAATTCTACAGTAAAAGCTTCGAGTAATAATCGGATTTTACGACAGTACTTACTTGTTGTCATTTGTGAATTTACACGAGCGTTATTCGACTCAGGACCGTCAGACCGGGTTCGGTTTTCTTAAGAATTCATGTTTTCCATTATATCAAGAGGCAGAGCTTATTTTTTAACTTCTGAAATTCTTATTTTTCGTAAAATAAATGATGGGGAAATTTTAAGAATGAAGACAACCCAACCGATTCGTTGTGCATGCAGTTTTGAGGGTTTGCGTTTTAATGATGCGAATACTCAACAATGAGGAAAAATGCGTTATGTGTGGTTGGGAGATTGACTTTGGAGTGTAACATTTAGTATATTGTTATGACCTGAGATTGGTTTTCTTTTCAGGTTGTTCTCTGGTAACTACACAATGAAACCATCTTGTTCTGATAGTAACGTGGTGCATGATCAATCGCATATCAGAACTTGAAGGTCAAGTCGACCGAAATCACCTTGGCTGAAAAACATTGAGGAGCATTTTTTTACAGTGGAACTCTACGGCTATTATTTGATATTTTCTTGATGCCTTTGACTATTATGATAGAGTCTACCACAAGTTTATCAAGAAAAATGTGGGGAAATCAACCAAATTTTTGTCTACTTCGAACCACCTAATAACTATATCAAAAATGAAAATATCCAATTTTATAGTCTGTTTTTTACAAAACGATTGTAAATTGGAAACGACAAAAAAATAAATACCTCCCCTCTGAAGGATTTTTTAACCAAAAGATAGAAAATTAACCAAAAGATAGGAAACCAAATGATAGGAAAAGAAAGGAAGATACGTAGTTTTGCTGAAATAGTAAAAAAATGGAATAGTATTTAATTTCCACTCTTAATATTCACAAACATTTCAAGCTATATATCATGTTTTTGAATACATCTCAATGAGACCTATCGATTGATATCTAATTTGATAGGTATTATAAAAAAATTCCTGCTCCTTTCGATAAGTTATTGTTTGGGTGGAGTCAAATACCTTTCCTAGTGAGGTCGAACGCCCACAACTCCCAACATTGATGATCGTTACCGCATTTTTCAAGTAAAATATGCCAACTCCTTCTTTTAGACTGATATCAAATACTTATAAGCTGATCAACTGAGAAAAAATATTGTGGACATATTCCAAAATCGGAAAATGTTCATTTTGTTGAAAATTTTTGGGTTTAAAATTCCGGCATAAATTCAGAGTGATGTCTAGTCGGAATACGACTAACCCAGAATCCACTGCTCGGCACACTTGAATTTTTCAAATCGATTTACACACTAAAGCAGATCATTACAAGTGTTTTATTTCTGTCAAAACATTAAACAAAATCTCCAACATGTGGAAAAATATTTGCATTCCCTGTTATCCACCGTCTCTTTCATCTGACGGCAGAAAAATTTGAAGTTTCTCATTTTCTTTTCAAAACTTGTCCTCAAGACACGAAACTGATATTAACGAATTGCAGTTACACGGTTTATAAATTCAGTGCGAATTTGATTTTGGTCCTCATTTTTTCAGATCGAACGAAAAACAATGCCCCAAATTTTGCCTTCGTCGTCGGATTTATTTCAATTCCATCAACATATCTTTCATTCTGCTTGTGGCGCAGTCCAATCATCTAGATTTTTATTTCCCTGTGATTTCTACCAATGTTCTCCAGACAGAGTATACGTTCAAAAAGACTCGAAACGTGAGGTTTGCTGCTCGAAAATTAAACCATCCAATAAGCGAAAATTTTTCATCGAGAATTTGTTGAAAGAAGACGAACGGTCGTTGAACGTGATACCTTCCGATAAACCCCGTTGACGAGTAAAATTTATTACTGTAGCATACTGTATCTCAAAAATTTTCTTTTGTTTATCCAACGTTTTAATCGCATTTTAGTAAACTAGGCTTGACAAATAAGCTGTGTACAATCTCGAACTTTTGTAACGTCGCGCAAAAACAAGCCTATTTCGTGTTTATAACATGTACAATATAATTTTGTAGCTTATTTATGGGCCCGAACAATATAACATGGCTACTGTACTAATATAAATTTATGCGTGTCGAAAAAAGTAGCTCTCTTCCCGCGGACCAGTACAAAAACGTTCCGTTACTGTTTACTTTTCCGCTTATGTTTGTTTATAGTCTTGATATTTTTGTAGAAAAGTAAAGTTTGGAAAAGAAAGTCGATTCGGCTTTGAACGCTGGTCCGTCTCAGAGTATGTATACTCATTTTAATTTTAAAATGTACAGTTAAATGCATAGCGAGCAGTCAAAATGAAAAATGATTATTTTCGTCTTCTTTCCTTAACAGTAGTTTGAAATGTAACACATTTCAGAATAACATTTTTCGATTGGTTAGTCGACTGGAGCTTTTCTAACAATACTTCATTACTTTGGTCTCAGAGTAATTATTCGCAATTTGGTGTCAATTCCGTACATCTTCACAATAATCAATCAAATTTACTTTATGACTAATGCTGATCTGCCTGAAGTCGAACATATTTTCCTGAATCTGCTTCTGTGAATTGTATCTTGTTCAGCTTATTCCGGTGGTTATGCGTATCCAAAAAATTCAATGAAATATATTCTGAATATCTACACCCTATTTTCAGTGAAACTACTGTTTCCCGAAATTTTCAATGGAATGTCTCAGAAACAAATGAAAACAGTAGAAAATATTGGCGTCAACTGACTAACGTTTGTCCTTTACTTGCTCGATGACTCAATGGTTGAAATCGAGGACCGTGGTCATTTCTTTGGTCGATCGATCTTTCAGTTGAAAATACTGACAACTGTTATAGAATATTATGTAAATTTATTAGTATAAGAAATGTACGATTTGGTCATAAATCAACTTCTGTGTTTTAGAAAACTCAAGAAAATTAAAAATCCCTACGAAAACAACCGCTTGTTATCAGAGATATAATTTACATTCTTCTCCGTTTGACGATTTCCAGCTGAACCATATGTCGTGCAGAACTCAACTGACTTTAAACAATTTATGAATATGGTTAAAAACTTTGCGTTGACTATCTTGGCCACAGTACTCGTATTTATCATTTTTCGATTTATAAGCATTTTACAAAAAAACAGACTAAAGGACTGTTAAGGGAATGATGATGAATTTTGTAAGTTCAGGAAAACTGTAAATTTTACTACTTCTCTCGACATAAGTACGGATGTGTCCACATTGAGACGCAGGCAAAATCAAATTACACGATCCTGCTTAACTAAACACGTCATCTTCGTTGTACACGTCACCATGCTAAAGACGAACTTATGAAGATAAAGAACCGATCAATTTGAATCAACAGTGCTCTTTGTTGAGCATAAAAATTATGGTTGATTCATGAATCATGAAGTTTTGAATATGTGCGTGTCCATCCGAATGAAGGAAAGTTGAGGATGAAGCATACACTTTCCAAACACCACAAAAATATCCGAATTAAAGTAATAACTTCATTATTGTAGATGTTTCAGAACATGATAAATGTGACTTTTCAATAGTTATACTCTGCTGTAAAATATACCTACATCAAATTAGAAATACAAAGTAGCATTTCTACTTTCATCTTTAAGAACGTCCACTTGAATAAATTTTATTAGTCAGAGAGAACTCGTTCGCTTACAGAGACTCGTAGAATTATCGAATTTCAAGAATTTTGGTGGCATGCCAAAAAAACTTGTATCCAACAAAGTATCAAAAGTATATACTTAATTACTAATGAACCGAATTACAAAACTAGTTTTGTCTTGTTCGATATTATTCTGCTAATCAGGATAAACAAATTTGAACTAATTTTTTGTTTATCCTCGATTTTCATACAAAGACATGATATTTTTCCAACTCGCAACACACCCACGTTCAACAATGTTTAATTAGGTTACTGTAACAAGAACCGAAACGAGAGAAAGAGAAATTACTGTAGGCGAAGCTTTTTTCAAGTTTTCGCGCCAGAAAGAAAATTACCCGGCTTTCTCCAAATAATGTTTCCGAGGCTCATATTTCTCATAGAGAGCAAAAATTTCCCGAATCGGCATCTCACAGTCTTTTCTTTACCATGTGTATTTTATTTAGATTTTTCGTCCGACACAACAATACTTTTGTTGACAAACTTGTGTATACACGAAATTGCTTTGTACTTCGGGTTGGTATAAAATAAATAGAAAAATAAATAAAACATGGATGCAAGTTTTGCGATGGAAAATCATTTTCGGCGTTTTGCCTTGTAGCCCGGGCTCGTTCTGGGTGGTGGACAATGGTCGCAGGATCCGGGCTTTCCAGGTGGTCCCCTGGGTCCTGGAAAAAAGAGAGTTAGTTATCACATGAAAAATCCACGACTGGAGTATATACCTGGCGGTCCAGGTGGGCCGGGCAAACCATCGGAGCCTTTGTCCCCCGCATCACCCGGTGGACCCTGAAACGGACGTTTTCAAACAACTGCTTCAAAGTTCCAAGTTTGTTATTCTTACTGGCGGTCCAGCGGCTCCTGGCTTCCCATCTTTGCCGGGTGGTCCGGGCGGTCCTTGAGGTCCAGGCGGTCCCGGTGGGCCAGGTGGTCCCGGTGGAGCACCGTTGAGAATTTTGCCAGGTTCGCCCGGTGGTCCTTTATCTCCCGGCTCCCCGGGTAAGCCTGGTGGTCCAACTGGTCCCGGCGGGCCCGGCTTACCGGGTTGGCCGTCCTGTCCAGGTGGACCTGCGTCACCTTGTGGTCCTGGCAGGCCTTTGGGTCCAGGCGGGCCTGGAGGTCCAGGCGGTCCTGGCTATAAACACAGCAGTAAGGGAATGGTCAAAAATCTAAACACTTTCTTTTCTCTTACCGGGCATTTTTGGCACGGAGGTTTCGGCGGTGGTGCTGGCAGAAGCGTGCCATCACGACCGGGCGGTCCCGGATTTCCAGGACGTCCGGGGGCGCCCGGACGACCATCCCGACCGGGAGGACCGGGTGGACCCGGTGGCCCTACCTGGCACGAACAACAGCTGCCGCCGCCACCGTTTTGGGCGGGTGGATTGATCACCGGTTGGACAGGTGCTGGTCCGTAGCCACCTTGGCGGACCGAGCGGGAAACGGTCGAACCGGCGCTCATAGACTGCAACTGGACCATTTCTTTCCACATATCGCGAGAGCGGGTCTGTAACACGAAAATTACAGCAGTTGAAAAAAGACTTCTTCAAGAAACTCAATTCACAAAAGTAATGATAGAAAATTTAATTTTCCAACTAGCGGAAAGATTTGTCAATAACTTTGGCTCAACACTTTCACAGATCATTAGTTTTGATAATGACGAGTCAACCAATCCTGGAGAATCTAATGTTATTAAGAATTTTATTGGTTGGACCAATTCGATCTCCTGTCAGTTTCTACGTCACATAGTAGAAATTGAATATTTGTCATCACACTCGACTGACCCTCAAGCATGTTTTGAGCAATTTGGTAAATTCAAGCATGTTTTGAGAAATTTGGCAATAAAATAGTAAAAGTGGGAATCACGTACTATTTGATATTTTTACGATTTTCGGCTAAACCAAAGGCTAAATAGGACTCAAAATTGAGTACAGTCAGCTAAAGTTAGTGAAAAATTATGTTGTAAAAGTTTGTGTAGAAGATGATGAAGAAAGTATTAACTTTTGCCATTTTTCGAAGAACAGACCATAAATAGGGGGAAAAAAGGATTAAAAAACAGTGAATCGTCTTCCAAATGCCTGGTGCTGAATTCATGTACGACATATTGAAAATAAACATAAATTTGATCCGTAGGAAAGATTATAACAAGTTTTTCATTGTTATGAAAGTGTCTTCTTGTAAGCTTAAGGTGAAATTTTCGCTTTTCCGTCCCAACGTGCGTATTTTAGGAGTAGTGCCGCCGAAAATTCATAGAAATATCTCAATGTCTAGCAATATTTCCCAATCACACCGTATGCAGCGTGACTAAAAAATGCTAACTTTGCATTCGTTCCCAGACAGAATATCGAATATAGTACATGGTCTTTTCTTCAAATGGATTCAAAAATTCAAACTGGAATGTATTTACTATTTCATTTTTTTATACTGCTAATACACTTCACGTCATGTTTTAGAGCAAAAGATATGAATAAAAACTCAACTATCCTTAACACTTTTTGTATGCTACAATTTTACAGGAAAGCCTTCATGTAAGCATTTTGAAAACGTACGTATTTTTGTCGTTTTATGATTTACAAACGTTTTGTAAAAACAGAGTATAAATTAATGTTATGTACTGCCCTTCATTTCAATGAGCAGTCAATGCTCTGGCGAACAGTGTAAATATGACAGCATTGACATTTTGTTCAAATAGTTTCCTCTACTTTTTCTAGACGCATGCTTATCTTTATGTAAAGAGTTTGCTATAAGATCGTATAACCTATCATTAGAAATGTTTCACTTGCACCGAGATCTGGAAATTCAAAAGTTCATAAATCTTTTAACACACATCCTCCTCGAGAAACGCTTCTGGTGGATGGCTCATTCCTCTATTTTCATGCCTTCTTATACATTGAGATGATGGACGGAAATAATGCCATGAGAGCATCAGTGTACTTGAGCCTGAAGAAGACTGTTTCGTCCAAATATGAAATCAACCCACATTACTTTTCGACTCCTGAACTGATAGAAAATTGACTTGTCTGGAAATCTTTTATGTAAAGTCGACGCACCTGAGCCTTTAGAAAGGTGACTTTTCGAAAAGTATTTGGTCTCCTGGAATTCCTGGTTGATGCAGCGATTCCTGATCTACTAACAAAATTACGCAGGTTCGAGGAATGTAGCCATCCACCTTGACCAGTACATAGTATCTAGTTTCCAGATAATATAATATGCTTGCTGATCATCTGATATTGACTGATCATGAAAGCAAAATACTGCCATTGAAAAATTATACGTAATGGGCTCACTTTGCAGAAGTCCACTTCGCTCTGCATGAACGACTGCACACTCTGCACATAGTTATAGACCAGCGGCAAGGTTATCACGCAAGCCACAACCGAAACCGTGCTGAAAGCCACGGCGCAGAAAGCGACGTTTCTCAACGATTTTTTCGGTTTAACAGGTTCGTCCATGATGGAGAAAAAATAGTAGAATGGGAAACGTTTTCACGGAGAATTTAACAAAGTTGTACTTCTTTGAACTATTTATCGCGAAAAATATAGTTTAAGTAATAATGTGCGCTAGAATACAATGTAACCCAGATTCCCATAAATTGTAAGAATTTCATGTCGAAACATCGCGAAGTGACTCGAACTTGAAGAAATGTGGAACCCGGTGAACTGCATTCGTAAAGGTAGAAATTAATCAATGTTTAGTTTATGTCAAGATGCGTGGATTATCAAAGAAGTAAGGGGTTATAATTTGGGATGCACAAAAGCGACTGAAAAAGTTGATTTGTTGAAACTTTCCCTATGCAAAGCTATTATTTTTCATGGAAGGAACTCTAGATTGAGAATGGATTGTTGATTCTTTGAAATTTGTTCATGCCATTATTTTATTTTTCATTTAAAAATTCTAGTCATGCAAAACAAGACGTACGAAAGGACATAAATGTTATGTTAAAAATATACTGAAAACAATTGACAAACAATATAAAAATTCATCTAGACTTCTTGCTTTTATATCCCGGTCCAGCGGCACCCGGTCCTTGTCCATTGACGAAAAAGACGCCACCATCGGCTGCACAATACGTCGGGCAAACACCTTTTTCGCCTTGGGTACCGGGTTGGCCAGCATCGCCCGGCGGCCCTGCGGCTCCGTCCGTTCCTCTGAGACCCGGTTTGCCCTTAGAGCCTTTGGGACCTTGAGGCCCGGGAGTACTGTAAAGATGAGCATACATGGAAGAGGTTGCTAGATTATTCCACGCAAAACTTACGCGTCGGTGCCGTCCAACCCAGCTGGCCCAGGTGGTCCTGGAACGCCAATGTCGCCGGAGTCGCCTGGATCCCCGGGAATGAGTGGCGAGGCCTTGGCGTCGGGTCCTAAAAAATTTTGTTGAGAACGGAAGCTTCTCATGCAGAAATCCATTTTGCACCTGGGTCGCCGTTGGCACCATCCATGCCCGCAGTCCCTGGCGGTCCGGGAGGCCCTTGAGGACCCAGTGCTCCCGTGTCCCCACTTTTGCCTGACAGTCCTGGTGAACCGGTCGGCCCGGGGTCACCTGCTGCTCCGGCTGGCCCTGGAAAGAATAGATAATGGCAGCCAACTAAATAAGGAATATTAGCCGCTTACCAGGGGGTCCTGGCTGTCCGCTAGGACATCTCGGGCACATTTGCATCAGTGTCGATTCACAATACGTTGCCGGCCTTCCACTGGTACCCATTGGCTACGGAAAGATGCAATCGGTCAGGAAAATACATATCGGCGTGATGGCTGGCTGGGATGTTGAATTACCCAGATACGTGTTAGGTCTCGCCCAAATAGTGACTTTTCAAGACGAAAAAGATTTTTTCCAAAATGCAACAAGAGCTTGTTGAAGTCTATCCAAAAACATGAAGTTAATTCGTTTACCAACGCTTTTGAAAGAGGTCAGATCAGGGTAAAATTTGATTGACCCCCCAGATTTTCCACGGTGCCTAAGTATGGTAAGAAAATTATTGTAAACCTGAAACTTACCCCTTGAGCACCTTTGGCACCTGGAGCACCTGATCTTCCAGGTTGACCTGACGGCCCTGGTGAACCTGGTTTGCAACATGCTGAAATTTCACATTTTGAATTTATTTTGGACTAGTTGGAAAATTAGATCCTCATCACGTTTGCATCCTTGAGACACAGCCTGATTTGATCCATAAGCTTGTCTTGCTGATCTGTTGACTTTTACGAAGTCACTTTCGTAAATAGCTTGGTTAGCATTTGCGTGTCTCATTTCCATTTTGATGTCATCTGCGTTCTCCTTTATATAAATAGTCAACGTACAGTTTGGATCACACTAATCATACAAATTTCTTACTTGACAAAATTGCAGTTCGTGCTGCATCAAACTCTGCACATGATTCACATAGTTATAGGCTAACGGCAGGGTTACTGTAACAGCCAAAACGGCCGCTATACCAAACGCTACCGAACTATATGCCACGATGACGTAAGCTTTTTCTCTGATATCCGATTCCATTTTACGTCGAGGCAAAAAACGTTCCGGATAAAACTGTTAAACCCGGTTTAAGCCCTCCTTAGGCTATAGGTAACTTGATTATCTTCTCGACCGAGAAATCAAACACCGATCATAAATATAAACAATAAAAAAAGAAATAACGCAATGCTCATAGAGCCGTATTTTTATTTTTCATGAACGTCTACGAAAAGTGCACAACATAATATGCAGGTGCGATGTGAGAGACAAAAATTTCCGGGCGAACGACCCTTTAACCGTCACTTTTCGATTTTTTAATTGGGTGAAACAAGTGTTTCGTGTGCAAGATTCATAGAGAACGTACGCTAGAGAAGTGACTAAAAAATATAATCCAAAAATATGCTTCTTATCCAACAGCCTGCTCCGAATATCAATGATGACGTATATCTTAAACAAGAATCTTCTGACGGTATAATTCAGAGAATTTTCAGTACTAGGCATGAGATTATCAGCTCGTCTTCAACTTTGGAGAACTGAACTTGTGCCAGACATGCCTTTCAAATATATAAATTTCATCCTCATGATAAGACTTTCCGGTGGATTGATGTGTAAAGTTTTTGTTCATGTGCTTCTCAAGCACACAGTTTTCTTTTCATGCTTTTCTGACCATTTACTAACCCATATATTTACGACCTTATTCCACGGAGACCCAGTTTTTCTCAAAAGTACAACAAGAAATTTTTTCATTCCCAACATCTATCTCAAAGTGTAGGTTAAAAGGACGATAAAAAAAGATTGCACATTTCACTTCCATATGCGTTTATGCACCACAAATTTTCAGAGCTCCGAACTGTTACAGTATTATGACAAGAATTTAGGGGCATAATTACTGTACAATAAAAAAATTAATATGGATTCATCGGATTCCAGGGAGAAAGCTTACGCTTTTGTGGCTTATACGGCAATCGGATTTTCCGTTTTGACAGTCCTTTCGGTATGTTTGTCCATTCCTATGGCATATCACTACGTTAATTATATAGAAAATCGACTTGGCGACGAATTAACACATTGTACAGTAAGAATCCTGATTTTCAGCCTGGAAAATTATTGATAATTGATCATTTAACCTTTTCTCAGGAATCTGCTAATGATGTAGTAAAGTCGGTCGATGGATTGGAATCTTTATCCGGAGGAAAAAACAGGACAGCTAGGCAGGCTTATAGCAATGGAAATAACAAGGCTGGCGAAGTGTGTCCAGGTGTGTTAAGCATAACTCAGCAGAAGATTTCAAAAAACTTTTCTATTCATCTAATCTCGAATCAGACGCAGAGAACTGCCTGAACTCAAGTAAATTTTCCCTCCTCGTTTTTGGCTTGTAGTTTGAAAAAATGATCTATTTTTCTGAAAACTATTGTCAATAAAAAAACCATAAAACAAGTACCATGTCATATTATCGTTATTTTCTTCTAATCCAAAGTGAAAATTTATTAGACCACTCAAGTAATCCTCGAAAACTTATTGGATGGAAAATTTTGCAGTAACAGCTCTGTACAACTGACTTCCAATTCAGTTCTTTGTCATTTTTCATTTATTTCACAATAATTTAATGGAAATATACTATAATAATCTTTTTTTCGGAAACGCTTTTAAAAGAAAATTCCGGATTCAAGAGATTTTTGTATGGAATAATCTAGTATCAGTAATGGCTTGAAGCAAATATAAATGACATAGTTAAGTCGAAAGGTAATTTAATTTTATTTTGTTCGGCCATAAAGTGTTGTAGATCTCGGTTCTGATTAACTATATAGAAACGCAATGACTGGACCAGTTGTCCAGGATCATTTCAGTGCACTCGCTTCAGGATGCTGCTCACCTGGTCCGCCAGGGCCCACGGGAGTGACCGGTAGATCAGGCGATTCAGGCAAGCCGGGAGAACCTGGTCTCCCTGGCATGCCCGGAATGGTACCTCAAAGACCGTGTATAGAACCAATGGTCCCTCCTTGCAGAGTAAGTGATAACGGAATATTAAAATAAACGTACTAAAATTGAATGGTTTTCGTGTTCAGCCGTGTCCTGCTGGTCCACCTGGTCCGCCAGGAGCAGCTGGCACTGAGGGAGATCCTGGTCCACGCGGGCCATCCGGTAACATCGGTCAAAATGGAAAAATGGGCGAACCAGGTACCGATGAAATACAATATTGTGCTTCGTTGATTTCATGCATGTTTCGAATTTTAAGGCATGCGAGGACCGCCAGGGAATGTTGGTGATCCCGGTCCCGATGGACCTACAGGAGACGCCGGTCCGCCATCCGAAGCACCACCACCAGTTCCAGGTAGACCACAGGATGCGCGTATTTGCGAGCTGCTTCGATTAATGTAATAATTTAGGTGACCCTGGCGACGCTGGTGACCCGGGAGCTGCAGGACCAGTAGGACCGGCTGGACTCGATGGCAAGGATGCTCCCAACGGCACTCCTGGTGCTCCGGTGAGAATAACCTGTTGCTAGAGCGTTTTTACAGCTATTTTCACATTCATTAATCTATAGGGCCCCAAAGGTAAACCAGGCACGAATGGCCAGCCTGGAGCTCCTGGCGCCGCCGGTGACCCCGGCTCCGAGGGAAAAATCGGTGAAAAAGGCCTTTGTCCAACATATTGCTCCACCGACGGGGGTATATTTTTCGGCGATGACAAAGCCTACGGACAATTATTGAATTTTTGGCGGAAAGCCAAAGTGTGAACAATCTTTTGCTTTCTTCAAATTTGATAGTTACGTAAAGTGGGCGTTCAATTAGAAACTTTCTTTCATTGGTAGTTGATTTAAGTTTTAAAAAATGTCTATTAAAAAATAACTTTTTAGAGTAAGCTTGTAAACTCTTGCTTGGCACTGTTTCCGTTGAGTGATCAAAATTATGATATGGTCTATAGTTACCGCTGTTGAGAAATATTGTAGTGCAATTCGGAACGTATATAAATGGGTTTTTCAGATGAAAAAATCGCAATACATGCTCTTTCTCGAATTGTGGACCATAAAATTGTGGACCATAACTGTCATTTTTTGACCATAAAATTGTGGACCATAACTGTCATTTTTAAAAAATGTGTTCGCCAATGTGGGTTGTTTTTTCTTTGCCTGAGCATCTTTTGTTACAAGTCTTATTTGGCACTAAGTGTGAGAACATAACTCTTGCTGAGAAAAAAAAAATTTGATCAAATCTATAAAGAACATGAGGTGCTCGAAATTTAAGTCTTTGTTCAAATTGATTCCTTTCGTGAATAAGACAAGAAGATTGGAAACTTCATACTGCCTTGCTTCACCTCGAATCACGATAAAAGAACCAATGAGCCCACAGGAATTCGTCAATAAATCTCCAAGCTTAATGAATCGCAGAACTTGTTGAACACCACTCTACTTGAACATATTTTTTTATTTATTAGTTTTGTTATGTTATGCTCCTTTAAAATGTTGTCCATCTTCGATGTAAACCATTAAAAGAAATTATCCAGTATCTGATTTTCAAATTCCTCACAGTTACGCACCAATCGTTATTTTCGTTGTGACAGTTTATAGTCTGTTTTCTTATAAAATGCTTTCAGATACAAAAGTGACACAAATCAGTACTGTCGTCGAAATCGTTTACATAAAAGTCTTACTGGAAAATTTTTCACTCGAAAAATCGCTAAAGGTTAGGACAGTATGCTCACAAATTTCCAGCCCTACATGATATTTTGTTTATCAGAAAATCGCAAAAATGTGAAATACTACTTGCTTTCCACTTTCATTATTTGGAACCATTTCAAGAAAAATAGACTATAGCACTCAATCAGTCTTCGGGAAATGTTTTTTTAAATTAAAAGTGGAAAATGTGTTCTCTTCCGAATGGTTTACACCAAGCATTTACAGTAGAATTTCAACTCAAAAAGATTGTTTGAAATAACTGAGATGATCACAAAATTCCTCTCCAACGTGCTACATGTTTCGGCAGGGGTACAGGGTATTCTCATGTGAGCGATTCCCAGGTGAGCGATTCCCAAGTGAGCGAATTCCCAAGTGAGCGAATTCCTAAGTGAGCGATTTCCAAGTAAGCGATGCCCAAGTGAGCAAATTCCCAAGTGAGCGAATTCCCAGTTGAGCGATTCTCATGTGAGCGATTCCCAATTGAGTGAATTCCCATGTGAGCCAATTTCCAATTGAGGGATTATCATGTGAGCGATTCCCAATTGAGCGAATTCCCAAGTGAGCTATTCCCATGTTAGCGATTTCTAATTGAGCGAATTCCCAAATCAGCGAGGCGATTCCAAACGAGATATCGAGAATGTAGTAACACTTTCTTCATATTTTACTTCTTTTTCCATTATATGTTTCTGTGTATGTATCGCTTTTTTCTTTGTTTTTTGTGTGTATTGTTAATGTTTTCGTTTTTTTACGTTTCCATCTTTTGTCTCTGCTTTCTTTTATGCTCGTTTTTCTTTTCATCTACTTTTTTCTTTTTTTCTCATGAAACAACAACTTACAAGTTCTCATTTTCAATAAGCATAGTCTCCAGTATTCGGCACACTCTATTTTCTACATAATTTTATCCTTTTTAATTTTTTCTTCATTATTTTTCATCTTAGTTTTTTGCTTTCAATCTCTCCTGATTTTTTCTTTTTTGTTCTTTTTTCACATTTTTTTCTTTCTTTCTTGCTGCTTTCTCTATGTTGCTTCTACTTTCTTGTCACTGTCTTCATTCTTGTTGACGTTTCCCTTCTCTTTATGTTTTGTTTGTTTCAGCATTCTTTTGTTCATCTATTTTATGAAGATTTTCACACTTACAACGATGAAAGACTCAAGCATGTCGAACTGTACAAGAGTTATACAGGAGACTACGGTTATTCAGAATGATAACTTGTAATGTGTTGTTTCATGAGCAAAAAAGAAAAAAGTAGATGACAAGAAAAACGAAAAGGAAAGAAAGCAGAGAAAAAAGATAAAAACGTTAAAGCATACAAACGAAAACATTAACAATACACCCAGAAAACGAAAGAAAAAAGAAATACGTACAAAGAAAAATTTTAGGTAAAGAAGAAAAATATGAAGAAAGTGTTATTACATTCTCGACCGCTCGTTTGGAATCGCCCAATTGGGAATTCGCTCAATTGCGAATCGCTCACATGGGAATCGCTCACTTGGGAATTCGCTCACTTGGGAATCGCTCGATTGAGAATTCGCCCACTTGAGAACTCGCTCACTTGGGAATCGCTCACATGGGAATCGCTCAATTGAGAATTCGCTCACTTGGGAATTCGCTCATTTGAGAATCGCTCACTTGGGAATCGTTCACTTGGGAGTCGCTTACTTGGGAATCGCTCACTTGGGAATAGACTGTTTTGGCAGATCGTAAAACTATAAAAAGCAAAGCACTTACTTCTTTTTATAGTCCGTTGAATTGAAAATTACGGAAAAGCGAGAACTAGAAGAGTAGGTTCAATTTAATACGCACTCCTCACGGAGTGAAAAACTTTGTACTGTAAAATACGCTAAATTTCTCTATGATAATAAAAAGGCCAAAATCGTAGAAATATCATGTTTATCCACTGTGGGTAGAAAAGGGTCGACACCCGAGTGCTACTCGAGGAGTTTTGACCACCTAAGCAGCTAAGGGAAATTGTCGACTGTCTGTTTGTCGCTCACTGACTAGAAGACTTTTTCATTGATTACAGTAACTTACTAGATTCATATGGATTGAACTTACTTTCATATTTGATCGTTGCATCGATCATTTCAGAATTATTTATAACAATTTAGAGAAAAACAGACTACTCAAATTACTTTACTTTACTATAGTCAATATAACGTTTCGGGAATAATGTTGAAAGACTTCTCCGAATGAAAAATATAGTTTACAACTATTTGATTCGTTACAACTGTATGCACTATGTCTCAATCGGAAACGGTTATATTTTTTTCAATTTGGTCTTTATGATTCAGCTTGACTTCTCATACTGTCACAGGTTTCCTGTAAAATTCATGCAGTCAACTTAAATCACCATAATAAAGATGTTTCACTCAACTGAGTTAATTGTAGGTATGTTGTCCGAATATGTGAGACCGTGTTTTGAGGCACACAAAAATGTGCACCCAGATATAATAATTGTTCCCACCTGCCGAATATTTTATGGCCTTTTTTGGCCATTATTCTTTTGTTGTTTGTTGTGTCGTGAGTGCGATACTTTTTTCTATTTTTTACGATTTTTTTATTCCGAAAAATTACAAGGTAGGTATCGGTTACGGGCTGGTCGAAAAATATTAAAATTACGGCTTTTGATGATGTTTTTTATTTTCTTTTGTGTCGTCTCAGTGTTTGGAAGCATTTTCTTTTTTTTACGTTTTTCCTTCATTTAAGCGATTTTTATCTAAGTACATTTGCATATATGGCGCTATATTTTGCGGATTTTCTCATAAACAAGCTCCTGGAGTTGGAAATCTTTTTCTCTTTTTCTGTTGTGTTGCCTGTCTAGATTTTATGATCAAATTTTTATCTTCATTTATTAGGTATGCTTCTTGTGAATGAGTTTTGTTGTATATTCGTCATTTTTTATAGATAAATATGGCGTGAATTCTAGACATCCTTCGCCGAAGAAGTTTTCTGAAATGATTTACTCGTCGGTAGCGATTGCGATTTACATGACAAATGTGGGTAAGTCGTGAATACTGTAGGTTACGCATGTTTCACATGATACCCGTGTAGCCACCATGAAACATCCTACCGTACCACCCGCTCATATCATTAGGGTGTTTGGGGTTCAAAAAGTTCAAAAAATCTCTTCAAAAGTGACATGGCTTCCGAATTTTATCATGAATAAGTCGATCAATTATAAACGTTTGTCTATAATTATGTATATGTAAACAATAAGATTTTAACTTAGCTGAAAGACATCTGTACTTTCCAGTTTACAGTAATTTCCATCGAAAATACGCATTTAGAACAGGAATGAAGTTTATAGTCGATTTTTTTTAATATTTGTAAATTTCAAACCACAGAAATAAGTACTGTCTTTAAAATCATTCTCATTACTCTTTTCCTCGTCTTTGACTCCCTCAGGATAACAATAGGATTCGTTTTTCCAGTCCTTATATTGAATAAGTTATGGAGTGTGTGGATCAATTTTGCAATTATTATTGATCATTTTGAAACTGCACAGTCAAGTCAATCGACATGTCAGCGCTCAGAGATTATCCGAATTAAGTACCATGATAAAATGTTGAAGGAAAAGTTTCATTGTGTCATGTCATTTAAATGTGATAGGACTTTGGCGAGCAATGAACTAATGCAGCTGTAGATTATCTGAATTACGCAAAGCAGTGTTGATATACTGGCAAAAAAGTCACTGTCACAACAATTACATCCTACCTATACTGAATTATTCTTATCCTAAAACTAATAATTTTTCAAAGGTATGATCATATGATACCTGTGCCGATGAATAGGCACCTGCGCCATCGTCGGTACCTGATTCATAGTTACGGTAAACAATGATCTTTCAAATGCAGGACCCAGTATTTTCTAATAGCTTCTTGTTAGTACTTTGTATTAAAAATTCACGCTTATTGTCCCTTTTTGAGTTTCCTTTCCAAAATTCTTATATATTGATTAGTGGTAGATATTATTCAATAAATGTTGACTTTTTAATGAAAAAAGCGATACGTCGATTTCACTAAAAACAGCTTTCCACTCTACTCTTAGTTTTGGCATATTTGGAAAAGACTATGCAAGGTACTCTCACTGCCTTTTGATTTACTGGCTCTTTACTCTACTCTTCTTTTCGCTCATCTTTCTGTCATACCATATACTCCGCCAATAACTTCAGGAAGTGGGCTAGTTACTTTCTAGCGTACGGGCCCAACTTGGTCTGACCCAGAACGCGCCTTTTCATTGTGAGAAAATATTTTTTGTTCAAGTGCAAAAAGTATGACGGTTGGGAGTTGTAAAAGCTTTCGGGAAGGAAGAATTTAAAAATTTTTTTTAGTATTTTTGATTTGGTACATCATTCAGCATTAATTTTGTTTTTCCTCAGCTAGGAGTTCATAATGCGATGAAAAGTTCTCTGACAGGCGAAATGTGACAACATTTATTAAAGATTTAAGGTCATCGAGAAATCTTTTACAGTATATTTCACATTACTACTTGATTAAAAATTTTAATTTTAATTTAAAATGCCTATGTACCCGCTCGTTTTATCTCGTTTGATTAATTGACTGGCTTTCAGTGCTTAGCTGCAATCAAAACGTCCCCACAATAGATCACTGCTGCCATGAGTTCTTTGCTGGTAACAAATCCTGTCGAGCAGCATGCCTGGACATTCTACAGTTAAGGAAATTCAATCGAACTTCAATAACCTGGAGGAAAAGTCAACAGCTGTACATGAAGTGCAAGATAACAAGTGCCGAATTCGCAAACTGTTTAGTCAATAGTGAGGCAATTTTTCACATTACTCCTATTCGTATGGTTGTTAACTTTTCTTTTCTTTTCTTTTCTTTTCTTTTCTTTTCTTTTCTTTTCTTTTCTTTTCTTTTCTTTTCTTTTCTTTTCTTTTCTTTTCTTTTCTTTTCTTTCTTTCTTTTCTTTTCTTTTCTTTTCTTTTCTTTTCTTTTCTTTTCTTTTCTTTTCTTTTCTTTTCTTTTCTTTTCTTTTCTTTTCTTTTCTTTTCTTTTCTTTTCTTTTCTTTTCTTTTCTTTTCTTTTCTTTTCTTTTCTTTTCTTTTCTTTTCTTTTCTTTTCTTTTCTTTTCTTTTCTTTTCTTTTCTTTTCTTTTCTTTTCTTTTCTTTTCTTTTCTTTTCTTTTCTTTTCTTTTCTTTTCTTTTCTTTTCTTTTCTTTTCTTTTCTTTTCTTTTCTTTTCTTTTCTTTTCTTTTCTTTTCTTTTCTTTTCTTTTCTTTTCTTTTCTTTTCTTTTCTTTTCTTTTCTTTTCTTTTCTTTTCTTTTCTTTTCTTTTCTTTTCTTTTCTTTTCTTTTCTTTTCTTTTCTTTTCTTTTCTTTTCTTTTCTTTTCTTTTCTTTTCTTTTCTTTTCTTTTCTTTTCTTTTCTTTTCTTTTCTTTTCTTTTCTTTTTTTCTTTCTTCCCATTCTCAATTTGTTTGTTTGCAGCCGAATCTAAATTTATTCGTCAGCCAATTAGTACGTGCCTGCCGCAATTAAATTTTTGCCGAAACTTTTTCCAGTTCGATAATGATATTTGTGCCTTGACGTGCGATCACAACGCTGATCGAGCTGCTCGGGCATCTTTTCGTTATTGGTCGAGAAGCCTTGTTTTCTCTACGTAAGTATGCATTGCGCAATTTTGTGACTTTTGAGGGACTTTTTGAGCTGCAATTCTTCCACGTTATTAAATCACTCTGGAATCGGCAATGCATTGACCTTCGATAGAATTTTAGCAATATCTTCTAAGATCAGTGAGATTGACGTAATCTTAGCAAAGCTCCTGCATGATTAATCCGTTCTGGGATCGTTGTATCTTGTATTGCTTGGAAAATTTCAGGCAAAATTCCATAGATTCCATTCGTCTCAGAAGTGTTGACCAGTGTCGTCCCGGTCGATGGCGCTTTCTGGCTTGCACCTTATCAATTCGACCATTCTCGAAAGAGGTCGGTAGTTGGGCAATCTGCAGGTAAATTTCCTGTCCGTGATTTTTAATTTTCAGTTGATTTTGGTCTTTAACATATTTTTGACATTTTGTTTCATTTAGTTTTTTGCTCTTCTATTCTGCTACTGTTTTTGTATCCTTGATTAGTGATTTGTATTATACTTTACCTGTCGACTCCTTCTGTATATGTTATAGTTCCGTTGTTTGTATTAACATCTCAATAATGATAGGCCCACCAATAGTCTATTTTTTTAAACGCTTATTGATTACGAAATTAATTATTTCATACTCTTACGATCATCTGCTAAATTGTTTGCAAGGACAAAATAATCATGTTGAGCATACTAAACTAACCTTGAAACATATTTGAGCCAAAAATTCTACAGTAAACACGTTTATATGAATATTGAGGAAAGTAAGCAATTTTTTCGGTTTTTCAATTTCGAAGCATTATTGTTCAAGAAACATACCATACAAATGATACCCTAGCTATTTCATTTGTAAACGAACAAAACGTGATTTTGATACGATTCATTTAGATTTCAAAGTTGTCTGATAAGTTTTGTATATCTATTTCTCCGTTTAGATTAGTCAATTCTCTATTGTGAGTCGTGATATCCTGAACAGGGATAACTGAGCTTCACTCATGTGGTTTTGGGCATCAGTCGATAATTGGGCATCAGTCGATAGATGTCTATTAAAAACAACCGTTCAAAACGGTTTATCTCCATCTTTGACGGAGTAAACGAGCTTAAAGATTGACCGAGTTTTGGTTGATTTTTTGGTCGAACATTTTTTTGATGTGTGACGGGTTCATTCTTTTATAAAGTAATGCATGAGTGAATAACATTGGATCGAATTTCTTTCAGGGATGACTGCGTAGACTTGCTCATTTCCTGCTCCGATGCACCAATCGATACTCAAACTATACATCAGATCTGCGACCGAATCTCTGTCAAACACAGAAAATGTTTTCCTTTCGATGAAGTGCCCTTTCTCGATTTTTTTACGTTTGAAAGTAATCAAGAATCACTTGATCGCCGTCGGCTTATTCGTGATCAATCGTCAGCAATAACTGAGAACTTGCCTTTCTTATTATTATTACTGCCAGTAATTTTCATTTTCGTAATTACTTTAATCTCACGTTATAATCTCCGGGTCAGGAGAATACCCGATCAAATCGGTACAATCGATTCTGTGTGATTTATGCAGTTTATTTTATTTGATCAATTATGTTGCTTAATATATGTGTAGACCAGATAACTTTGATCTTTGCATTTTATGATGTTATACCTCACAAATGAAATGAAATTCGTGTTGTTGTTTTTTATTAAACACAGAAGTCACACTCATACAGCGTTCCTCGAACCGGAAAATCCTCAGGGCAATGGAAGCGGTGATGAGTATGATGAATTAATTTTCACAAGAAGTTTTCCGTAGTCCACAGGACATTTTTGTGTTGTGGTTAAATTTTGACTCCAAACAAACAGCTGGCTACCAGTACAATTTTCGTTGTGTTCCTCAATGGATTTTTGAGTGTGATCAGCAGCTTTCTAATTTTCCACAGCAAGAAATATTCTAGTTCTCACAGGCTTACTCTGATTTACAGCTTTAGAAATCAGCCGATCCGCAGCACAGACCTGATATGATAAGCACAGTTTAATAAGTGACCTTATAGCTTATTCAACTTGAAATGAAAGACGCAGCGAGAACCAAAAAAATGTAGGTTCCTGCATCAGACGATTTCACGCTATACAGTATACTCCGATCATGGCGTGAAGGCACTCCAAGCACAGAATTTTTTGTTAGTCTAGTTTTTTCTAAATGAGCCCCGGCGCGCAGAAAATATGTTCATGCAAATAAACAACCTGCGTAACATGGACACCTTTTTTCCTCGAGTTGACCGTAGCAGTTAAGCAATTGAGAAAAAAGATTTCAGCCTAAGATGCACGGCTCACTGATTTCTACGGATTATTTTCTTTTCGAGGCTATGATACTGAACTATGTTCAATATTGACTTATCCTGTACTGAACCAGATCAGATCACCGTCATATCTGATATATTCTAGTGCGTTTTCATTGTTCAAAGGTGAGACTATTCATACTGTCACTACCCGGGGGGGGGGGGTGTTGTATAGGACAAACAGTAAGAAGAAAGCAAGACTAATTATTACTTTATTCCAATTAATTACGCGAATAATTTTGGAGATTAATCATGCACTTGCGTCAGTCTTAGGTTCTCAGGTTATGGTTGATCGGTTGTGAAAGATAGAGGTTTTTCTCTAAGGTTAAAGGTTGTATGGATTGAGCTTTATAGAAAGGTTCTCTGTATGGAACGGTTGAGACCGGATTGATGTACTAGTTTTAGTATGGTTGAGAGAAAAGGTTACTTCTTTTATTACAGTTAGTAGGCAAATTTGGTTGAGCTCGCGAAAGGTGAGCGAACGCGGAAAATAGACGAAATCGACTGAGGATAACCAACTGCCCTTCTTTAGAGAGGAGAGAGTTTTTATCTCCACTTGTTTTTTTATTTTGGTTACCGATAGTAAAACACGACATAAATTTTGTTCGGAGTCCTCACGTAGTAGAATCGGGTCCTGTTGTTTCAAGTGTTGCGATTTCTGGTTGTTTTTCCATTAGGTTTTCATGTGAGAATTTTACGTTTTGCTTGTCGACAAGACTGTTCTATATGTTGATAGAGATTAACTGACATTCCGTTATGAACAGCTCAGTTATGACGCAGTGCATAGAAAAGAAAAAAGTAATTACATGTAAAAACGAAATATAATACAATAATCTAGATTTTATCACACGGTGACAATACATAAGCCCAATTCAGAAGTGCAGTCGTCGATTGAATCCTACGAATCGGCGACAGTCGCCGATTGTCGGTGACAAAAATCTTAGGATTTTTCACTTCTGGATTGGGCTTTCTACAAATTGCCTATTCATTCATTAGAATCGCTGATTACATTCTAGGAATCGGCGACAAAAACCTTAGGATTTTTCACTTCTGAATAGGGCTTTACTTGACGATTGTACAATCTACAACTCTGACCACGTAATTTTACGATCAGAATCAAAAATTTCAAGACTAGCAACCATCCTAACGGGAGCATCAAATGAATCCGAAGCTAATACGTCTGAAAGCACTACCCAGAAAACAATTCACACGCGCATGATGCTGATCGATTTTTATTTTTCAAAACGATCTCGATGTGCATGAGTAAATTTTCTAACAAAGAGCTCTTTTTATGAACCTTGGATATAGTCATATGCAGAGACGATTTTATGTCGAAAGGCTTTCGAACAATATAGTAAAAAAAGATTTCCAGATAACTTCAAATCATCGTGGGAGGGTGCTTTAATCTTGTTAAAGATGTTTGAAATCGAAAAATTTCGGGAGGGAAATAATCAGTCAACTTCGCAGTTATCAGGGGTAGAATTTTGTGTTGATCTAGCGTTTTCTGTAACTTGTTCAACGTTTCAAAGCGGATGGCCGAAATAAAAAGCAAATCCCAACAATTGAGTAGATTTTTAATGTAAAACCCAAGGCACAAAATATCGTGCCTGAGTTCATAATGACAACACAATAACATGTAAAAAGCTATAGTTAATATTAAAGTTGCATGTGCATGCGAGCAAAAGTAGTGCTTCTGATTTTTCACGCGTTTCCCCGCATAAATTTTAATCATTCGAGAATAATGCTGGACCTGAATATTCAGCACGCGCTGTCTACTTTTCTGCATGTAAAAACTAATTCCTAAAAATAGTATAAAAATAGAAATTCCTGGATACTAATTGCAGGTTCACGATCGTTCTCTAATCGCTTTCAAAAGCGCAACGTGCAGAACTTCAGGGCAACCAACGATTGCTAATCGATCGGTCGCTTCGCCGGTCATCTCTTGTCGCAATTTGTCCTGCAAATCGCTCAACGGACGGACGAAAACGACTAATGGTCGAACACCACATTCGTCGCGTAGAAAATGTAGCATCGGCAAATCGGAAGCCGTATCGCCACATACGATCACTTTGCTTTGATCGTTCAACTAAAGCATAATTACGAAAAATGAAATGAAAACAGGCTGTATAGTTGTGTGCAAAAAAATTATCACATCAATACATATGAATATTTTAGAACTTTTTTTGACTCACAGGATTGGGTAGATGCGAAGTCAACAACCGTAGACCGTCGCGTTTCGACCATGCTTTATTCGCTACTTCATCTTTGACTATAATTTCTACATCGTGTCGGGATCTTTGCCATTCGAAAATTTCGCCTTTAGGATCGAGAGTTTTCATAATAGCGTCTAGTTCCTAAAAAGTTTTCAAGTAGCATGAGGCAAGAACTTCTCAACGAAAAAGAATGCGCCGCCGTTGATGTATTATGATTTTTAAGTAAACGGATAATAGGGCCTGAATTGGGCTTGGAATTTCCAGCCCTGCGCGAAAATCTTTTTTAGAAGCCCTGACCCGACTAGGTCCGAAATCGGGCTTTAACCCTGAGGCGTGGCCCGATTAAAAAAAGGCCCGAAGCCCGACCCGAAAGTCCGATTTTGAGACACACTTTCTGAGAAAATTCAGCTTCTCATACAG
Source organism: Romanomermis culicivorax (assembly GCA_963922205.1). Taxonomy (NCBI): domain Eukaryota; kingdom Metazoa; phylum Nematoda; class Enoplea; order Mermithida; family Mermithidae; genus Romanomermis; species Romanomermis culicivorax. Next base: position 1,671,401 of record CAWUHX010000019.1, read on the forward strand.
GGAGCTGTGATAAGTAAAAAATTAACCCTACCTGAAAATCGCATATTTGGCGTAACTTGATGCGCTAAGAACGAGAATGATATTCATTTCGTCTGAGAATCAAAACCCGCATAGCTACAGTAAGACAAAAATTGACAATTTTCGATTTTTGACATACAGTTCTTTCAACTTTTGCAAGCTTAGGTACATCCAGACATCGTGTTCTGAAAACTTACTCAATATTAGGTCACTCGATGGGTCACAATTTACTGCAGGATTTAAACTATGTATTAAGAACACAGTGGTGCTCGAAACATCAAATTTTGAGAGCGAAAATTGTCATTTTTTCACAAAAATCATAATATCTACCGCTAAAGCTCAGAAGCACCAAAAAATTTTCTATTCAATAAATATAGTTTACGGTGCCTTCCACCTCCGACAAATAATTACCGAAATTCGTGTACTGCTAGAGGATCGCAGGACTTGGAGTATGAATACTATCTTATAATTACATTTTCTGATAATTGCGATCTCTATTGCGAGAGAATAAAAACTAGATAAATTTTCAAAATGAGACATCGTGCCTAGCGCATCAAGTAACATCAAATATGTGATTTTCAGGTGGGGTTAATTTTTTACTTATCACAACTCAGTTGAATCCTCTCAGAAATCGTGTCTTAAAATTTGATGTAAATGTAATGCCATTTGTTAGAGCAAAAAATGGAAGCAAGAAAGAGTGTGAGTAAAGAGCATAGTTGGCCAGGCCGAGCTTGGGATACTTTGTCAATGGTTTTTGGTTTTCAAAAATTGAAAAATCGAAAATCTTTTGGTTTTTTTCAGGTACACTGAAAAAATTAGGTGTCACGGACAAAATTTATTCGATACAGTAATCACAACGAACATAATCAAAAATTATAACTTGCACATCACAATTTTTTGGGCTTTTGAAAAATAGGTCGGCCCGACCCGAGAATTTTTTCGGGCAGCCCGAACCCGGCCCGAAGCCCGTATTTCGGGCTTAAATTAAGGCCCTAGGATAGAGAACATTAAGTTCTGTCGTAACCAGAGCACCCCATGGGGGGGGGGGTATTACCCCCGTCTTAGATTTGGAAATTCATTTACTACCCCCATAAAAACAGCTCGCTATAGCAAAAAACTTTGGTAGACCTCATCCTCTCCCCAGTAGGTTATAGTAATTCGAGAAAAATTGCATAATGTGTGATTCTGAGGGATTACTCACTGCTCTTTTTGACACATTTACTGAGCAAATCATAATGGGGAAGTATGCAACTTCTGTGCCATATAGCGATTTTTAGGAAAGGATATCAGCACATTAATATACACTACTTGTAGGAAATCGTTGTGAATATAATTCGAAAAATCGCCTCTTAGGAAGTCTTCCTCTTCATGCTCTCCTTTCCTTTTCCCCGCTTCTGCGTTGGGTCTTCTGTGCGCATATGGTTACCCAAGCCGTGGCATACTTTCCTGCTATGAGTTGAGACATGTGAGGTCTGTTGACGTGGATCAGGAGTGGTACTTGGTTTCAAACTCGTAGTTCATAATGTAATGGGATTAATAATACTAAAGCCGCATCCAGCATCAGGACTTTCAATTGGAAGCACTGTCCCAAGCCTTAGCAGGGATGGAATAAGCCCATACTGCTGCAGATGCTGGTTCAAATAATGTTTCCAAAAGTATGTTGTGTCTGATTATTGAAATGTGCAGGAATCAGTTGGCTTGGCAATGTTCAAAGTGTGACTATTCTGTACATATAATTAGTGCATTGAAGTTGCATGATTAGGAGCTGGAAAAGGGAGCTGAAATAGTAAATGTTTTTTGAACTGCAACAACTCCTACTCCTCTGCAAAAAAGTTGGGAGCAAAAAAAAAGGTCACGGCATATTTTAAGTACTACCCTGAAAATATACGATTTTACCCCCACCTAAATTTTCGACCTTGGGGACCTCTGGTCGTAACCATTGGAAAATCTACCTCGGTGAAGAAATTTTGCCAAGGATAAAATAAACAACGTCGAGTGATGAAAGCTTTGAAGTCAACAAATGCACTAATACCAATGCAAATTAGAGAAAAAACAAACATATTTTTTGTCTAAATAAATTAAAACTCACATTCAAGTAGCTTTTCGTTAATTCTAAAGGCACTTCGTCGACAACATTTTGATAGGCCATCGTAATTCGATCAACTTTTTGTTGGAACCCCGATCCGACGTGCTCGAAATTCGAAAACGCCGGTTTTTTCAATAAATCGCTTATTTTACGTTTTAAAGTTTCGAATAATTGTTCGTTCGAAGAGTTGAAGCAGGATTTATCTAAAAGTTTAATTTTTCGTGTATTCGAACTGTTCGTGGTTCTATTGGGAGAATTTTCCGCCTGAAAATTTAAAATAAGGGTTACGAAACATTTATGGAATTATCAGAATCAATATAAAGTTATTGATCTTAATAGAATCAGAACAAGTAGAATCCCAGAATACAAACAAGAATCTATATTAACATTTAAATTTTTAATAATGCAGATTTCTTAACTAAATGGATAGACTTTGTCAAGATGCGACCATTTGAGATATTTTTTTTCAGAAAATTCAAACCTGCAGATAAAAAAATATACATAATTGGAAACAAGGTGGCATATCATGGAATTAAAAAATTCTAAACATTGGTGTTATCTTCATTGTTTGGTTGCTCCAAATTTTTAGTTCATTTTACTTAGGTGACAGTTATATATGGAAACATTGAGCTACTTTTGAAAAAATTGGTACTTCATGATCAGTATGTAAATGCCTTTGAAAATAATTTTTGCATAATATTTAGAACATTATTTAATATATTTTTTGCCGTTATCTGTCGAATTCAACAGAAAAAGTTTTTTATTAGGGAGACTACTGCTTTTAAGCAAACGAAATACATAAATAAAATGAACGGTTGCAAAATCTTATCCTTTCATATTTTTTGATTCAGGTAAACAAAGTTCTAAATACAGGGGAACGATACACTTACTTCGTTCTTGTTTTTTTAATTAAGAAAGAATAATACAAAAAACAAAAGAATAAACGTATAAAGTAGGTACGGGGAGACACTGAAAAAAATCGATACAGCTTTGCCTGTATTTTTGGCTTAAAAAATGAAGTAAAAAATTTAGCGTATAACTTTCTAATTCATTAATTTCAACATTTCCCACACCTTTTTATAATTTTAACTTATGTCTGCTTCTACAGCGATAAAGTTTTTGAAATGCGTCATTTTTATAAATTTGCCTTCATTTCCTCATTCAAATTTTTCTATATTATGATTTTTATTCCTGTGTTTTAATAGTCAACTAGGACGATTTTGTCAGAAAAGTCGACACTACTTTGTTTTGTCAGAATTGTTGCATTTCATACTATTTCATTAGAGTGTGGTCATCTTTTTCAGCACATTGATAGCATAATCCAGTTTCTTTTACTTTGTTTTACAAGTAATTGTTTGTGAGGTTACTAGTATGTGATTCACGATCTTATACTGCAGTTCTTTATGTTTATTATTGATAAATAACTTTCCAAGCTTTATTAAATTCTTCTTCATCAATCTTCAAAGTTGTTTGCCATTTTTCTTATCCTTTCGGGACTTTGGCTGATTAGACTCTTTTTTAATCTTAATTTTTAATTTTCCCACATTTTTTAATCATCTGCATATATGGAAAACACCACGTAATTCAATTTCTTGCTAACATCAGCAAAATTTTCCAGAAATTCAAATTTCCTACATCAGTTTTTACTCAGAAGTCTAACGTCAACCATTTTATCGGAATTCTGCCTTAGGAACAGCATATTTGGGCAAATTCTTCATATAATATGGCGTTTTCGCTTTCGAAACCTACACTTTTTTCATCTTCCAACAGCCACTCTCGACCCCAAGATCCTCCCACGTTTATTTTATCCCATGGATTCAAGGCGGTCAAATCCAAAATGCCCGGTCCTTCGAGCGGACCCGCCGTCAAAACGGCCACGAATTTGCATAAATGTCGTCGAACTAAATTCAATATGATCGCACTATATGCCGGTTGCATACACGTAGCGTAATTGCAACCGTATGTTTTGTACGTACCGTCCCAATCGGTCAAAAAATAATCGAATTTATGGTCGCATCTATTCTGATGAGGCGTTGTAAAGGATCTAAAACAAAAAAAGAAAAATCCGCAAAATAATTGTGATGATATCACGCTGGAGTTATAAAAAATCAAAGATTGATAAATTTATAGAATTTCATCGGAAAATAAAGCACTTAAGTTTTTTATCATGCAAATTTTATATTGTATCTTCATCGTATTTCTTTTAGTTTCATATTTTTTAATGATGATCATCATCAATCAATTACGAAATGAACTCATGAGCTGTGAAAACATAATTTTTTGTGATATACTAATAAAGCGCAGGTGGTATTTAGCAAGCTACACAATAGACAAAAATGAACTTGGGCTTTAAAAATACTAGCCTCCGACACACTTCGGACATTTTTAATGTTTTTATCGCATTGGTACTTCAGGTCAGAAAATTCCTTACATCTGATCCATGAAGAATTAAAATAAAGATAAGGATCTTTTCCGAAATCTAGAAAGAGATAAATTTAGAATAATACCAAAAATTCGGCATTGCGTTTTCCCGATTAAACATGAATTCATAAGAACATACGAGTCCGAATACTATTAAATAATAATAAATTAAAAAATCAATGTAACATGGACTAGGGAGTTAGAAATGAAGATGCGCCGCTTGCTCATGTGGAGTACCAGAAACCATGCTGAACTGTGAACTAAACCATACATGTAATTGGGGGGGGTGCTATGGGAACCCCCCCCAGAAATAGTCGACCACATGGCTAGCCATTGGGCGACCGCCCTCCAGGATTTTCCAATCCAATGGCTAGCCATATGGTAGCTGTTGGGACCCCCATACTTTTGGTCGGAAAAATACTGAAAAATGTCAATTCTTTGATTGAAAATGTCAATTTTTAAACGAAAAATGGTAAAAAATGTGAAATTTCTTGGCGCTTCGCGCCATGGATACATTTTTCGGTCTTTTTAGGGAAAAATTACTATTTTTTGAACTATTTTTCGGACTTTTTCATGAAAAAATCGAATTTTTTTCCTGGAGAGACCTCTCCCCCCAAATTTTGGGAATTACTGACCCGCGGCCCCAAAAAAGTCGCCCAACCCACCCCCCCCCAGACCTCGGGGCACCGTTACATGTATGAACTAAACGATATCAAGATCTTTTGCATCTAATGACAAAATCACTAACCTATCATACATCAGAATTTTAGTTATATTCAAAATTCGAAAAGTTTAAACTGGAAACATTATTTCCAGACTTCAAATTAATCAACTAATTTTGAGGAAATTAGACAGAAGCTAATCTTAAATAAACAATCTGTCACGGTCCTTATTGACTTAAAACTGATTAGGGTTGGCTTCGATTAGATTTCGTATTTGTTTGAAACATTTAACTAATTTGGAAACGCCTTCGAAAGAAAAGTGTCACTTATGTAATCAAAAACACGGGTAAAGCTTAGAAACATGGAATATACGACTTTGGCTAATAATGCAAAACTTGACCCGAACCTCAAATAACGGGAAATTTTAAGATTTAAATCGTCAACTTCCGATCGGAAATGATCCTCGCTAACCGGGTGATAAATTTTCAAACGATCTCTCAAATTGTCGACGTCAACGCAGTGCATAGCTGTTGAATGTTTCGAGGACGATTGATACAATTCCAAAAACGAAACGTCTTTTTTAACGCTTAAAAGCTCGTCCTTGATATTAAAATTCAATTTCGATGAAGGTTCGTTTAGGGTAAATTCGGCTTGATAGGCGTCGTCTTGTTGATCGTTTTCTCCATTTTCCATGCAATTTTCGATCGATTTCAGCGCATTTTTCAAAGATAAGATGGCGGAATCGATGTCGAATTTATTATTCTAAGAGGAAAAATGCGATTAATTTCCATACACTAATTTAGTTATATTTTGATTTCGTAAAAACATTCAAAATAGAATCCAAGAAGAATAAGTAAGGATGTCATTTTTAGAGATGATCGCAAAAAAATGAATTTGAAGCTAGCCCATCCACGCGTCAACTTGTAAAATATCAAATCTTACGTTAGTAATTTTGTCCACTACGAACCGTCTGAGCGTGCGCAAATCGTGCAATAATTGAAGAAATTCAGAATGTTTTTCGATTCGAATAACGGTCGGAATAACGAACTGGCTTCCCATTTTACAAAGTAGACTAGAATTCGTAAAAACTAGAAACTTTTGAAAACCGTGATAAGAATTTAAAACAACAACCGGATAGATTCGATTAATTAACCTGTGAAACCCCTAAAACGAGATTGTTAAATATTTAAGTTATAAAATCAAATCCCAAACAAGTCAGAAACCTTACGGAATATCAGATATTGGACATCGATAAAAAAGTACGATGGACTTTTTATTTTTTTTCTACTGGATTCAGTGCCGCCTGATTCCACAACTGCGGTACTAAATTATTTGTGTTCAACTTTATTTACTGAAGCGACAATCGAGGCTGAATTCGTCGGATAGCTTGTTTCAGAAGACGACAATAAACACATTACTTGACCGTGAACAATATATAGATGAGATAAAAATGCATTTCCGGGGTAAAAACTCATCTATCTAATCAAATATTGTCTCATAAAATTGAGACAATTGCTGAGAAAAATTGGTACCAAAAACTGGTATCAATGATGGGGCGGACATACATATGCCCTTACGAATACAAATGTGCATATGCGAGTACACGCGAAAATCGTTATTCCACATAACCACTAATGGTATGTATGTAGTTAAGAATGATAAAAGATCAGACACTTTTTTCCGCATTGTTTAGTCAGCAGCATATACGTGCACGCAGGCCCGTAGCCGGGAATTGGGAAGGTCACGTGATGAACCAGGCCCGGGCCGACTATTGGCAGATATGATTAGCAAAACGCAATGCCGAGGTAGAAATATATCCAAACATGAAACAAAATACTATCAGTATTTACTATTTACCTCATGAGTGTGAGTTGTGATATGAATAGTGACCCTGCGATCACTAGCTGACTAGTTGAGTCAATGAGAGTTAGATTAGCGTTCCAAATCAGCAAGATATAATATCAGCTCTGCAGTAGAAACTTAGTTTGCCACTCATTCAATTAGATTTTGAGTATAAATTTCAAAATCGCCCAAGATTGAAGCATGCACTATACTTTCGATAGCAAAGTATGCCTCATTTATGGCCAAAATGTGACTGACTTATAGCTATAGCAAAAAACATTATGGCTATAATTTTGATGTTGTTTGATGGGCATATTATATAAACGAATGATCTCATCGGAAAAATAATTCTAAACATCAGTATTTGTCAAGAAAATTCATATTTCAAAGCATTTGAAAGAAACTTGAATTTGTACAATTTTAATGAATTTTCTGAACGATAAAGTCACCATACCAGTAATTGGGTGACCCTACCCTAAGTACCATACCTAAAATTGGGGTACCCCTCTAGTACTCAAATGTTAGGACTCTCATATCGAACCGAAAAAATGTGCAAAAAAAAGCTTTTTGGGAAAATTTCCGAAATTTTTGGGTTTTTTGGGAAAGCTGGGTACCCCACCCCACAAATTTTGGGTTCACAACCCCAAATGATCGAACCTCTTACCAGTATGAAAAGCACGATTTTTGTACTGAAAATTCAAAGATAATTCTTAAAATAAATATTCGGAAAAATTGATTTCCAGCGTTCCAGGATTTAATTTAGTTTTTTAATTTTATTAAGTCGGAAATAAATATGAAGAAATGATAATGAAATATAAATAAACGCGAGAAGTAAATATGAAGAATAAATAAACGCAAAAGGCGTGACACCTCAAGAAATTAGCGAATTAAGTTATATACATCTCTAAGAATGGTATCAAGTTTACCATTTCAAGTCTATCAGAAAAAATTTCTGCATAAGTAGCATTTACAGTACTTTCATCAACACAATTCTAAACCCGAACTAACCGACTGCAAAGTTCGTATTGTGGCAATATTTACAGTATCCAGAGCAGCCCGTAGGTGGTATGCGGACTTACAGTATCCAGAGCTTGTATGGAGAAATACAACTATGTGCGCACAGGTTAGAATTACGGACGACAGAGAAAAAGTTATCGACTGGCAGAACATTCAAACGAACATAAACTATAATGAGATTGAAACGAAGTCGTCGCAGGTCTAATCGCGTAAACACTGGTGGTTCGAACGTTTATCATAAGATGATGTAGTATCAAACCTCAATACCTAAAAAATTTTTTCGGCGCTTCGCTTCGGAACGATTCATCTGTTTCTTGGGCTCTCAGCTGTGATCACAGTGACTTGGGTCTTTTTCTTAAAGTCATTATCAGACTTGCACAGCAAGAATTTTTCAGGTGGGGGGGTCCTTGAACTTTTCACTGAGGGAGGGGTGGGCGATGAGTGAGAAAACAACAAGAGAACTTTACACGTTATAATACGTATAGCAGAAAGTAATAAAAAAAACTGTCTTCAAAAAAGTTTAGGGGGTGTTTGGCGAATTTTTTGAGGACAGGAGAGGTATCCAGGGTTTCAGATAGGAGGGTTTACCCACCCCTGACCCTCTTACGTGCATGTATGATTATTATGCTCCTGCGTTGTTTTCGAAAAATTAATTCCACTATGCTTGTCAAAATCGGACTTCGAACTCTAAAATTTCAATTTTTTCCTCAATTTTGATGAATTGAGAATTCTAAAAATATCAGAACTTTGATAGTTGAATAGGCCTAAAAATACTTCAATAAAGTATCTATGAACATTTTTAAGCGGAAAAAACGACTTGCAATAAATGGAGAAAAATTGTTTATCTTTCCCGAATTGTGGAAATAATCGGCGAGAAAGAACAGTAGTGAAGATTACCAGTCAAAGCATGTGATAAATACGTTCTAGATGATAAAAAATATTAAAGATTAGTCGATAAGTAAAAGTAGACATAATAAAGGCCACGCCTGAGCTAGATAGTAAACAACAATGATTGAATTAAATTCAAAAACTAACATTTCTCATCAAAAAATTGACATTTTTCAGTATTTTTCCCACCAAAAGTATTGGAGTCCCTATAACTACAATATGGCCGACGATTTCTGGGGGGGGGGGTTCCTAATACGCACTTCCCTCTATTATTATTATGACAACCCAAGGGCCTGTAAGACCTCCGGTCTGTTGAGAAGAGTAAGCCCCAAATTTGTCTGGTGGTGGTTTCTATTTGCTCAAAATCTTAAGAGGTGCTCAGAAAAGTCGAAAAAAGTCGGGAATATGATTCTTTTCTTTGGGGAGGTTTCCTTATACCTCTAAGAGGTCCGGCCAGTCAGGTACACGATAAAAGCGATTTTTGAGAGGACGGAGTATCCAACTTTCTAAAGTTTTGGGGGAGGTCGTCAGCAAGTGCTAAAAAATGTGTTTGTTTGACCAAAAATAGACAAAATACGCCCTGATCAACGAATTTTTACTGTAAAAGTGACACTGAGCATTATTTCGGCACAAAGCGTTTCGCTTTTCTGACCGATTTTCGATCCAAAAAAGTGGTTTTCGATTGAAAATAGCTATTTTTTGTCGATTTTTGGCTGTTGAAGGGGTGCTGTCAACAACTGAATGTTTGAGGAGCTTAGGCACACTTATGTGTAAAAACTTGAAAAAGATTCAATATGCCAAAGTGAATAAGTACCAAAACTACTGGAGGGAACTTCCCCCCAATCTCTTCCCCGCATTACCTGTAAGACGTCTACTCGGTTGGGGGCATATATACATGTAACTGGGAACCCCCCCCCCAGAAATCGTCGACCATATGGCTAGCTATTAGGCGACCGCCCCCCAGGATTTTCCAATCCAATGGCTAGCCATATGGTAGCCGTAGGAACCCCCATACTTTTGGTCGGAAAAAATGTAAATTTTTTGATTAAAAATGTCAAATTTTGAACGAAAAATGGTAAAAAAGGTGAATTTTCTTGGCGCTTAGCGCCATGGATACATTTCTTCGATCTTTTAAGGGAAAATTGCTACTTTTTGAACTATTTTTCGAATTTTTTTAATGAAAAAATCAAATTTTTTTTCCTTGAGAGACCCCTCCCCCCAAAATTTTAGGAATTACTGACCCCCGGTCCCAAAAAAAGTCGCCCAACCCCCCCAGACCTCGGGGCTCCGTTACATGTATGGTTGGGGGGAAGGCTAAGTCGAAATTTGCTGGATAGGGGTATCCATTCTCCCTAAAATCTTATGGGGATTTCCAAAATAGTCGAAAAATAGCCAGAAATTTAGAAGTATTTTATTTCCAGATAAGGTCAACAAATGTAATTTTTTGTCCAATTTTTCCGAGTTGAGTTGTCACCTCCTACTATGTCTCAATGAGATGAGACATAGTAGGTGACAACTGACAACTTTTAAATGTTAACTAGTAAGTGAAGTAGACATGCCCAGTCGCGCCTAAGCTGGATTAGAGCAAAGTTATAATCATTACTGGCACGAAGCGCTGGAAAATTTTCAAGCTTTGTGTGACTACTGTCTTTTTCGCAGTAAACTATTCTGGAAGGCTATGATCTGGCGAGTGTGGGATGCTTTTATTTTTTGCTGGGGAATGACGGATTGCTGAGTTAAGACCACGTGGGAAAATGATGGTAAATGTGTACAAAAACGTATAAAACATTTTTCAACATTTTTTTTGAGGTGAAAATAAATTTTTTAATTTGAGACGACTTCTGGGAGATCTTGAAATTTTGCTTGCTTAGGCTTAGGACGTAGCAGCTGCACTCGAAGGACGCAGCGCAGTAGGGCCTGAATTTAAGCCCCACAGGCCGGGTTCGGGCTATCTGAAAAAATTCTCGGGCCGGGCCGACCTATTTTTCGAAAGCCCGAAAAATTTTGATATGCAAGGTATAGTTTTTGATTATTTTCGTTGTGATTACTATATCAAATAAATTTTCTTTATGACACACAGTGTTTTTTTGAACAAGCCTCTTTGTATTTGTACAAAGATCGGCCAAAAACTCTTTGTACAAAGAAATTTTTTTTGTACAATAAAAAAACCACGATCTTTAGTGTATTTCCGCACAAACCTTTTTCCTGATAGCACTCGATTTCAGGTCTTTCGTGATCATTTTATAAATTAAAAAAAACAGGGTGACCAACGCTTTCAAAAAATAAAAAAAAATTCCCTGACTTTTCCAGGTTTTCCAGGTTCACTTATGTGAATTTCGCAGATTTTTTGGGGCAATATTTTAAAGAAAAAATGTATTTTACATGACATTTTTATGAAATGGCACGGCAATACATAAGCTAACACGCTAAAAACTTTATTTCAAATATAGGCAGTAGTTTACCGTTACATCAACTTTTTCAACTCAGCCACTTGAATATCAATTCAAAATTATCTCTACGAAGTACGTTAATTTTTTTGAAAATTTGAAGTAAAAACACTGAGTTTTTTGTTTTTTAATGACGTGTTCCATTTTTTCCGGAATATTCCCTGACTTTTGAAGGTTTTCCAGGTACAAAAAAGTTGCAAAAATAAATTTTGACCTTTCAAATGCAAGAAAATGTGTCTTTTCCATACTGGACCGCCAACATTTTTTCCGTTTTATGGAAATTTTTTCTCCAGAAAGCACCATTTGTAGAAAAATAGCGGACAGATCACTGCAAAAAATTATAAAATTAAATCCGGCGCGAAGCAACGGGAAATTTTACTGTGTTTTCTAATACTAGACTAGAGCCTGCAGAAGCTTTTTCTGACCAGATAATGTGGATAAATTCTCTTTGCACTTTGTACAAAAATTTTACAAAGATCATCAAAAAAATCTTTGTGCGGAGCAAAAAATGTTTGTCTCGAAAATAAAAAACAGCGGTGACACCTAATTTTTTCAGTTTAGCTGAAGAAAATCGAGATTTTCGATTTTTAAATTTTTTTAAAACGAAAAAACTATGGAGAAAGTAGCCAATGCTTGGCCCGATCAACTATGCTCACTTTCGGCTCGGGCTTCGGGCTTTGTTTTTTTAATGGGCCGGGTCGGGTCCGGAAGTTGAAGTACGATTTCGGGCATCTAAAAAAATTCATTTTCCAGTGTTTTTGAAAGTGAAAATCCAAAATTTTTACGGTGCTCCGCGCTGAACTAAGAAATAAATAAAATTGAATAATTGTAACTAGAACCGCAGAATAATAATATGCTTTATGCTCCCGTAGTACACCATTATTCGTCAGCTCAATTAGACTGACCTGACAATTTTTTCTTTATTTTTGCAGATAACTGACTCTAAAAACCTCAGAATGTTTGGATATGCTCCTATAATGCAGAAAAAAAATCCGTGACCGTGACCACATTATAACATTTTAAAAAATGTGGAAAATATTTGAAAAATGAGGAAAAAACTTTTGGGCTCGGATCTCATGTGAAAAAAATCTTTGAGGAAAAAACGGTGTTTCTCAGGTCTAATTTCACTTCTACGCACTGTTTTTTCGCAGAGACCTTTTCGCCAATTGACGAAAGAGGTCAAAATCTTTTTCACTTGAAAATGCCACCATATGCTTTATTTATGCATTTTTGAGCTTTTCTGAACATATTCATTCCTCTACAGTCGGTAATTCATCAAAAATAAAGAAGAAACAAATTTTTTCTCAGTCAGATTATAAGAATTTATCAAAATTCATAGTAACAAAAAGGTTAGCAAAAAACCGAAGCGAGGATAACCTAAATTGCATAGAAATTCGACGGCTGACATATCTGTCCTTAGCCAAAATGAAGAATCATAGACTGCATATGAATCATCTTTCTTTCCGGCTCAAAGCGCCGGAAATTTTTTCGGGTCCCGATACTATATAACGTTGGAAGATGAATCTTTTCAAGACTGATCTCATGATTTAAAATTTGATTTTTCCGACCTAATGATGTTCATGATTGAACAATGTAGGGAAGTTTTCAACTGGCTTAACCGGCTAAAAAATCAGCTTGAGGTCATGTTTCATAAACTTGGGCGAAACAACAAAATTCGTAAATAGACTTCTGGTGCAGTTTCAATACTACAACGCCAGAAAATGAATGTTTTCGACATTTATTTCTTTGGTAATGGTCTAATTTTTCATTATATTCAATCACTTTTCATAGTAGGACAAAGTGCAAAAAATCATATTGAAGACATGCCACTTAATCTGTAAAATCAGAAAAGCAACCAAAAATTTGGATTATTCAACTAGCAATATCTGTCACCGTCAGACATGAACGGCAAGAATTTTCCGGGGAGGAGGGTCCTTGGACTTTTTATCAAGGGGGAGTGGGATGGGTGAGCGAAAAACGCGCCACAAGCATGTTTTTCATACAAAATATGCATAAAAATCATAAAAAAAACTGTATTCGAAAAAGTTCAGGGAAGGGTGTTTCAGGCCTGTAGTCAGAAATGTTTGAGGGGGCCACACATTTTTTTCACGCAATCTACCGTAAAATTGGCATTTCTGACTTGACTTGAAAAAAACCAAAGAACCACCTTTGCCTTTTTTTAACACTTCAAAAATTTGGGGGGGCCATGGCCCCCCAACCCTCCCTGCCTACAGGCCTGGGGTGTTTGACGATCCTTTTCGGTCCAGGGTCCCAGAGAAAGTTTTACCTCACCCTGATCTCCATATGTGCATGTATGCTTTGCCCTGGAATAAATTCACTTTTTGCTACAGTATGAACTTTTCAACCCCATGAAAAGTGCGTAGGAAATTTAACCTGCTTTTTTTACTTTCGCCAGTCTATCACCCTTTGTTTTCTTTTCCTTACTTTTTATTTTTATACTCTTTTTTTTCATTTGTTCTCTTTCCTTTTTTCTATATCTTTTCTTTTATTTTGCTACTTGCATCACGAATTATAAATTACAATCGAATGTTTTGTTGTTGGTTTCTTCCAACCCATAAGTATGATGTTTCATATTTTCACCTTGGTTATATAGCAATTTAAGTGTATTGTATGATTCCACGAGGCTCGGGACGCTGAGGACCTTGACCGTAGGTATCTTAGCTTTTTTGGGAGGACTATTTTGTCCTTTAAAAATGTATACCGTTTGATGGGTACAATAAGGTAACTGTGGAATTGAATTTGAAACTGGCTAATCAAAATCAATCGAACATGAAAAAATCTTAGAATTTCACTCATAATTTTAATTGCAGTAAACTCTAGAGATGTATCGGGTCCAAAATTTTAAGAATATCGGGTACGGGTCCGGGTCCAAAATTTTAGAAATATCGAATCCGGGTCCAAAATTCTGAGAATGTCGGGTCCGGGTCCAGCGAAATAGTCGGGTAATTTCGGGTCTCATTTCGGGTCCGGGTCCATTATATTTTTCAACATGCAATAATGTGTGACATTATTCAGAAACGATTTCTGAGAGATTCGACCTACTGTTCCATTGACCTATGATAAGTTGGAAATTAATAATATCTGAAAATGAGATATTTCGAGTGGTATACTGAGTATTGTGACAGCATATATTCGGCGCAAAAGTCAAAATTCGCATACCTACAGCACTCCAAAAGTTGGAAGTTTTACATTTTTTGGCATTTTTCAGTCTCCATGCATGTTTGGAAATAAAAATCTTCAAATATTCATCATATGCAGAAGGTATGAAAGAAATTTTCTGACATCTTACTCTCTCAAGTGTCAAAAATGAAGTCGAAATAACATGCAAGAGTCATTTGAAGCTTTTTTGGCACCCTCCTATAAGGTGCCATAGAATTTTTCCACTATTTCTGTAGCCACTAGTGCCCAAGACATTGTATTAAAATTTAAATCAGGTTTGTGTTCCCTTTTGGGAGCTGTAGATGTCTGCACATCTTGAAAATTGATACAAAGCTGTTTGCTGCCAACGAGATGCAGGAAACATTAAAAACGTTCATTGGGATAACCCTTGCGTTTTCCTGTAAAGAAACGTCAGAATGGCTCGATCTCTTAAATTTAATAAAAAAATTTAAATTTTTTGACCTTTCATTTGAAGCATGCCGTTCAGCAAATATCAAAGTTAGATAAATCGAAATTTATCTAGCTTCGATTGAAGCTACATTTTTCTTATTATTTATTATATAGGTGATGGCGAATCCTGTTTTCTCAGAACTTTATCGGTTGGGGATTCATTAGGAGTCAAAAATATATTTGAATGGCAGTGCAATGTGTCCCAATGCCAAAAACTCAAAAAACGGCACACAAATCGTTTTGAAATTTTAACATTATGTAATAAAATGATGAAAAGATTCTAGGGCATCCTATGGGAAGGTGCCCGAAAAGAGGTCCAAATGAGTTTTTCGGTTTTTTTCGGTTACTTTTGGACACTTTAAAAAATGTAAAACGTGAAAAGTACAACATTAGAAAAAATTTTCAAACGCAGTATGTAAAACCACACAATATACCCTATTTTCGAGTTATGATTCATTTTCAACTCATCATATTCATATTCGAACTTCTCACAACTGCATCTCAAAATGGATGTGAGAGAAACAAAATCATATTAAAATCGTATGGTTTGGTTGAGACACAATAAACCGATTCGAGTCCCTAATCTCTCGTGAAATATTAGTGAGTTAAGCATCTTTATAATTTAATTTTTGATCCTTCAATTAATATTATAAATAAAAATCAAGATTGAATAGACGACGACTACAAGAAAAACGGCCGAAAAACTATTTATGAAATATAACTTGGGTGCTGTAGATTTTAAATCTAAGTCAGTTTCAAGATGATCTAAGCAATAAACTATTGATTTGTTACTTTTTATATTTAATTAGATATTTGATGTGTCATCACATTATTTAACATGGGTACTTGTTTTCAGCTGAATGACTATGTTATATATCAGACTCGGATCAAAATTGTGACAATTTCTTCGGGCCCGGGTCCAAAATTAAGAATATCGGGCCCGGATCCGGGTCCAAAATTTTGAGAATATCGGGCCTGGGTCCAGCAAAATGGTCGGGTAATTTCGGGTCTCATTTCGGGCCCGGGTACCCGATACATCTCTAATAAACTCCCATTGTTTTCAGTCTAAATTTTGAGTAGTAATGAGCAGTATTATCCAGTGCAAGACAAACTTACCGTAGAAGGTCTCGTACTAAAATTTTATGTTTAGGGAAAATTTCACTTTGGTTTATTGTTGTCAATTGTTTTTACTGTAACAAGTTTACGTCAAAATTTTTCGGCAGTTCATAAAGAAAATACTGAATTTCGGATCTTGATCGTGCACATTGGCAACAAGAAAAATTTGGTGAGAAGGTCAGTCAGAATAAAACTCCGTATTTTGAAACTGCGCCAGTATGTAGAAATCAGTTTTCGAACATTGAGATCTATCGATTGATACTCATTTTAATAAAGTTCAGATGGGAAAAAATTCCCGTTGCTGGGGTCACATGTTTCGGTTAGGTCATAGGAACCCAATCGCCCTCTTCCAATCGCTGTATGACCCTGATGGACGTCATGCCAAAACCAGATTCAAGTGTTCTAGAATTTTTCAATTTTTTTCAATTATTCACTGCTATTAAATCTTGATTCGAAGTGCTAGGCCTCCCTAGGGAATATGGGGGTATTCGGAACTCCGAATACTACAGAGCCGTTCGTTTTTTTTTTTTGAGGAAAATGTCGTCCTGAAGGTTGGTCCCGTAGGGATAAGTAGAATGTGATCCGACCATATAGGTTTATCCATACATGTAACGGAGCCCCGAGGTCTGGGGGGCGGGGGGGAGTTGGGCCACTTTTTTGGGGCCGGGGGTCAGTAATTCCCAAAATTTTGGGGGGAGGGATCTCTGAAGGAAAAAAAATTCGATTTTTTTATGAAAACAGTCCGAAAAACAGTTAAAAAAATAGTAATTTTTGTCTAAAAAATGTACTTATGGGGCGAAGCGCCGAGAAAATGGACGTTTTTGACCTTTTTTTGTTCAAAAATTGGCATTTTTCCGACCAAAAGTATGGGGGTTCCTAGGGCTACCCTATGGCTAGCCATAGGATTGGAAAATCCTGGGGGGCGGTGGCCCAATGGCTAGCCATATTGTCGACGATTTCTGGGGGGGGGGGGGTTCGCATAGCACTTCCCCCCCAATTACATGTATGGGTTTATCATATAATTTAATGCATTGCTTGCTACGGCTCATAAATTTGGTTAATATATTTGGTTTCTTGAACTCACACACAAGAAGTGTTTCGTGCTCACGCAAAGAGCATGACAGCATCCAAATAGTGGCGGGCAGAAATTTCCTATCCCAAAACCTAAAAAATTGGGTATCAATCGCTAGATCTCGTGAAGACTTAACCAAAAACAAGATTTAAACCTGCGTAGCTCCATTTTTGATGGCGTGGCGCGGCTCTATAATAGAATAGGCTAAATCGACACATTTCTGGTGGCTGAATTGAGACAGTAGCTGAGAAACCTCGCTAGTAGCGAAAAAAGATAGTGATAAAAAACCTCGGTTGGTTGGATCTGGATAGTGACAGTCGACGACAGACATGCAGGGCAAGAATTTTTCGGGGGGAGGGTCCTTGGACTTTTTATCGAGAGAGGTGGGGGGTTGGCGAGAAAAAAAAACAAAAAAAAGTTCCGCAAGCCTGTTTTTCATACAACATATGCATAAAAAATAAAAAAAAATCTGTCTTGGAAAAATTTCAGGGGGGTGTTTGACGATTTTTTCGCGTCAGGTGGGGGTGCCCAGGGTCTCAGGTAGGAGGGTTTACCCCCTACTCCTATATGTGCACGTAAGGTCACTGTCCCAAACTGATGGTGTTTCAATCATGTGCTGAATGCAAAAAGAAATAATGTGCACAAAGTTGAAAAATTTTTAAAGACTAAGAAAAAATTCTCAGAAAAAAATCGAAAAATCATTTTCGTCAATGCAGCATCAAAAATAAACTGATTGGGAGTTTGCCTGTTGTGTTCGTGCTGTGCAGTTGTCTTTTCTCATTTTGTACGCTATATTTTTTCTATATGTCTTTTTCTTTTCTACAGCACAAAAGTTCGAGTAGTGTATAACTAGTGGCAAACTCGAAACGCATTTATTAGTAATAAATTCATTATTTTTATCAACTTTCTTTGAATTTTAATTATTCCTGACCGAGGATGATCAAATACATTAGCAGATAATTTACCAGGATGCAAGGGGTCGGAAATCAGGATTTGTAAGTAAACAAAAACAAGGTACGATATGCAAATGATGTTTAGGTGGGTCCTACGCAAATTTAAGAAACACATTGACTATTTTCACAACTGGCCTTTTTAGTTCTACCAACTACAAAGTCGAGCACCTTTATTGCTGTCAGTTTTAGCCATTACGATTATTGTTCATTGTTCGATTATTATTCAATCAATCCTAGCCGCAAAATTTTGTTTACGATGAGAGTTTATTGCCTACAACTCTAGCAGCAATATTTTATTTTATTAAGGCTGAACAATGCAAAAACCCCAACAATAATGAAGAACAAAATCGAAAAAATGGTGGCAATCAAGCTGGCGCAAAACGACGGCGGGAAGAAGACGAATTTCCGACTGGCGAAACTGGACAAAATCTACAAAGTCGAGACCCCAGAGATTTGAAAAAACGAGTCGGCAATTTAGAACGAAAATTTGAAGAAATGGACCTAAAAGATCGTAAGACTGCAATTTGGTTATATGATTTCCCGGTGAGTTCTCTTTTATTTAAAGTATCAGACAATTTAAAGTAGGTAACAGACAAGAGAGACGGGAATCAAAGATAACACCCAATGGGAAGCTTAGCCTTCTATAAAGTTCTTAGCCTTCTATAAAGTTTTATAACATCTAACCAAAAGGAAACAAATTATTATATTTAAATTATTTCTATAATTTTATGCTCAAAAAATTTTCCTTTTTTCCGGCCGATATTCTTCCTATCAGCCCAAAAACCAAAATGGCCGAAAGAAAAGATCAATTACGAAAATTTTTCGACCTGATCATGAAGGTTCCGGACAGCAACAAAATCGAATTGCAATGGGTCGGCATTTTCCCATCAAAACGAGATGCAAAACGCATTCAGGTCAAAGTGGACTTTCTCCACATGGATGACAAGCATTTAGTCGCCTCCAATGTTAAAGAATTGGTCAAATTTAACGAAAATCGTAAACCGGCAACCATTTGGAGCAACGACATGACGGACCAACAACGAAATGATGAAAAGAAAAGGCGCCAAAAAAACAAAAGAAATGAGAACATTGACCAAAACATTGACCAAGGATTTTTGTTTTGTTTTTTTTTTATTTGCTTATAAAATTTGTTATTTATTTATATTATTTGTGTTTTTGTTTACACAAGTTATGAATAGCTTGTAAGTTGTAAATAACTGGAAATTGAGCAACACCGCGCATATGCGCACTAACATGAGACTTGGCCTTTGGGCCATGTTTCAGCATCTTTTAACTGAGACTTGACTTTCGGGTCTTGTTTCTGCATCTTTAACTTACAGTCCATTTCTGCTTGGGCAGAAATGTGACCCTGCTTCGGCAGACTAACTGAAAAATTAATCAAATTATTGTTACTCACACAAAAATTAGAATTTTGATGAAAACTAAATTTGGAGAAGCTAAGTTTGTTTTTATGGCTTATAATTTTAAATGTATTTCTATTAATGTAAAAGGGTTAAAAAGGATACCAAAAGGAGAGGAATTTTTAATTTTGTGAAACAAAATAAATTTGATATAATTTTTATGCAAGAAACACATTGGATAGAAAAACAAGAGAAGAGAATTCTACTAGAATGGGGCATGGGATTGAATAATAAAAATGCTGTAGTCTTATATTATGGGACTTTAAATTCAAGAGGAGCTGCCATTTTAATAAATAATACTGTAAATTGTGAAGTGAGGGAAATTTTGGTGGACACAAATGGCAGATATGTATTCATGAAAGTCAAAATTGAGGGGACTGAGTTTTTATTAGTAAATTTATATGCACCTGTCACAGAAAAAGAGCAAATATTGTTCTGGGCTGAAATTGATGAAAAGCTAAAATATTTCAACCAAAGAAATGAAGGTAAGTTAATAATTGGTGGAGACTTTAATGTTATACTTGACCCAAAATTAGATAAACAAGGAGGTAATGACCTAAACTTAAAAAGGAGATCATTTCAAGTTCTGAAGGAAATTTCAGACAGATATGAGTTGACTGATATATACAGGTTTATGAACCCAACAAAAAAAGTTTACACATGGTCTCAAAATACTCCCCAAATAAAATGCAGATTAGATCATTTTCATGTGTCAGAAGAAATAATAGACGAGAGCTCTGAATGTGAAATAATACCAGGGCTGCCTACTGATCATAAAGCAATAACAGTAAGAATATCTGGAAAATTGTATGAAAAGAGAGGACCTGGACTATGGCATTTTAACAATTCCTTAATACATGACAAGGAATACGAAGTAAGATTACAGGAGATTGTTAAAACTGCCCAATGTGAATCAACAAAAAATGCCTTTGATCCTGCTAAAACATGGGAATATGTGAAGTATAAAATCCGAGATATGACAATAAAACATTCAAAAACTAAATCAAAAGAAAAGAAAAACTATGAGACAGAGCTAAGACAAGAACTGCAGCAAATACAAGACAGAGTTGAAAATAATCCAGTAGATAACAGAAGGGAAAGTGAAATAAAAGCACAACCCAATGAAATAATGCCAAAAAAGCCAAGTTTGCAATGGAAAGATCAAAAATAAAATGGTCACTAGAGGGTGAAAGGCCAACAAAGTACTTTCTAAACATGGAAAAAAGAAACTATAATAGGAAAAATATATCAAAATTAGAAATAGAAAATGGAACAGAAATTGTAGAAAGAAAAGAAATTTTAGACAGATGATTACTATAAGAAAATTTATTCCAAAGAAGTTAGGCATACAAAAATTGAAGAATTTTTCCAAAATGAACAGATAATACTACCACTTCTAGAAAATACAGAAAATGAAAATTTGGAACAGCCAATAATGGACAATGAATATAAAAAAACAATTTTCTCAATGACTAACAATAAGTCCCCAGGGGATGATGGCTTAACAGTGGAGTTTTATAAGCAATATTGGGAAATCATAAGAAAGTCTATGACAGAATGCTTTAATTATGCTCTAGAAACGGGTATTCTGCC
The DNA here is from genome assembly GCA_963922205.1 of Romanomermis culicivorax. Taxonomy (NCBI): domain Eukaryota; kingdom Metazoa; phylum Nematoda; class Enoplea; order Mermithida; family Mermithidae; genus Romanomermis; species Romanomermis culicivorax. Next base: position 1,692,567 of record CAWUHX010000019.1, read on the forward strand.
CGCATCAATGAAGAGAAGTGTTATTACTTTGATCCCAAAACCTGGAAAAAATGGGCAACTACTGGAAAACTGGAGACCAATCACTGCTAAATGTTGATTACAAAATTATGGCAAAAACCCTGGCTGAGAGACTAAAGAGGTTACTGAAGAACATAATCAAAGAGGATCAAAAAGGTTTTGTCCCTGGGAGATACATAGGAGAAAATATCAGGTACTTACTGGACATAATAGAACATTATGAACACACAAATTCACCTGGGTACTTGGTATCATTAGATATAGAAAAAGCTTTTGACTCCCTAGACAGAAAATTTATGATCAAAGCATTAAAAGGCTTTAACATAGGAGAAAAATTCTGTTCTTGGATAGAAACCTTATACAGAGAATCTTTAAATAAGTTTTTGGAAAATTGATTTTCCTGCATTGTAGAATGTCAATACCCAAAAAATTTTCCTGCGTTTCACGCAGGAAAGATTAATAGCTTTTCTGGGCTCTCACTTGTCATCATAGCTGTCTGTCGATTTCTCATGTAACTTCTTAACTGTCGATTTCTCATGTAATTCAAAGTCATTATGTTATTGAATAGTTTGCTGCAAAATTTGTTCCACAATGCTTAAAAGAGACTTCAATCAAACTCAAAAATTTCAAATGTTTCCTGAATTTTAATGAATGAATAGCTCTAAAATGTTATTGAATAAATGTTGGATGACATCTCTTTTTTGATAGATTGCCGTGATGCTCAATATATACATTTCTTTGAAAAATAACCTAGTACTGGAATTTATTCACGTATACTGATATTATGAAATTGGCTTGTAAAAATTTGAAATGGCTTGTAAAATTTTAGGTCAACAAGCCACTTGGCTTGTGACTCGTAGGTCAAAAAAAAACCCTGGTTATACCTTTTCTATTACGTATATCTTATAGCATGTACGTGTTAAACGGGTGTCAACCAGCTCCACTAATACCCCCAAAGGTTGGGACCCACACCCCCAACTTGGTCAACCCTATACCCAATCGCCCTCAAACTCGGAAAAATATGATATAATTAGGAAAAAAGTGGCTTTTTTGGCCATTTTCGGGAAAATTTTCGAAAATTACACTTCATCAGTTTGATTTTAATTCATTCCTCAACGTTGTGAGGGTTCATTTTCCAGTGGTTTAGAAGATGAAAATTCAAAAATTTTTCCGGCGCTCCGTGACGGACCAAGAACTAAATAAAATTTAGGATGATTTTAATAATCAGAACCAGAAATGTTAATAGCGGATAAATTCGTGGAAACTCTATCGTTCGTTAACATGCTTCATCTGCTCCTGTAGTAGAACACCAGTATATTCTTCATCAGCTCATTTTGACTAACATTAACCAGAATTTTCTCAATTTTTTCCTCATTTATGCAGGTTTCTGACTCTAAAAACAACAAAATGCTTGGGTATGCTCCTAAAGTGCATAAGTAAAAAAGCATTCGTATGCACATTAAGTATAAACGTTTTTACAAATGTGGAAAATTTTTGGAAAATGAGGAAAAAATTTTCGGATCCGGTTCTCGTGTGGGAAAAACTTCGAGGAAAAAAACGGTGCTGTTGGTGCGTCAAAAAGGCTGTGGCTATGTCTGTATAGCTGTACAGTCTGCATAGGCAGGCGGCCACTGTTTTTTTCCCCCCGGGCCTTTTCCCCAAATGGGGAAAGGGATAAAAATTTTTTTCCCCAATTTCCCGAAGTCGCTTTTTTCGCTTAAAAATGCTCACAGACGCTTTATTTAGGTGTTTTTGAGCCTTTTCAAGCCTGCTGGTGTTTTTAGACCCGTTAATTCATTAAAATTTAGGAAAAAATTGAAATTTTCGAGTTCAAAGTTTAATCTACAAGCATTGGAACAAATTTTCAAGCAAACTATCCAAAAGCATAATGACTTTGAGAATTACATGAGAAATCGATGGTTGGGTTCTCTATGATTACAAGTGAGAACCCAAAATGGATGTTAATCCTTCCGGCGCGAAGGGTTGGAAAAATTTTTTGGGTAAGGTAAAGTGGGGTAACTTTGGCCACGGGGTAACTTTGGTCAATTTCACTTGAAACATCGCCGAATTTTTTCTCTGTAAGATATGCAGATACAACTTGGCACACTAATGTCTAAGTGATCAGTGCATGTTACTGTCAAAGGAAATTGAAATCCAAATAAAATTGAGAAACTTGTGGGTCAACAAAGTTGAAATTTTTTTATGAAAATTTTCAAATTGAAAAAAATTTGGGTTTCACTCATCCACTGCACTCAAAACTTTCACTAACAATTAAGTGTCTTTAGAGAGTTTCTCCTTTCTGTTTTGTATAAAAAAATAACTACCCATTTTCGAGCAAAAAAATCGATCCAAAAGTGGGAAACTTTGGCCACATTATGTTTTGGCGGGTAACTTTGGTCAAATTAAAATTTTTAGTGCCACACATGTTTCTACTTATTATAACTTGATCTTACTTCTTGTTCAGACGAATTATTTTATCCTGTATATAATTTTCATGGATTAGGTACGTCACAATATGATCAGGCATTACAAAAGAAGGCCTGATGCGCGCAAATACCTGACTAATTACTCAACAGAAGATCTCGAAAAGGCCATCGAGGCCGTTCGAAATGGGTCAAAAATTCGAACAGCAGCTCGTGTTTACAATATTCCTCATGGAGTTTTACAAAACAAAGTAAACGCAAGGCATTCAGGAACCTCACAGCAGCTGAAGAATCGCTACTCGTCAAACTGGTCAAATCTGTCACTGTTGTGAGCGTGCCATTCACAAAAGCTTGCCTTATCACAATAATTAAACGTTATCTACACGAAAACAGCCGGAACTGTTCAAGGAAAAGAAGACCGTAGGACGTGAGTGGTTTTGTTCATTCTTGAAACGTCATGGAAATGCATTATCCGAAAGAATTCCACAAAATTTGCCAGCTGTCTGGGCAACAGCGTTGACACAATTTGTCGCCAATAAATGGTTCGACTTATTCGAATCCACCCTAAAAAAATTGGCGTTGGATTTGAAAGCTGAATGTATATGGAATGTTGATGTGACCAGATTGAGCACAGATGTTGGCTGCAGCTATGTTTTGTGTGCCAAAGGCATGCGACACCCTCATCGAATCGTACATGATGAAGGAAAACTAGTGTTTACCATTGTTGGCTATGGTAATGCTGCCGACGATAGTGTACCACTTCTAGTAGTAGTCAATGATGGCAAGACTTTGTGGGACGATTGGTGCTTAGGTGGATTGGATTTGTTTCGCAATGCTGTTAGAGAGAATGGACGGATGGAAAGTAATTCACTGATTTTTTTGTTATATCTCTTTCATACATGTAACGGAGCCCCGAGGTCTGGGGGGGTTTGGGCAACTTTTTTGGGGCTGGGGGTCAGTAATTCTCAAAATTTTGATTTTGGTAGGAGGGGTCTCTCAAGGGTGCCCAACTCTTGCTCAACTGAAAGAATTGAAAGAAGCGAAAAAAGCTAGAAGCACTAATGTGTGTCGCATTTGCTATATTCAATGGGCAATTTACAAGAAAGAGTACAAAAAAGACTGGGCATGCTATGATAGATGTGATGGGTGGATATGTGGTAACTGTTTGGCTGATGATTTTGATCCCACTGGTGATTTTGATTGTCGAGTTTGTGTTACTCATAACAATTAATCTTCCTTTAAATTTGGTTAATCTCATGTATTTTGATCTTAAAAACGCGCATTTATCATTGTTTTAGTGTACCTCATGTTTTTGTGTGTCGACAAATGTTACCCACCCATTGGTAGGTAACATTGGTCGACACGTTAATTTTTTTCGTTAATAAATTTTGAACGATTGATATTTTTATTTTCATTCATATTGATATTTTCATGTACCTCTTAACTTGCTGTATCTGAATAACACAATATTTTTTACATCAGGCACTTTTTTAGGTCAATTGACCAAAGTTACCCACCATAGGGACAGCCCGGAGTAGATTTACGAAAACTTTTTTGCTGTTGATGATATTCATCATTTTCAGCTGAAATTTTGTGACAATAAAGGTCGATGGATATGTTACCTCATATCCAAAATTTGTTTTGTTACGTTCTATCTGTGGTGAGATATAACGATTTTACTTGTCGAAAAAGTAGCTTGAACAGAAATTATAATGGCGACCAAAGTTGACCACCATGGTGGGTTACATTGGTCAAAAAGTGAGCACTTTTCAACGATCAATGGTAGGTTAAATCTGCATGCTACTTGTGAAATGATGTGTTTAATCGATTTGTCTGACATTTTTGACATATGAGTTCAATGAAACATTTTTACCAATTCCCCATGTATAACAAGTTGTTGGAGAAGTCGAATTGACTCGATTTTGACTTTTGTTGGAGAAGTCGATTTGACTCGATTTTGACCAAAGTTACCCCACTTTACCTTATTGATATTCTGCGACGCTGGAAAATCAATTTTCCGAACATTTATTTCAAGAATTAGATTTGAATTTTGTGTTCGAAAGTCGTAATTTCTAGAATTTTACTTGAAAAATTTTAAAACCAGTATAATTTATTCGTAAACTCTCATACTTGGTCGAAAATATATGAGTATGCAACATACAAATGCAGGGTATAAATTTTCGAAAGATATTTCCATGAAGCGTTTGAATTGATTTTACGTTAGAAAAGAAATAATCGCATCAAAAAGCTTAGAGACTTGCATACCTGTAAGACCCCCGACCAGTTGGGGGGGGGGGGGGGTAAATCCGAAATTTTGGGGGGGGGGGGTAGGAAAAAGTCGAAATTTTTCCCAAAAAAGGCCAAAAAACATACACTTTTTGGCAAATTTTTTTAATTTTTTCCCAACTGGGGGGGGGGAGTTGGGGGGGAAATGATTTTGGGTATAGAGTTGGCAGAGTTGGGGGGGGGTCCCCCCCCCCCAAGTACAGGTATGGAGACTTGACGTACTGATCTTTCTCAAAAGGAAAAAATGCGAATCTTCATTAAATATCATGATAAAATATTGAAGATTACCAATGAAAATATGAGATAACGTTCAAGATGATGAAAACTTTTATAGATTATATGATAAATGAAGATAGACGTGCTAAAAGCCGCGCCTGAGCTAAGTAATGCATAATAATGATTATTAAAACAATAAACGGCGCGAAGCGCCGGAAAATTTTGAGATTATGACATTCTAAAATGCACCAAAATGCATCTTTTCTGTATCCGGTCCCCAAAATTTTCTTCCCCAAACGGGGAAAGAGCCCAAAATTTTTTTCCCCTTTCCGAATTTTTTTTCCCGAAAAAGCACGATTTGGGGAAAAAAAGTGCAGGCGGCTATACAGACTGTGTTTTGCTGATACCATGTGCGTATATATACAGTAAAATGTAACATCTAGTTGAGAAACATTAAAACATGTCGACAAAATATAAAATTGACAGTCCTGTATTGTTCATGTACATAGGTATATTGAAACTAGAGTAATAATTTTTATGAAACAAAAATTACTTTACTTGATCATCGGATTCCAAAAATAACATTTTTCAAATTGCAGTATTTTTTTCACCTCATCGTGCAGATGTTACAAACGAAATATCGGTTAAACAAACCTATTTTTGTGATTTTTTGGTGGAAGGTGTTTTCAATCGCGGGAAATTCAATGTTGCGGTTACTTTACACAAAGATCATCCCGGGTGTAAACAAGCGAATTTTCGTGATTTTTTGGTGGAACCAGTTTTCGGCCGCGAGGAATTCAATAGATGAGGTCACTTTACACAAAAGAGTATCCCGGGTGTAAACAAGCGTATTTCCGCGGATTTTCGGCGGAAGGATTTTCTGACCATGGGGAATTCAATGGACGCAGTCACTTCACACAAAAAAATCGCCCTTTGTGTAGACAAATTTATTTTTCGATTTTTTGTGTTAAGGGTTATAGACCATGGGGAATTCAACAGATATGGTCACTTTGCATTATGTTTACAAAGTCTTTTAGTACGCAGTTTACACATCTTTCACTTTTACCGAAAGTGAGAATTTGTAGTTTTTTATATTTTCTTTGATGTGAAGATGACCAAATTAAATTTAAAACTTGAATGTGCTTCTATGAAGGTTTCCATGCATCGTTGAGGCCCAAAAAGAGGTGAACTAGTTTACTAGAAAATGCCCCTCAAAAAAGTGATGGACTAGTTAGAAAAGTATTTCTCCACATTTGAGTGAAGTCAACCATTAGCTTGCATATCATTTTCAAGCAGAAATACCCGGAGCTGCAGAATAAACTTTTCCACGGGCATGAAAAAATTTTTCAGTGAGAAAGAATAAAAATCCAATATTACAAACGTGGATTTTTCGAACGTTAACTCAAGTTCTCAAAAATCTAGTCCACTCCTTTTTCTAACTTGGCGACTATCCAAACAAGTACATTCTCCTTCTACTACTGCCCCATTGGGGCATTTTCTAACAAGCTAGTTACAAAATATGCATGCTTTGACAGTTCAACAAATCTGTTGTTCAATTTGTCACAAAAAAATTGCAGTATGTTTCTTTACACTGGACGTTAAAACTGGTTTGGTTAACAATCTAAAATAAAATTTATTTGAAAATCGATCATCAGCATTCAATGATCAAGGTCGACGTCAGCAACTGAATTTATTTTTCGAATAGCAACCAATGATGTACACATTGAAAATTCTGAGTGAAATGACCATACGTGCACATTGGGAGTTTAGGGGGAGTCTTGACCTCGGCAGACTCTTGCTGACCCCATCAAATTCTGTTCCCCAGCATTGACCAAGAAGATTATGAAGGAAAATGGAAGAGAAAACGTCATAAGGATGAAAATTATGCTGCAGTTCAACGACTTTTCTTAACAAAGCATACTTGATTCCAAAAGAGTAACATCAACTTTAAGAAGCGCTAACCAAGAGCATAGTTTCTCATATTTGACTTTAGATAGACGAAATTGCTGCTTGGATGTTAGAAAACCATTCTTTTGGTTATCAAGAATTCGTCAAATGATCGAAATATGATTTCTTGTTGATGGAATGTAGGTATTGTTTTCAAACCGTATAGCCGTATCAAATGTGCCTTCATCTTTAACAATTTTTCAAAATAAAAAGCGGCACAAATCAGTACTGTTTTCCAAATCGTTTACATTGAGTTTTTACTGTTAAAAATTTTCACTCGAATAATTGTTGAAGGTTTGGTCAGTATGCTCATAGATTTCCAGTCCTGTATGATATATTGTTTATCAGAAATCTGTGATACTACCGCTTTCCACTTTCATTATTTAGAAACATTTCAAGAAAAAGCAGGCTATACACCTACTTTTATTATCAAGCCATATTTCTTTTGTAACATCTCTGTACAATCAGCTGAAGAAAAAATGATGCGATGCGAAAATTGTTATTTTTGGATTGTGATAATCAAGATATGTAATACTTATCTCATGAATATCGTTTACTGTAGCATTAATATACCTATGAACTCGCGCGACTTTGTCGCGTCAATTTCATTCTTTGCTGCAGGTTTTAAAGTTTGTACTTTGCATATCGCAGTTTACTGTACATATCCGCAAGCAAAACACAGTCTGTATAGTCGCTTGTCTATACAGACTGCAGTCTGTATATCCGCCTGGCTATACAGACTGCAGTCTGTATAGCCACAGCCCGTGAAAAAATCAGAGTTGCATTAACTACGGTTGATAGCTCTAAACTATTCAACGTGGTAAAACTTGTTAGTCCAATCAAAAAATGACGTCACTTTTCAGCAACGACAATAATTGCTCATTTATTTTGCAATGGCAGATGCAGCAAAAAAGTACTACTTTCAATTTTAAACTTCAATTTTCCAATTCGAAACGCAATTTTCATAGAGTAAAAATATGGATTTCTTCAGGGACCAAAATCAAAGGAACAACATCATTGTTATCCATTATGATTAGGATAGAACTGTGTCGACACCACAGTTCCATTTGACTAGATTATTGGAGGAAATTTTCACCCGGTCTGTTTGTCGCTGACGGGCGAGAAAGTTTTCCTCATCGATTACAGTAATAAGCCTACAATTTTTTTCGAATAGAGCTTACTTTCATCGATAATTGACGATAGTGTTCACATGGGATTTATGGCTCAATATATTTACATTTCTTAGGTGCATGATTTTTTAGCCGCCAAAAATTTGACCTTTCGACGCCGGTCATCAAGTGACAATTGACTTTTTTTTCTGGCAAAGCTTTGGAGTAAAATTTCTGGCCAGAGGTAACAAATAAATCGAAACATCCCCTTCCATACAGCAGCCAAAATCAAGTGGGGATCAGGATAAAGACCTTAGGATCCGCATGAACCTTTCCCTTTTTTCAAATATTCAAATATTATTTTGATGCAAAATTTAACCGGCCTCGAACCGTTAAGAAAAATAGACCATAGCAACTAATGGGATGATATAATTTTAAGACTTAAGGCCCTGTCATACTTCGATTTTGCTCTTCTCAAAAAATGTGTATTGCTCGTCTCGACAAATGCGAAATACGAAAAATGCGAAAAAGATGAAAAATACGAAAAAAATCGAAAAATAAAAATCAATCATTCCTGCACGGTGCAGATAGGAGCTTGCAAAAGAGCCTAGTCTAAAGATTTTGGGCTCTTGTTTCAATTCGCTTCTCATTCCAACGATTAATAGCTCTTGGACTGCTGAGAAATATCAATTTATATAAATTGATTTTGAAAAATTGAATATATATACACGATTATTCATTCACATATGTGCTATATACAGGATCCAGATCTGATCTGGATCCGGTCGGACATGCTGTTTAGGACCCAGATTCAAAATAGATCCATCTTTTCCCTAGTATTCGGGAAATCGGGACGTTCAGGGAAAAGGGACTAATGCATTTTTTGGGGAAATAGGAAAATTATTCATTATTGGGGGAATCGGGGCCTACAGGGAATATCGACTTTCGGACAATCGGGATATTTGCCGAAAAGGGACGTTGGGGGAATAAAGACACAATCGAAATGTGCGAGTACAGTTGCTGTAGGAACATGTTTACACCTACTTTGCATTTTCATAATTTTTACGCATTAATGTCTTCATTGCAAATTGAGTGATCAACTTCTTAGTAAATCTTCATTGAAAATTAAGTAATCAATTTGGTAATTGGGCAAGTGTCAGAATTCAACATTCAAGTGAAAAATAGGATTCAACTACATGTATAGATGTCACAGTATGCAACAATGTGTTATAACAACAGTATGCTGCAACTTTAGAATACATAACTTGTTCGAAAATTTCGGTTCAGTTGAAACTTGATGGCGGCACCGCGCGGCGCCTTCCGGCGCCGCTTTTTACTATGGATAGAACAACCGGCGCCGCGCGGTGAAGTACGACAGGGCCTTTATGTTCGTGATATCTATCGTACAAAAAGGTTCCATGAGACCTTGAGTTGTTAATGCAGTTTATAGTAGAACTCAGTTGCTTTTTGTAGGCTTTCAAATTGCCGTGCTCAATGAATTGCAGATTCAAATCATTTACATAATGAAGAAAATCAATACAACAAAGAAGCACAAGCAAGATTTTTGGTTTCGTGTTGCAGGCTTAATGGTCAATATCACCTTTCCATCGTGTCGTTGAGAATTATCTTATCTGTGAAAGTTGAGAGTGCAGATACCTAAGACACTTGGAGATAGAAAAGCAGGATTACGACCAGACTTGCAGAACAGAAAATAATTTGACGGATCCCAAGACTTATAGAAGAATTACAGTCTCTAGGATAGAGAAAGGTAAAAACTCAACAGAGACTCCAAACGTATCGTTTATTCTTCTATATCTATTGTCTCACTGAATTTCAATATCGTCTATATATTTCGAAATGACAGATGTACGCAATACGGTCTATACAACCCAAGCCACATCATGTAGGTTCTACCACAAAAAACGAGACTCGTGATTGTACTCTATTCATCTTGAAATGATTGATGCAGCGGTCGGAGTTTCGGCAAACGTAGCCTTACTAGAGATCAGTAAATCCATTCCGATAATCTTGAAATGGTTGAGGTGTATCATGAATGAAGTCGTGGAGTATGTACCGTGAATGAAGTCAACGAGCCTTCCATAATTTTGAATAGAAGTTTGGCAACGACCCCGCTGCATTGATCATTCCAAAACGAATAGAGTATAGTGTGCAGAAATTCTTCATTCATAATTGAGATTATACACCGTTCATTTGGTATTGATCGTTGCAACGATCCCAAGAAAGTAAGTTCCATACGGAAAGACAGTAAGGGCCGATGTATAGTTGTCCTGATCCTTGATAAAATGGCCTTTCCTGAGTAAAGAAAGCTCGTTCTCTAAATTTTCGATCCTGACTCAATCCGTAATCCTGAAATCAGGATCGGGATAGCATTCCCGACCAGATAATGAAACGTATTCCTGATGTCTTCCTAATTGGGAGAGGATGGCTTTCCTGGCGTCGGGAACAAGGTACAAGCCTTCCTTAATTTTTAGGGATCGAGAAAGCGACAAGCTACAGTAAATACTCATCAAATGCTTAACGGCTTCAGCCTGCGCATCATCCTAGTTGCATTTTCCAGTAATTGGAATTTTAAATGAAGTGAAATTAGCAAATAAGATGAAGTAGCCAAATACGAGATAGTTTTTTTATTTTCTTGGTGAAATATGCGCACTTTACGCAAGTGTAACCCGTTGCAACTACAGCAACTACTAATACTGTAGCCATGTTGGTTTATAACAAAACGGCAGATTTGCTGTTTTTGTTGATTAATTGTAGCATTTATAATTTTTTTTAAATTAATTAATTTTAATTTTAAAATTTATTCATTTTTAAACTTAACTCTTAAAATTTAAAACTATTTTTAGATTTGAAATTAAAAAATTTTAAAATATTAAATTTACAATTTTGAAATTTAAAATCTTAAAATTTAAAACTAAAAAATGTTAAGATTTAGAATTAAAAAAATCAATTTTAAAAAATTAATTAAGGGGGATTAAAATATGACAAATAAACGAAAAGCACCGCAAACAAAATCAATATAATGTACAAGATCAATAAAATCTACTGTCTGGTTGTCTTCATTTATGCAACTTACTTATCTGAATATCTGATCTTACTGTGAAATATTTGTCATGTAATCATCCCGATCCTTAAATTTAGGGACGTTAAGGACAACTTTACCTGGTCCTTTCCTTTCCTGATCCTTATCGGACTAGGAACTCGAGATTAAGGATCAGGATTATTGATTACTATACACCGGCCTTAAACTTTATTGTAATCAACGGAAGATTTTTTTCGTCAGTGAGCGGCAAACAGAAAACAGCGGAAAATTTCCTTCTACATATTGGCTAAGTGTGAAAAATTTCCCGAGCACCAATCATGTATCGAAGCAGTTCAGTCTATGAAGAAATTTATCGTTTTTCTACAGTATGAAACATATCATCGAGTGAAAATAGCATATCAAATTGAAGCTAACTTTTTGGTATGCGTTGTGCCTATCATAATTGAATAATCTATAGTCGATTCTAATTTTACTCGAGTCTTGCGCCTGCGAAGGCTGCCCGTATAGCATAATTTACTCTAGGAAATACACTATCGATTGTCTCAGAAATTTATTGAATCCTTTGAAACTACGGACTTTTTCAGTATTGACAAATTTTGTTACGTTGCCATTAAGACCAGAAAACAACCTAAATTTGTGAGTTTTCTTTGAAGCTACACCATGCAAAATCAGCAATAATAATGAGACAAAAGTGCGTTAAATATCCGAAGTCTCTTTCTATAAAATATTCTTCAATAATTGAAGATATATTTTGAAATAAACTGTACTTTTCTTTATTTATTGACATAAATAAAAAGTAAAAATTTATTTACGTCAATTAATGGTAAAACATTAATTATCAGCTTGACCCTACAGAACAATGATGTGGAATGTGATGATAATGCTGAAACACTTACTGAATTTCAGCTGCTACGTATTTGAATCATACCAAAATGCATGTATGCAAGCGACAATTTTTTTCTCGCTTTTCTTTCTTCCTCTTCTTTACTCTTCCATATATTGAAATAATCTTTAAAAGATAAATTAAAATTTCTAAACTGGAAACTATTTTTCTGACGTTAAATCGTTTTTTCAATAAAACTAAATTCGGTGACGACACTTTGCAATTAATTTTATTGTCGGATATGGAATCCAGTTTGTGTTGAATTCATGCACGTTCTGATGCCCAATCTGGTCGCGGTTAGTCGAAATATATGTAAGAAAAACAAAGAAACAATAGTATTTGTTGGCATCACCATGTGAGATCCAAAATTGAAATTTTTTGCGTCAAAAGCAATGCGTCGCATAAATGTCTGTGTTGCTCTCTTAATAGTTTTCAACATTGATCATTGTGAAGGCCTTCAAATATCCCTGCCGGCTGTTAAAGTTGATCCGGTAGATCGCTTATGGGGAGAACTACATTGTTTTAAGAAATGAACTTTTACAGGGCGAGCAGTATCTATGTCACGCTGTAAAGATATCTGATGATAAAAACATCAATATTGGTATAACATAAATTCATGACATATTTGATTATGTTTGAGCCAAATCAGTTCTCTTTTCAGTTGGATTCGAGCCAAATGCTACTGACGGAGTAGTGCATCACATGCTACTTTTCGCTTGCAGTGAACCAGGCTCAACGGAATCAGTCTGGTAAGTAGTACGTGAATTCTTCAATGCATTTTTTGTGGGTGAGTCTGTTTCTCATTGTTAAATATCACGAAACTTTTTTGTTGAAAAAGAACTAAACAACCCATTGAAAAAATAACTTTTCAAGACGAATTAGCTGTTTGAAAAACGAACATTCAGTTTGATATTCGAAAGTCGCCAATTAACTGGTCGCCTGTGTGTGAAGTTCTTGCAAAAAATCATACCTTTATTCCTCAAGGTCCTGCAGCGGAATGTTTGGCAACGTCAAAAGTTCATATGTTCGATCTTCAATTTGTGGGCGAGGCAGGAAAGATATTATTTTTGCGTGGGCGCATCATGCAGGCAAATTGAGTCTGCCTCCAGGTACCGCTGGAACGCAGTTTCATTAATTGAAAGAGTCAGAGTCCTTTTTTGCAGATGTGGGATTCCGTGTTGGTGGTTCGATGGGTTTGAATTACCTGATTTTACAGGTTCATTTCACTAATGCCGTGACAAGTAGGTACTTCCTTCTTGTTGCCACATTTTCCTCATCATCTCTTTCTACTCAATAGTTCCAGATAGCTCGGGCGTTACAATGTCAACAACCAAGCATCCGTTAAACAAATTTTTTATCTGAAATTTAAAATGTTTACAGCATTTTTTCAGGCCAGCTAAATCAGCCGGTGTTTTATTTATGGCGTCCCAAGGAGTTATAAGAGCCAAAACTAAAGGTATCCCCAATTTTTTACGCTACAATTTTGGAAATAGTAATCATGCATTCAGATACATTTGACATTACGTGTTCTCCATTAGACGAAGGATTGATCTTGCATCCATTCGCTTTTAGAGTTCACACGCATGACAGAGGTGGCAATTTAATCATATTTTCTACCTAGTGTTCGACATGTCTGCTATTTCAGGAATTATGGTGTGGGGTTACAGGATAAGGAAACATCAGTGGTCTTTGATTGGTGCAAAAAATCCACAATTCCCCCAGGTCTACTGACAAGACTCGTACTTTTGCACTACCTGAATGTGCTAATTTGTATGCATTTTTCAAGGCTTTTTACCCCGTGGTCGAGTCTGGCATGACTCTGGAGGACGGTGATATAGTGGTAAGTACTTGCGTGGTTCACTGTGAATTAATGTATCAAACTTGTAATTTAAACCATTTTTCAAACTTTATTTACTAGAATTGAGCTTTCCCAATATAAAGTCAATCTAAGAAGACAATTTTGGAGTGATGAGTTAGTCATTGGACTTTTGTAGGCTGCCAGATGTCATATGATCAATATCGAAAATCACGATATTTACGTCGGGTGAACTACTCGATATTGTTCGTTTATACCGGCATAGAATTGTACATTGCCAATCTTTTTTAGGCCTAGAGCAGTAGACGAAATGTGTAATTTCTATGTCATGTACTGGACTGATGGCCAAGAGACTCTAAAGAAGCACACGTGCTCATCTGGAGGACCGCCGACCTATTACTGGAAGCAACACTTGAAGAATGTGCCCGAATAACGCGATGTTTGTCATGATAGTTTGGTAAAGATTTGCTTTTTGGTTCTTCCACAAATTAGATGTAAAATAATTAAAAACAGCCATGAAACAGTCATGGTTTCTTTCTTCTCATGGTAATTGATGAGAGATTCTTATTGTTTACATGAGACAGAGAGAATGATATCCAATTGTCCCTTAGTGAAAAACGTTATACTCGTAAATGTGCAGCCCATAGGGCAGATTAGCAATATCCTGGTTGTCGAAAAAAATGTTATCCCATAAAAAACCATAAAACCATAATTCGCCGGTAGATCTCTAACTGGCCTTATGAACGTGGGCTAGGAAATTTTAAAAATGCAGAGCTTTACGTTTCGGATATCAAGATGAACTGGATTATCCAGTGCACTATTACATACACAGTGGTCTTCACAGAGCTCTTTTTGGCTTGTTGATCCACCATTCATTATCGTGCGACCGAAGAACTTATTTTTTGTCGTATTTGGTGAAACTCTGGTTACATTTAACATGATCAGATGATCTTTTACTGTATTTTCCGATCGTCTTTATGCACATTCTATGCCAATTATCGACTTTTCTCAACTGTATGCCTGTCACACTGTTCGTTGCTATCACTTTTCGTTTTGCGTGCTGAACGTCAATCTAATAATGTGTGCCTTCCAAGATCGTCCAACCATTAAGAATTTTTGCACTAGTTCAGAACGTTTTGCCCAACGGAAATTCTTTTTTCTTTTCAAATTTTTTCATTTTTTCTTTTCAAATTTTTCACAATTGACCTTCGTGCTACAATATTTCACCGTAATTCTTGACACATTTATTATCGATCTTAGTGTGACTACGGTGCGTCAATAGTATTAGTATTTGGAGCAATGTCAGCAATAATTATAGCGATTACGTTTGCAATCCTTTTTATAACGTCTAAATTAGGGGAAGCAGAGCACATTCTTCGCCGGGTAAACATTTTTTAAGAAGTAAAGGGTCATTTATACTTTCCTTTTTCGATGGAACGGAACGGAACCGATCACCAACAGCTTGAAACGTTCAACCTGAAAATCAACTTTCGATCGCGAAGGATAACTGCAATTTTCTAGAAAATGATCGACGGTAACCTCCAACCGAACCGAACGGAACGAAAATTTCTCTTTCGTTCGGTAACGTTGTGTCGATTGCATTCCGTTCCGTTCCGTTCCGCCGAAAAAGACAAGTATAAATTACCCTTAAGACTTATTGAACGAAGTCCGCGAGACGAGTTCGGAGTGAACCGATTATCGATAACAAATGGTGGAACCTTGACAAATCTGGGAGTTCTTGTGACGTAGCAGGTTAGCCAAAGACAGGGCAGGTCAAGATTAACCACGAATCCTACACATCCCAGGAATGACCTTTGTCGAGCACGAGTAAGTAAGATTAGGATAGACACGGGTAATACATTATTAAGCGAAAATTGTGGGAGGACTGATTTCTTTTTCAGGAAATAAAGAAATTTCTTGAACGTTCAGCAAAAATCGACGGAAATCGTTATAAATAATACAAGCCACCTTCGATACTAGCCATGATTGATTCTTCAAGATTCAATAATAGAACTCACGTTTTAGTAATATAAAAACTATTAATTACACAGAATTCTGCGCCAATATGTTACCTGCATTAACATCAAACAAAAAACTTTTAAATCAATCGCAAATGACTCATAGGCAGGGTTAGAATCTATACCTCATTTACTTTGAAATGATCGAAGCAGCAACAACCAAAAATTTATAGTCTGTTTTTTATAAAATGCTTCCAAATAGAAAAGTGACACAAATCAGTACTGTCGTCAAAATCGTTCACATAAAGTTCTTCTTGTAAAATTTTTCACTCGAAAAATTGCTAAAAATTAGGTCAGTATGCTTGCAAATTTCCAGTCCTACATAATATTTCGTTTGTCAGAAAATCGCAAAAATCTGAAATACTACTTGCTTTCCACTTTCATTATTTGGAAGCATTTTAAGAAAAACAGACTATAGGTTCAACTTGCTACGCAATTTTCGCAGAATGGAAAGTTTAACAACAGCAGGAAGGCCGAAATCATAGAAAAACTACAGTGCTTGCCTGTTTTTGATTTGTATAGGATTGCCTTTGACACCTGAGTGTTTCTCGAAAAATTTTGACCATTTAACGAGGCTATAGGAGGGAATTTTTAGTTTTTCTGTTTACCGCTTATGGAAGAGGAACTTTCGTCATGCATTACAGTAATAAGTTTCACAGCGCTTGCCATGCTGAATTTACCTCCACGGGATTGCGGTGTTGATCATTTCAAAATAAAGCAAGTATAGTGGTTTGTATTTTTTACAGAAGTGCTGTTTCGCATCTAGCTCAGTAATTGGAATTACTCACTTAGATCTCAAATCATGCATGCATGAATCTGCAAAATCACAAACACGGAATTTTTTGAACAAGAAACGTCATCTTCAACCACATTTATTGTAGGAACGTGATATGTTAGTGAGCACAATTTGAACATCTATAGTTATTACACAGATTTCTTCCCGGAAGTAGTATCGATTTCATAGATTTCGAACAACGCGGACATTTTCCTGCCTTTCCCAAAATACTGCGCTTATGCGGAACTAGACGCTTATGCGGAACTACAACGCACATTGGAATTATTGATAGGCGTGAAAAGCTGAATACACTCAAGTTTGCATGCTAAAACTTTAACACTGAAAATATGTCATTTAGTGGTATCAAATCTTTACAACATCATGGCAACTAATTTGATTGAAAGCTTGCTGTATGATGGACCGGAACGGTTTGATACACTGTTGAACAATCAATTCAACGAGCATATCCATTTTACTCATTTGGATCCCGTGTACGTGGTAAACTTCCTACTGGGCTTATCGTCGATTTTGATGTCCGACGACATTCGATCGAAATATGGTATACGACGGCTATTTTTTACGAATTTCGGTCCCGACAAGGTTGTCCGTCTAACAATATTGAATGAAAAAAAATCGCCCGACGACACCTCAACACTGAAGAGAATGAAAGTGAGAACATTTGACATAAACAGTAAAAGATGGGTGGGAAAGAGAATCCTCCTATCCTCTGAGGAGAACAATGTCATGAGGCTTTTGCTGAGCGGTGAAGTCGATGGTTTGACCAGAGAATTCACTAAAAGTGTTGAAGATTTATATAAGAATGATCCAAATCTGGAAAAAATCAATATGGACGAATACCCTACTGACTATGCAGTATACGCAGTCGGTCAAGAAGAAATACACAAAGTTGATAAAGAAGACATCCGGACGAGAACTAGAGTAAATTTCTATGAATGCGTGAGTGATCAGCAGTTGAGAAAACGATTCGCTGAACATCACATCGGAGATATATCTTACCTTTTGAGTCCGCAAGAATCGGCAGACTTTGCAAAGTCTGATAACACGATCATTCTTTTAACCGATAAAAAGATAATCACACCCAAGATTCAAAGAGACTTTGACCCTAATGCAGTATCAGATTTTTACAAACAATATTATGAATATAGTGGCCTTGGACTCACAAGTTTGGAAAAATTCAGAAAGGTCTTAACAGGCCACGATGGTGTTTCTGGAATTTTCAGAAGCATTTCTCCCTCGGAAGGGATATCGGCCGAATGTGGCTTCACGCATGGTGCCTTATTCTTATTGTCTTACTCCCATCCAACCTACATAGAAGTGCGACAAAAAATTTCCAGTGCTCTCTATTCTCCTGGTTCGGATAAAATTGTAGATCCGTCAACGGAAATGTCCATTATTTGCAAACCAAAATTGATGGGCCGTGATCGTTCGCTCTACCAAATACCTATAATTGTTTATTTTCCCAAGCACTACAGTAACCCGAATAAAGCTGTTGGTGAAGTGCCCATAGCCATGTCTCTAAATGGTCGAGTCGGGGCAGTGGCTATGAAATTTCGAGATGGGTTTGTGCAAAGTAGTTTTAGTACAATTGAAAAACGTGTGGATATCGTCGATCATTTGTTCTATTTCATCGGAAAGCAGATGTATCCACCAGACAGGATTGCAAGCATGATTGAAAGGCAAATGGAGAGAATTAGACCGTCACTCAGGGAGTATAAACTCTCAGACAGAAATTATCTCAGTCGTTATTTTGCTGGCTGGATAGCATCCTCTGAAAGCAGACAGGTCAGCTACCAATTATTTAGCAAAGATGGCAATAGTGAAAGTACTAAATTTTTGATCAAGTCCGCAGAAGAAAATATTTATGAAAGGTCTGGATCAATACCAAAGAATATTCTGTTCATAATAAGAGAAGAAAAAATGACCAAAATGCATATTCCTGAAACAGATGCTTTAGATGAATCGTACATTCAGTATATGCGAAAAAACGATGAAGATACGATGATCGTGAACATTGAACAAGAATATGTTCACGCTGAATGTGATTTTGTATCCAAAAACTATGACCAGGACTTCACTCGATTCAAAATCAGCATTTCATATGCCAAAGTCGAGAAGATACTGCAGTCACATGGCGTTGTCGAATTAGGGAAAATATCGGTTCAAAGCATACTTGATAATTTGGCCAACCGTAAATCCACTGTAGCCGAAAAACACTTATCATCATTGTTCAAATCTACTGCCCATATATTAGCGACAGAAAATGACTTCAAGGCTTTTCTCGATGGTATCTTCATGACTACCGGTTGTTTAAGAAGCGAGACAGAGGCAAAAAGTGTTCATTCAGATGTGTATTATATTTTCGATTTGGGGCGTGGTCGACTCTCGAGGGTGAACTTTAAGTCGTTATTCAAACACTTGACAAAAGATGAACTTGTCGAAATTTCTCGGTCAGCATATGAAGAATTACAGTCATCCCGGTGGCTGCACTATGGTCAGTTTTTCCAGTTCATCTTCAGTAAAACAGCTGGAACGTCAAACGTGAAGCTACTCGGTAAGGAACAATTGTCATTGTGTGCAATGCCCAGGTTGCGCCGAAGCTTTTTGAATTCGTGTCACGCAGGACTGGATGACGACGAAGTCACAGAAGAATTGAATGATAAAATTCTTTTCGAGCATCAAATTTCCAACGAAGCCACGACTCCCAGAGCCTTTGAGTCATTGAGAAAAATTTCCATGATTGCGGGCTACATGATGCACGGTTTTATGGTCAGAGATTTAGTTTCTGATGTTGTCAATCGGCAATACGGCGCGATGGCCAAAGATATAGGTTTCTTGCTTGCATCGGTGTCTTCACCGATATTAGGCCGATTGGCCAAAGTTTCGGGTGAAGCTCTGCTCGGTAGTGAATCAAAATTTTCTGGATACACATTGAAGACTATTGGTATTGGCTTGGAAAGAGCAATTTCTCTTTACGTATTCGCAGACTTTGTCGAGAATGCTGTAGCTTATGCTCGTGATACAAATGATACAGAAGCGCAAATTAGTATGTCGGTTGACGGCGCCTTCCTAGCCATAGACGTGTTAACCATTGCCGCTCAATCATTCGGTGTTATGGCATTCGTGGGTCCAGTTGGAGAAATTGCTTGTGTGCTACTGGTTGTAGGTTTGAATATTTACCAAACAGTGAAAAGGGTGAAGCAAATTGAACTAATCATCCCATTGAATGCGGATGAAGTGATTGACGAAACTTTCAGGGCATTTTTTCACATAAACATCGAACAACACGTCCAAGAATTGATTACAGAAAAAATGGCCAATTATAGGTTGATGGAGAAAGCGGTGGATTACCTGAACCAACAAAGTCGTGTAGACACATTCATCACTGAATCTGCGGCCTTTACTGACGAAGGCATCAGACTGCACGATGACAATATTATCGATATGCGTTTGTCGCTCCGACAGAGGATCAGCAGAGCTTCTCCTGGAATCGTAAGCTCGGAAAACTTGCTTGGTATGCAAATGGCATGCTACCTCCACGAGGAAAAGATCGAAATAGAACACAAGCCCAGCTTGTGGAAAAAATTCGTCGGATTTTTCTACAGAATTTACAAAACGATCCGCCCTATAGACCAGGTCAGGGAAGGTGAATACTGGGATGCATCAAAAGTGACTAGTGAATGTGACGGTGACTGTATCACGATGATTACGCCAACTTGTCAAAATTCATTCGGTATATCAAAGAATAATACGTCCCAGGAAAACGCCGCTTTGTTCAAGCTTAATAATGGATCGGATCATGTTTATGGATACAGTGAAAAACCAAATATTTTCCTAATGACTAATGGGGTGAAGAATATAACTGCAGGAAACAAAAATGATACATTCATCCTGATAGGCGGGCTTATTACTGGGATGCTGGACGGCTCAAATGGTGTAGATGTGCTGGATCTATCATCCTTGAAAATAGACTACCTAAAAATAAAGCGCGATATTTTGAAAATTAAAATTGGCTCCTCTAGGAGTTTTTTGCACGCGAAGAACTTCGAAACCATTATTTTACCTAAAAAGAATAATATCAAAGAACGTGCAAATATTTTCATTGGAAGTAATATTCGGAATATCGTTTCCCACGGAAAAACCAGTATTATTATTCCAGATGATTTTGATAATGAGCTGGTTTCACAATCGTCAGGTTGGACGAAAATAAAAAATTACGCAAGAACAGGTGATTTCGTATATGTAATAGGGCGGAACCAACAGAATAAAACAAAAAGATCGTCTTTAAAAATAGTTGGAAACTCAACCGCAAATCATAAGATTATTTTAATGGAAAATTTGTGGAATATCCAAAACCAGACTTACAATAATGGTACATTTTGCTTCGAAACCACTGAAGGACTAATATTCAGGCTGGTAGTACCATTGGAAATTATTAAAAATACCAGGATAATTTTCAATGATGGGTCAATTATCACTTCCAGTGATAATCATATCATATCTGTTACATTATCGACAAATTTTACTATACAAAAAATCGAGCGCATGTACACCGATGCACTAGAACGAATTGGAATACTTATGGTAGCATATTCATTTGCAGATGATGAATCCATAACTATATCTCATGGAAAGGTTGAAAAATCAAGATCATTGATTAGTACTCATATATTGCATAATTCTGTTGATCACAGCACACATATGAGACTGAATGGCGGTCAATATCTTTTACTTATAAATACGAATCATCAAGGTAAGATTCAAAATACGACTATTAAATCAACACATGCCAGAAATTTGACGGAATTAGTCATTGATCTAAACGGAGTTATCGAACATTACTTTGGAGACAACTCTTCTTTTATTAATGTTGGTGCACATTTGCAAAGCCAATCAGGTGATTTGAATATTCAGATCAGACTGCAGAAACGTGACACTACTGCTGTATTGGGTAGTATTTTGGTTCAAAATATTTTGTCTGATAAGTTCTATGAAAAAATTAGCATAAGGAACTATGGCAAGTTGAGATGTCGTCGCCAGGAAGATTTTTTTGATTCCGTTAGTTCAGTAGAGAAGCACACATATCCTTTTGTCAGTGATACGAACATGAATTTTTTGATACCATTAGCCATTAATTTTGGAAATTCAACTGACGTAGTTGTGTTGACACCTCACAATGTTGAACCGTTAAATGAGGTCATCATTAATTTAAATATCTCTCGATACGACTACTACAAAATCAATGAGAGTACATTGGTGCTTACTAATGTACACTATAATTTCGAAAACGATTACGAAGACTTGTTAACGATTTTCATTGAAAGCTTCTTCACTATCGAGAAAATGAAAACATTACAGATAATGATAGACGGGGCTTTGGTCGAATTGCAAGAGGACGTAAACGATACATTAACGGCTCCAGACATTTCCCTTCTATTGGTGGATAAAGTACAGTAGAATGCTTTGGGGAGTTGACTCACAAATTGGGCCCAACAATATTTCAAGTTCTGTTAGGAACTTTATACCCATAGATATAAAATTTTGACGTTATCCTTCCTTGTTCTTATCGAAGATTATTATTGTTATGTTTATTTGAAGGCGTTCTATTCATATTATTGTTAATTGGTTTTGTTGCTCTTATTTGTTACTGCTATAATTGTTTTATTCTGATAGTAACGTGATCATGATCGTGTTCATTGCAATTGTGATCCCTTCATGTAGTTTGCGTGGAGGATGCAGTGAATGTCAACGACCTTGATGTACTAGGGCAGTGTTTTTTGTACAGTGAACAATTTTTAAGTGATGCGAAGATCTGCCATGACAGATTCTGGCAACACATATAGGTCATCAGTCGTCATCGCTTCTGACAAGTTCTGTATATGATTGCCCAAATAAGCCATGATCTATAGCGGCTTGGAGTAGTGTGCCTAACATGAAAAGGGGTTTCGTATCCGTGGCAACCGAAAGCTGGCAGTGTCTGTTGTACACCGTCCAGTATAAAACTGGTTAGATTTGGGTAGAGGTTGACCCGTGTGGACCAACTCCTATGTCAGAATCGCCGAAAATTCCACTTCTACATGATTCTGGGTCTCGAAGTGTATCGTCATATGCCTCCCTCCTGTGGCCGAAAGGTACGCCGTGATGTTATCTCTTAGGTATAGGTTAGGAAAAAGAGGAACAAAATAGAAATCTGGTTAAATCTGAGTTGATATGATCATGGCCAGCGAAGTGTAGCGAAGCCAGATATGCACTGACCCTGCAATCTGAAATGGACTCTCATATGTCGTGGTACTATGCCTGTTAGCTCACCTATGGGATACATTTACTGATCGAAAAACGTGGGTTGTTGCAAATATTAAAAGCCACAAGATTTCTTAATTAGTCCTAACGCAGTGTCAAAGGACAAACTATGGTCAAGAGAGAATTCTCGACTTTGTTTTATTCATCCTTCTTAGGTTATCAGAAAAAATTACGATTTTAGCATTGTCGGATATTTGTGCTAATACAACCAAGTTTATCCAAAATAACTACCAGCTACTACTGCTTGAATAGTAACTCCAAATTCTGAAGCATGTATTCAAATATAGTTTATATTCTACAAATGATTGCTGTGTAAAATTATCATTCCGGTTGGCATTGTCTTAAAGATGAGCCTTTCGAAAAGTATATCAAACAGGCAATGATTCGTAATAATCGTAGATGGATAAATTTTATTGTAATGGGTGACATTTTATATAAATTGCTGTGCTTAAAAATTCTAGTTTTTGCTTCAGTATTATTCGGTGTCGAAAACGTTTTTGTCAATTGCACAGAGGTGCTATATAACGCGCAATTTGAGGAATAGAAAAATTTCCGTGTGCTTATCGGAAGATGTCTTATTATGGATTCGAGGCTTACTGTTATTTTCTCATTTTATTATGGCGTATGTCCTTTGAAGAAAGTCAAATGCTAAACATGCAATTGCTAGATGTGCAACCAAATAAAGTGAGTAAATTCTATTATTTTAATTGCAACTACACGAGTAAAAATGCTTATGGAAAATCAATTGTAGCAATTGAATTGTTTGAACTTGGCAAGTTGAAACCATAAGTGTCCGCTTGGTTGATTTATTTTAAATGTCAGAGTCGAGCATAAGAATCAATGTTGCTCATATGCATTTGATTTTCAGGATGAACAATACCTATGCAAAAGCTTAGCACTGCCGAAGAAAATCAATTGGACATTAAGTGAGGGCGAACATCGGTATCATTAATAATTGAACCCTATTTTTGTATATAGCCGCTTTCTTCCCCAACGCTACAAGTGCTATTCATCATATGATTCTTCATGGATGTGCTTTACCCGGATCGACTAAGCCAGTTTGGTTAAGTTCCAAAAAATCATTTTGGATATTCAAATATGAATCAGGAACGATAACATCTTCCTCTGAATTTAGAATTGCACAAATAAATGGTTTTCTTCAAATTTAGGAATTGTGGTGAAATGATAAAAGGGTCAGCTAATCAATACGAAGCCGGCCCAGTTTGTGGTGCAAAGAGTAGAGTTGAGTATATCTACGCCTGGGCACATCATGCACCTGCTTTTCAATTACCGTTTAGTGTGACTTTTCGATGAATTATTAGTGATAGAATTACATGAGCGTGAATTTTTTAGATGTGGGTTTCACAGTTGGTGACGTAACTGGTATCAGTTATTTAGTTCTCCAGGTACATTATCGGAATGATTTCCAAAGTGAGTAAACCTCTTTTAATTCTTCTTGATCGGTCAAAAATGTAAGACTTGGCATTTCTATATAGGTACTATTTTTGTTATACTTTGTGGTAGATTATTTCTTACATGTAATTATGGGGAAGTGCTATAGGAACCCCTTCCCCCAGAAATCTTCGGTCACACGGCTAGCCATTGGGTGACTCCCAGGATTTCCCAATCCTTTGGCTAGCCATATGGTATTCGTGGGGAACACATGCTATTGGTCGGAAAAAAAATAAAAAATATCAATTTTTTGACAAATTCATTCGATTAATATTATCCAACATTCGATTGTTGAGAGTGGCCAAAGCAGCCACCTCAACTACGTATTGTTGCAAAAAGAGAGCGCCTTTCCCGTTGCTCGGTTAGCTCAGTTGGTTAGAGCGTGCGGACGGTAGCCGCAGGGTCTCGGGTTCAAGTCCCGGACCGAGCCTAACTTTTACTGAAGCTCCAAGAAGCGGGAACAGGTTGCCTCAACACTGGTGGCCCTTGACGGTCCGTCAAACTCGACGGCGGAGGGATGTTGAGAGTGGCCAAAGCAGCCACCTCAACTACGAATTGTTGCAAAAAGAGAGCGCCTTTCCCGCTGCTCGGTTGGCTCAGTTGGTTAGAGCGTGCGGACGGTAGCTGCAGGGTCCCAGGTTCAAGTCCCGGACCAAGCCTAACTTTTACAGAAGCCCCGAGAAGCGGGAAAAGGTTGCCTCAACACGATTAATATTATCCACAAAACCGCAGCCTGAAGTTTTGGATCATTTTTATTGATTTTCTATTTTTAGAACATGTAGAAACTAAGGTTGGTCTCAGCGACCCTGGTCGTGGCCGTACTTTATGCACAAACGTGTAGAAAGTACGTCGCGCCGTACTTTGCATTACCTGTAGAAAATATGGTCGGCGGACCCTCCTATACTTATCATGTATGTAGAAAGTACGGGTCCGCCAAACTGCAATTATGCCAAAAAATGTTGATTTTTGGACAAAAAATAACGAAAAACGTCAATTTTCTCGGCTCTTCGCGCCACGAATACATTTTTTACAGTTTTTAGATAAAAATTACGATTTTTGAACCGTTTTTCGAACTATTTTGATGAAAAAATTCAAATTTTTTTCCTTCAGGGACTCCTCCCTCCAAAATTTTAGGGAATCACTGATCCCCAACCCTTAAAAAGTCGCCCGATCGTCCCCCCCCCAGACATCAAGGCTTCCTGACATGTATGGCTCATTTACTTCTATAGTCCGTTTTTTCCAAATGAGCCTCGGGAAGAAAAAATGCTCATGCAAATAATAACAAACTTGCGTACACGGCCGCCTTTTTTTAGACTGACTGTAGGACTAAAACCTGAAAAAAGAAAATTTTGACGCCCTATGCGTGGCCGTCACTTGCCTATGGATTTCTTAGGACTTTTTTGCGTTCCGAGACACATCTGTCCGTGTTTCTTCTCAACGTTCAAGTGCACATTACCAAAAATTAGTATGTTTAACGATTTCGCAGGCATGAGAACTAATATTATCAATGGATCTGCTTAGAAGACAAACAGTATGTAGAATTTTTTGAACTTGACAGAAATATGTGATACTTGCTGGCGTACACAATGCAGTGAGGAACTAATATTTTACAGGCGCCGATACATCCGGTTTATTTGTTCAAATGACAGATTCAATGTAAGATTCTTGCTGTAGATAACACATCATCTGATTATAACGTGCAGCTCATTAAAGGTTATCAAAAAGAGCTGGTGTTCTTTTATCCTCATCCATGGGATTTATCAATGCAAAATCTAAGGGTAAGCTCTAGAATTCATGCACTACATATAAATACATTATTTTGTTCTTTAGAAAGATTCGACATTAAATGTAATATTGCGGAAGAAGATTTGGTGCTACATCCATTCGCCTTCAGGGTACATACACACAGCGCGGGTATAAAATGACCACCCGCCGTTGATTTTTTTAACGGACTTTCTTATAGGTATTTTGGTCAGAGGATACAGAGTGAGGAACAAGACATGGTCGTTGCTTGGTGAGAAAAGTCCTCAACAGCCACAGGTGCGCAGCTCCTTGGGATATTTGGGTGTTTGTTTCTAAGCGAATATGACTTTTAGCTGAATCAGACATATGTAAACATAAATCCCTTTGTATTCCCTAGATCATGCTGACACAAGTAATGTTTTAGTAGTCATCTTTCCATGGGCCTAGTACACTGCAACTTTTATGAATCCGATAGTGACACATTAGTAGACGTAATACGATGGATAATTGCGCAAAATAAACTTATATTAGCTGATTCAGTAGTGCATATTGGTAGTAGATTTTATGCTGAACTTTTTGATAACATCTAATCTGATTGAATGCCACTTGTATGTATTTATCAATGTTCGTGAGGCCAATTTCCAGTTTTCACACCATGTGAATCTTTGCTTATGCAAGTCTAGAAGGTCAAGCTTAATATATTACAAGTATGACGGATTATTGATGCAATACTGCACGTGAGAGATTTTTCCTAAGTTTAGATAGCCCAATTCATTCTTGTGCGCACTAAATCACTGTTTTTGTTCGGGATAGTTTTTAGACAAGCCTCTGAATATGTGTTTCGGATTTTTCCGAACATGCCACAAAGATAATAATCAATTCATTTATGGCGATCTAACTTTGAAGAATCCACGCGATGATCCGTATAAACTGTGTCAGAATCTTCTCCAGAATTTTCACCCTTCAAGTATTTATAAGTAGTTTGCTTTTCTTGGAGACTTTTTACCCGATTTCCGACCAATCTACGACACTAATCGGCGGCGACGTCGTTGCTAGCACTTGCGAAATGGTTAATAATGAGGACCATAGAATCTATATCGGGTTAGTTACATTTGATAAAAAATCCAATTATCCACGTTTTGAATTATTTTAGACCGAAAGTTGACAACGAAATGTGCAACTTTTACCTAATGTACTGGGTAGATGGGCGACGTATTCTCCAAAAAGGTACTTGTATATCTAATGGTCCACCATCGTACTACTGGATGCAAGATTTGGAAAATGTGCCCTTATGAAAGTGATGTTCGTACTGTGACTGAAATTTTGGCTGCGGGTGGCGCTTTTTTGTATCAAATGATGTATCATTTGGAAGCTAGTCCGTTTTTGCCGTTAGAACATTATTTGAACCTTTCCTAGATTTTACATATTAAATCCCTGAAATTAATTCTTAGAACCAGTCATATCGTTTCGAAAATTGAAAAACCTGAATTACAGTTTATTCATTTTGAAATGGCAGATATAATGAGCCAATGAAAATAAGGCGAATTCGGAAAAAATGTTAGACTTATTACAGTAATAAATGAGAAAAACAATTTTTGTCCATCAGCGACGAACAGACCGACTGAAAATTTCAATAATCTCGTTAAATGCTCCTGATTATTTAGATGCTGTTCATCGCACCAAGTCATTTCATCATGATGCTGTCAGAGAATATCCCACACGAAAACTTCTATATTTCTTCAACGGAGTAATTAACGGATATTATTCGATAAATCGATTCAAACTTGAATGAAAATATTGTTTAGAAGATTCATGTTTTCTTGGAGATTCATGAGTGTTGAACACAAATCCAAAGTCCTAATCACCCAGTTGTCATACACGATGAACGATCAAAAAGTTATACGACTAAAATCTGAAACATGTGATATCTTGAAGTCTTTATCTGTACAATGCACGTCTCACCACCTTTTAAACTTTGTCCGATACTAAGATCTGGTACAGGCAGTGTTGCCAGATTGGAAAATGAAAACCGGACAAAGGTGTCTTAAAAAACGGCCAAAAGTTTAAAAAACCGGCTAAAACCGGCCAACGAAATTTTTTACAAATATTATGTTTTGAAATTATAAGTTCTACATAAAACTGTATTAAAAACATCTTATGCAATCATATGGAAGCGTGCTGTGTTTTCATTCAATTTTTCAACTCATAGTTGAAGTTTTTATTCTGTAATTTAAATAGTCTGTAATGAACATTATACGGTAACTATATGCAAGCCCGTAGGCAGGGGGATTACGTACCAACTTATAGTCCATACTTCTCTTTGCTTTCCACTAAACTGCAAGATCGATTGTAGAGCACACCGTTCGAAAGATTACCACAATATTCAAAAAATGATTTTTTCTGTTTGCACTGTGATGTAAATATATTTTTTAGTTTGCACTGTGCTGTAAATGTAAAAAATATAACTACGATTTTACGAAGCAATGTTCACCAAATTTACGTTAAGTAGATGTCGACATAGAATAAAAATTAACATTAGAAGTAGAATTATTTTATTTCTAGAAATTAAAAAGAGAAAAAAGAAAAACAAAGAAAAATTGGAATATCAGGCAGGTTTTTCGCGTAGTATTATATGCATTGTTGAGCTTTTCTGAACATATTCATACTTCCACAGTCAGTAATTTATCAAGAATGGAGAAAAACACAAATTTTTTGTTTTTGGTTCAGATTACGATAAGAATTAATCAAAATTCATAATGACAGAAACAAAAAACCAAAGCGAGGAAAACCTAAATTGCATACAAATTTGACGGGTGACCCATCTATACTTAGCCAAAATGGAGAATCATAGACTGTATATGAATCTTTCTCGCTTCCGAATTTTCGGATTCCGGTACTCTAGAACGTTGGAAGATGATTTTTTTCAAGACTGATTTCATGATTTAAAATTAGATTTTTTCCGGTCTAATGATGTTCATGCTTTGACAATTTGGGAATGTTTTCAACCTGCTAACCAACCAAGAATTTGGATTATTTAACCAGCAATATCTGTCACTGTCTCAAATTGATGGTGTTGCAAAAAATTATGTTCACTTCGAAAATTTGTAAAGACCGCAGAAAAATTTTGTGAAAAAATCGAAAAAAAAACTTTATTTTCGTCAAATACAAAGACGCAATATCAAATATAAAGTGATTAAACCACGAGATGAGACATTCTATAGCCTGTTCTTCCCTAAAATGCTTCCAAGTAATAAATCTTTAAAGCAAGTTCCATTTTATATTTTCTGAATTTTCTGCCAAACGGTACGTCACATGGAGCTGAAAACTTGTGACAACACTCAACTTGCAACCATAACTTTTTTTAGTAAAAAATTCTACAGTAAAAGGCTGATGTAGACGATTCTCAAGTCACCGTATATTTGCGTCTTTTTTCATTTTGGAAGCATTTTATAAAAAATAGACTGATAACTACTATTGAATGCTGCTAACTGGTCATGCTTACGGTCGCCCTTCAGCTGAATCGGATTATAGCAAGCAATGATCAAAATAGTCATTACCGGCGCGTAGCGTCAGAAAATTTTGGGGTTTAGACCTTCTAAAATGCATCAGAATGCATCTTCCCGATTTTAAAATCTCAAATTTTTTTTCGCATTTGCAGATTTTTTCGCCAAAAACACCGATTTGGCGGAAAAGAACAGTGATACAAACCGGCCAAGAACTGGCCAGTGCGTCAAACATCGGCCAACATTGGCCGGTTTCTGGCCAATCTGGTAACACTGGGTACAGGCGAACTTATTATTGTAAAGCCCATTTATGCAAATTTTAGTGTAAATACGGCTCATGGATAAAAGCAATTAGTATAACGTAGTTCGCATGCCTAGGCAATCGAATGCACCACAACATGTGCATATTTGGAATTTACACCTGAAACCGTTCCTCCAGTGTATCGGCGTAGACCATTCCTCCAGTGTATCGGCAATTCTATCGCTCTACACATCTCATCCTCATTTCGTAAGACTATTTCACTTGGTGCAACCTTGATATATGGACAATGAGCGATACATCTCCAAAAAAACAGATAATCCCTTAGCAACACTAGTAATTTCGAAGAACTTCAGTCTTGTGAAGTTCACAATTTAAAATCGCGAAAAGATTTTGGTAATCTCTACTCGTACACCGATAAAATTCACAGAAAAATATGAATGAAAAGTGCACAAGCATGATGATGCGACGTAAGATAAAATAATCAACAAAATACATGCGGAATGTTGTACAAAAAGTTCACAAATCAGTTTGACTCGAACGTCTTTCCATCCTAGACAAATAGTCCATATTTTCGTTGACAGGCGAAGGGGAATCGCTCATCGTATAGCGCGCCTGGGCATGCATGGGTCCCTGAACGTTGGGGTTAATATTTTGGCCGTCATTATTCACCACCATCACGCCCGGGGAAACGTCCACGTTAGGCGCTATTTGGCCAGCGTTTCTGGCCAAAACACTAGCCGGCAATGTCCTATGTTTACGTATTTGAGGTGGACTTTTCACCGGTGGATGAGTTTCGCGCCAATATTTTTCCAATTCTTCGGCTAAATGTTCGCAAGCATCGTCCAAAGAGTTCTGAAAAAAATTTTAATGACCAAGGATACAAAATGTAGCAATAGAGAGAATCAATAATTTGATATTCGTTTCTTCGTGTATTTAAAAATATTTTAAATTACTCTTCGCCTGGCATATGTGCTCAATGAAAAATTGTACGGTGATGTTGACGGGGTTCAAATCCGAACTTTGAGCTTGCATAATGAACAAACATGATGTAAATCACATTTTTGGAAAATCCTATCAAGATCTATCGATTAGTGCCAAATTACTTTCCTTTCAAATCAAAGATACCATGAATGTCATATTCGTAGTTTTGGCAACGGCACGAAAATTATGTAGATATTTAGCTGAAGGTCGGAAATGCGGTATTACAAGAGAAAACTGCCAAGGCATTTTTTCATTCTGCACGACGATAAGCTCATCTTTGATGATGAAATTTTCTGAGGATTCTAGTGAATGCTTCGGCATGAGAAAAGCATTTCACTTAAGTTCATGCTCTGAACTTGAAAGTACATCTTTGGAGTTTTTCGAGAAATCTGAACGACAGTGGGACAGTAATTCATAGTGTGACTCTGCGTCGCTGACAGATGGTGTACGTACTCATATTAATTTCATCGTTTCTTCATACAGATGTACAAGTAAAAGCTTATACTCGTTTATCTACATGATGAAATAACTATCAGCCCATCCAGGTTGAATTTCTTATTCAGTGTTGCAGAAAAATCTCAGAACTCGTGACTTTTGCTTACTTCATCCAATATGATATCGAACATATCCTATAAAAATGCATAAATTCAAGTTTCATTTGAAGTCAATTGTTTACTGTATTTACCGGCGAACAAAGGCTCAACTTTTCGGCGGCCACCATTTGAACATTCATATTCCTGGCTTGAGCTTTACCCCTCGATTTGATTAACCTCTGCAAAACTTTAGCTTGTTGAATTTTTATGTAGACGATGATTGGCGCCAGGGACGTTTTGACGATTTGAGAAGGGTGATTCACGGTATCGCAATCAAGTACTATCAACTGCATAGATCTGGCTAATTCGAAAATTCGTTCAATTTCCGAATGTACTTCGGCTAAAGTATAAACATTAATCTTTGGGAAAAGTAAATCATTTGGAAAACTATTTTTGGCGCGAATTCTTATATGATATAATTCTCTTAATCCAATGAACTATTTTGAAATGTAAAAATTTGTTTTAATCACGATCTGTGGAAGAAGAGTTAAACAAGGTTTAGTGTAAGCAAAAAAGTTCGATCTTTCCAGCTTTTCAAACTGTCGGAGAATTTGTGGAAATGTACTTGAACATGTGTTTGACTAAAGAAGTAAAATTCGCGCCCGTTTGTTGTATGTCCAAATCCGCGTGACCGGCCCAATAGAAAAATTACCTTCTGCGAAGGCCTCGAACTTTCCACATTTCTGCATACAAGCCAGACCTGCTGCTAACTACGCTAACCGGGCTACGTTAATGGTTCAGAAATTGTGGTTGTAACTGCGAGGTATGTGCAGAGCAGGCTCTATGATGAACAGTCGTAAGCACAATTACAACCAATTGGCCCTTCATGAGTTGCTCTTCATCAATGTAACCCATAATCGACTTTCAAAAGGAGTGTCGATGATTGGGTGAAAAAGCTAACCGTACAATGTGGTCATCAGAGTGATCCAGTTGAATATTCTTACTGAATCTAATTTATATAGACGTTTCCGCTTTGACACATGATTTTACTGTAATAAATTTGACTTCTCTCGAAAAATTGATCTCCACTATGGGATGATAAAAATATCATAGGTTCAGCATCTACACCGTTTTTTGTAAGATGTGCCTCTTTAACCCTAGGGGGAACTGAAGATGACATAATTTTACATAGGCATCTTTCAAAAAGTATAAAGATAATTGGAAGCTGCAAAGCCAGGCTACGAATAGACAATGGCCATGATCAGAAACAGCCCTGCTCATGATCAAATTATTACCGGCAAAGGCTCATTTATGATTCCCTTTTCCGACAGAACAGAACGGGTCGTCAACAGCTTGAAACGTTCTGCATAAAAATCCACTTCCGGTCGGAAAGGATAACTGAAATTTTGCAGAAAACGACCAACGGTAACCTCCAACCGAACTATGTTCCGTCGATTGCATTCCGTTCTAAACCCACGTTCCGTCGGGAAAGGCTACTATAAATGAGCTTTAACAAGCCGATGATCGAACCGTGAGTTGACAATGACCAGACCAGGACTACAAAATGACCAGATCATAACCGCTGAATAAGGGAATTATGACCAGACCATGAAGATATCATGGCATGAGTCCACAGTGTAGATCAACTATCGAAGTGGAATTTGGAGCAACTATCCTCAAAAGTTCCAAATGGAAGTTTTTTATAGTGAATTGGAGAAAAAATCGAGTGAGTCCGGAATGGATTTTTCTCAGCAATAAGTGATTTTTGAAGAGCTGGTATAAGTTTGCAACAATCTCGTTGTATTATATATGCAAAACTTAAAAAAAAATTTTAGAAGTGTTAAAAGACTGCCCCTTGGAGGGTACCTCCCAAGACATTATTTTTCAACCAAACTCAAATTGGTCCTTCAAAAAAACCTCACATCAGAATACACCAAATCAGATGTCAATCGATGAATCCTGATAGCATTCATTTTGAATACCATTTTTAGTATCTTCATATTTGATAATTCTGATTCAAGTTCGAAGTTTGTCATAATTTCGCTGCCATAATTTCTATTTGTCCTCCTTTGTGTGCTTCCTGATGATCGTTCGGACGAATAATCAAATGGAAATCACAAAGTATCAAACATTTAACAATGGTCACAATTTGTAACTGATAAATCACTAATGGCTCACCAAGACTGAACGTCGCTTTGGAATTGGTCCTTTCAACTAATGTTCGTTTTATGACAGGATTATTGACTGTAGTTTTTTTGGCTAATGATATGTCCGCCGATACTCGAGTAATGATGATTCTATAAAAAAGCACATTGTTGTTTTATGTGATCAATTTAGTGCAGCCAACTTAAATTAGATATTAAAGGTTTAATACGAAGGAAGAACCTATTTCACTTGATGATGTATGTCAAAGCTCTTCTCAAGAGAGATTCTAAGAAAAGCTCGAATCATGTGCAGAAGTTACCAAAGGTATCCATATGTCAGGTGCTTATTTGGATACCATTACTAACCTGCCCTCGAATCTGTGCTTGAGAAAATCGAAAACTGCTTTTTGCATCATGTCCGTCACTTCGTAGCCTTTCAACGACGGTCCGACCATGACCACGGGTCTCATTGCCGGTACGACGTCATACGGGGGAGTATTTTCCGGCTAAAGTTTTCTTCGAATGCATAGAAAGACAAAAATGAAAAAAACGACTAAACATCACCTTCTTGAAAAATTTCAGTTTATTTTTCTCCTGTTTTCCGACAGGTAACTGTGAACTGGCTTTGGTTTGAGTGACATGGCCGTCGGAGTCATCGCCTGGGGCAGCAGCTTCGAAGCTGAGACGGTCTATGAAAATTTGGTTTGAAAAACGCACCGTGTAGGAAGCAGTTCTGAGAAGGATCAGCAAAGCTGTATTTGATAGACCAACTTCTAGTGAATCTTTAGTTTGTGAACCGAACCCATTGGTCTTTAGCACAACCCACTGTTTAACTTTTTAGTCTATTGATTTCAAATCTGACGATATTGCAACTGAGCTACAAATTTTTGAGTACTTCCATACATAGCTGTTGATGCATTTATGCTAATTTCAGTGTGACAGAAAATCATCAGATCGGTCATCAAAATTTTACCTGGCGTTGAGGGAGTCGAACTCCTAGTCATATTGTTATCCATTCCATGGCTGGCCGGTTGTTGGCTAAAAATTTAACCCTCAAATTGGTAAGCATATTTTTCTTAGCGTGATGCTTACAAGAGGCGCCCGGTCTTGCCGTGGCTCATAACCCGCAGGCTTTCCAATTTGGACGGCGTCGGTATGAAACCAAGTTCAGCAGCGCCTTCTTTTTCTTGTACTAAACGACCGATCCACCAATCATTGTTGTACTTCTGTAAACGAAGACGTTACATGAGCGTGCAGTTTCCGAAAATATTGAGCGTCTGAGCACTAGAGGGACATAGTTAAACTTGCACAAACCTACTTCCTTAATGTGCAGGTAATTTTTCACACTGAATGACAATGCTTTCCCGGGAATAGGAGCGTCGTCGTCGATTTTTCCATCGTACGCTACATTTGTTCGAACGGCGAATGCAACCGGCTTATACTTGAAAAATTATTTATGGGTTAGTAAAAATGCGGATCAATATGTAGCTTACTTTCGCAGATTCCAATTGATTTTTAGCTTGTACTTCAGTTTCACGTTTCAGTGTTTCATTGTAGATTTCGGAGGCACCTGATTCAGCAGAGCCCTGTAAATTAGGAGATTTGGGATCATGGAACAGTATTACGTAAAACTGATTATGTACAAATGATTTTTTCACGCGTTTCATTTTTTGAGATTCAAACAGAAGGAGAATACGAAATTCAAGAACCTGGAATCAAGACTCATCAATGAGATGCGTATCATTCTAGAAAGCAACCGTAGAGTGATTTCATTCTAATTGGATAAGACATCCTTGTAACTGAACGTTATAAAACTGTCTATTTTTCAGCGACACCGATCATAAAAGTTTCATAAATAAACAATGCCGGTTTTTCTTAATTTATAATTTGGATTTAAAGTATTATCCATCACATATTCATATTAGACTATGGTCGACTCATTTTTTTTGTGAGAACATGATTTGATCATCGCTTCCAGGTCAGCTTATGTTTGTTAAATCTTAAGGAAAAACGACACGTCGAACAAAATTTGAAGTGCCAAAACACACACACACAAATATTGAAATTAGCTGCTACATTAAAAAATCCGACGTCAAGTTTATGGTATATCTTTTGAATGAGTGAATTAACCTGTGACCGAGCTGCCTCTTAACGGCAATAGTATAACATACAGAGTTAACCTACAGCATGAACTGCAGCTCAGGTAGAGCTCAAGTCTCTGATGAAACTGGCCCCTGTTCTTGAGAATCTATGTTCCGTTGGAAAATATGGAATGGTCTTCAAGTGAAACAAGAAAAATTCAATCAAGCTGTCTCTATTGGAAA
Organism: Romanomermis culicivorax; assembly: GCA_963922205.1. NCBI lineage: Eukaryota > Metazoa > Nematoda > Enoplea > Mermithida > Mermithidae > Romanomermis > Romanomermis culicivorax. The sequence continues at coordinate 1,728,379 of CAWUHX010000019.1, forward strand.
TTTAAAAAAACTTCGAATGGGTTGCAAAGACAATCGATGAAGAAATAGCTATGATGATTTGTATATCCATGGTAGACAATTAGAACTAAAATAGATCAAAAGTTTTCACAATTTGACTCTTCTGGAACAAGCGTTGTTGGAACGTTTTAGCGATCTTTTAAACTCTTAATCGCCTCATAATATAAATCTTAATAAGCACTGCAAAAGTGCAGTTTGCACGGAATGTACAATACACCGACAAATTTCACATTACAAGGACAAATTTCGGGTGAAACTGAGCGATATCAAAAAGAAACACAATCGATATCCATTTTAATCAACGCTAAATTTTGTGGCGTAGGAGCAGCAATATTTTGGACCATTAATAATTGATTCAGTTGTCCGAATGAACGTGAATGAATGAATGTTCTACTACTCATTGTACTCCATTAGGGTCAGTGACATGGAAAGATTTCAAAGTGAAGATTCTGAAATAACTCATGGTGTAGCGCATTCGACAGCAGAACGTAGTTATGTGACATTGGCCGTTTTCCCCACACGTGGGTCTTTTTTACACAGAAATATGCACAAAGGTGCAAAACAATGAAAAATTGGGCCTATAAATGATCTAAGGAACAATAAAAGATATGGAAGATATAAACACGTGACTAGTCGCAGGTTATACAATCATCCAATATCAAATACGCATCTCATGTGATGAGAGACAAACTTAACGATGCTACACCTTGCAAACTTCATCGAAATTCAGAATTCTGTACAGCAGACATTATTAGGTATTCAAGATGATCTATTGAGTGCATGTTTTGTCATTTGTAACCTTTCTCAAGTTGTTATGGGCTGTCGAATGCACTGCAACGTGTTATATATTGGAATTTCCACTAGAAAACACATAGACACACACACTATACTATTCACTGTTTTCCAGAAACATCAATTTGAGATAGTTTTTTATTGGTAGCTTCCAAAGAGTTCAACATATTGGCAATGTTTTTAGCTGTAAAAAATTACAAAATTTCTAAACTTATCCAGTGTTGAACACGCAATGCATAAGTATCAGCGTATTGATGCCTAAGCACCGGTGCTTGTTAAAAAGTCTGTCCTGCTGGGACCTAACCCCAGTACCCAGTCAGTTTTCTAGTGCTAGTTCACGACGATATTCCAGTATAAATCGGCGTTGAAGATGGATGGTTGATCTACCCACAAAGTATTTAACCTCACCGAAATACTTGTTTTACCCTACCAAAAATGTGGTTTTTCAAGGAGTACAAGGGCTATTATCTTCCAAAACGCAACAACTTGGGTTTCAATCGTTAGATCTTGTTTAGATCAATCCGACAACGTAATTTAAAATGGGGTGAATTTTTTTACGGACTTATGAGTATTTAAAGTCTGGTTAACATTTGGTTGACCCCGACAGATTTCTTGGTGCCGACGAGTGTCTCATTGTCACACGTATGAATTCATACTGTAGAACTAACTATCCCAGTGGACACCTCAGCACGTCAACTCACTTTACACTGGCGTAGAATGCATTCACGACGCATGCTCCATAGACGACTGAATTCACACATTTACCTGAGCTAGCAGACGTTTGTCGTCATTATGCACAGATTGCTGGCGCCTAAAGCGTACGCTCTTTTTATGCACGTTATGTCGACCCATGAGCAGATTTTTAATCAAAATTCGGACGTAAATTACTAATTGGCGTTATTTTACGCAGATTATACGTTGCGGAGTGAAGAATACTGTTGCCTCGACAAATGCAAGAATTTCTTCACGAAAAATAAGGATTTAAGGGCATAATCTGTTATCCAAATGGAAAACGAAAATACACATTCGTCTAGGGCGAAAAGCGGGATTTGATAGAGAAGAAAACGATTATATAAATCGATGTTTTTTTCGGGCTTGTTAAAGCTCAGAAGCAAGCTTTATTGAAATAAGCTGCATTATCCGAAGAAGGGAGGAAAATTATAATCTAACCCTGGTCTATCAACGTGAGTTCCTTCCCTTATACTAGATCCTTTTCTAAATTGGAAACTTGCGTATAAAAATTCACAGGGTACCACGTCTTGAATAGACCTAGCCAATCTCAAAGGAGTAGAATATATATAAAGTATAAAATTATGTAAAAAATACGTGAGACGAAGTAGGAAGAACGTAGAACATGCACTCACGAACTTGCTTTCCTTGGCGAACACGTGACATAAAGCCTACTTTAGAAAGTACACCAAGAGTGAAATAATTCAATTACATGTTGGCGCATGAAAAAAGGAAAGCGCTCAACTTAGCCTTCTTGTGACATGGATAACGGTATGTCATTGAATGTAGAGCTAATATTAACAAGAAGAATTGATCGAAATATAATCTTCCATATGCTCTGAAGTAGAAAAAAACGTGATCTGGATCAAATTCACGCACTCGACAGCCAAATCGCACAAGAGACCAGCACGGATCGGCCCGACCCGTTCCCGGCTCGTTAACGGATCCGCCAAAAGCCAAACCCGGTGCGTAAAAGGTCGTTTTTTTAAACCTTCGAAAACTTAAAGAATCGAATGCCCAAATTGAGCATTGTGAAAACAAGTCTTTTTTCCTATGCTGATAATGTGTTTCTCCTAAGTCGAACTGAATCGGTGGAAAATAAATCTCTGCTGTCACTGACTTAGCATATAAATTTTTCATATAATGTGTTCAATGCATAATATGAAGAACATGAGAACTATTTCATCTATCACAGCTGATCCAGGTCATACGACCTGCATATATTTTAAAAAACAATAGTCGTGCGATCAGGATAGCCCAGTATTATAAAAATCTTTCTCATTGGACTGAATTTCTAGTGATTGATCCAATGGAATCACTTGGAATCACAATATTTACTCCTACAACGTGGATTAGTATAGTTCTGTCCATCCAAACAGGCGTGGACATAAATCTTTTCGACTGTTGTTTGCGATTACCAGAAACTAACTGACAGGAGGAGCCAATAAGTTCTTTCATTTCGTGAGGAAATATTATAAAACAATCATGTATGAACCACATATTCAAATATAGAAATCTTTTCAAATATCAGAAATGCTTAAAATTTACTGACGATCATTAATACCCACATTCATTTGAATTATATGCTCCTGCTGCATTTTTCGGTTTCTTTGGATACTTGGAGAACTCTAGACAGTCGAATAAGCTAGCACAGCAACATTGTGCTACAAAAACTTGTTCGGAACACATTGATCAATGTTGAAATTCAATTTTCATAATGAGCAGGCATCACCCCAACTAAAAATTAGAATTATTCCGTATTTTCTAGCGGATGCTTAAAAAATTTATGATTCTCACAAGCAGTGCGCTTTGCATAGATTATACGGAATTTGAAACAGGAATGTGTCTGCGGTCACACTGCTCTGTTTAGGATATTTTTATATACCAGCAGCCATTCTTGGTGAGCTCGTCAACTGATACAAACTCAATCAGACGTTTCCCCCAGAAAACCATGCTTCTTTCTACCCCAGTTGTTGTCATGCTGTCGAAATTTTTTTGAGTGGAGATTTTTGCAGTAATTTTATACCAGAGTTATTTTTCATTACATTTTCAGAATGAGATTTTCAAGAGTATTTGAAATAAGTAGGCTGTTTATTGATTATAAAATTTAAAATGATGATATGAATGTGTAAAAATTGTGAATCTGCAAATTAGGTATAAATTCGTTGTCGTAGCAGTGAGAAACATGCCGTTAGATGAGTTTCAGGCGAGAATATTATATAGTCAAAAAAGAACTCTGCTGATACAATACATCAGCTACAACGCTCAAACATGTGTTAGGACACGCTGTTTCACTTCTCAGTTTTATGAGAATATCTCGGGACCTGCTTGAAGCTTGCTCAGGAATGTGAGGCAAATAATTTTTTACAACTACTGAGAATTTTGAACCTTAAGCTCATTCGGCAACCTCAAAAACCATACTTAACCTCACAACCGACAAATATTTCCATGAAAGCTTGTCTATGGGAGTATTTCGAAGGTGATGAATGAAAGAGAAGCCGAAAAAATGAACCAAAGCTATACCACGCATGAAAGCCGTAAAATTTCAACGCTTTCGATTTTATAACGTAAGGGAAAGCAGATGAAAAAAGTAAAGTATGGTCAAAGTGAGCTAATACGAGGGAAGTAGAAAACCTTTGCGAACTCCCGTATAAACGACATCGCACATACTTTGATGTTCGTATAACCATATTATGGTTAGAAATCTGACCAAACTCGATCAATATCTATACCTACTTTTGTATATTATAGCAAAGACTTCCAGGGTCAGTTACATCTATATAATATTATCCTTCGCCTTCTTAAGATACAAAAGCTAAATGTAAAATATTAGATTGTATGATGAACCAAGAAGTAGACAAAAAGTTACAGCTTAACCAACCGGGAACATTATTTGCTATATACGGAAACGGAATCAAATTAATCCCTGGGCGAGAAAAAATCATGAAAATTTTCATCGGTAATGTACGATTATTGACAGAACTCACAGGAGCATACAGTCATATTCGGAAAATATTACGACGTTAATTCAAATGTATGGCCTATTATTTTCGCCATCAAAAATTGATGTCATTAGTTACCATAGAAGAAAATTAGTTGGCGCTTCTAATACGTGAAAAATGGATGAGTTTTCAGTTTGTTATTTTAATCGAAATTGAAAATTTGCAAAAAATCTTCAAGGCTATATTTACAGGTGCATATGTTGTTATGGGAATCCATTGCTAAATTAAATTGGTCGTATAATGAAGAATAGTCATTAATGAAATAGATAACAATATCGCGTACACGAGTAATGAAAGCTTCAGTTTTATGTTCACTGGAAGCATTGATAACAAAATAATGGAGCCGCAATTCAGCAACCTAATGACGGTTCAGTGTTATGAAAAGTTGGAGTTTTCAACTTTAAATTCCACATATTTGCGTGTTATAATGCGCTCGAGGGCCCATAAGCATGCGAGTAATGTTACATTAATTTGTCCATACGCTATATTTACACGAAAAATTTGCATTAATGTAGTCTACAGTGGTGAATTCGCCTACACTTGATCTTAGCAACAAAGAATGATTAAAACATGCTTAAACATGCTTGAGACGGATAACTGTAAGCATAACAATACTTTTCCTTAGAAGCGACGCTCAGCTCTGATACCCTATGAAATAAACAGTAAAGAATTATAATGAGGCTTATCGGAAATGATGCAAGATCAGACTGTTTTCCTGTGAGAAGCTATTTTTACACAGATTTCTTTTGTTATAGTTCCTGAGATCAGATATTGGTAAACTTTCGATTGCTTAGCACATTTGTGCAAATTTAAGTATTAAAGAAGTTCTATGGGCTAAATATAGCTGGTGTAACATTACTCATGCTAATGTGTGCGATCTAATTCACTCTACTACGAGTATTATATGAGAATTTACATTTGAAGACGGTCTCTCCTGAGAGTTAAGCAGAATAGTCAATCTTGAATCAACGCACTCCAAACATACGTTGGTCAATTTCTCACCAGGCTATGGAAGTTGAAATCAATGACTCTTCAAATCAACAACTCTATGTTTGAATATAAAATCTTTCGTTCGAATCGAAGTTAGCAGCAATCCGATTACAAAATTATAGAAATCAGTGATACAGTTTGGTTGAAAAAAGCTATGCGGTCGTAAATGAAGGAACTTCACGTGAGATACTACTCACATTTGTGTGCAAAATTCCACCAACCAGAAAAAGTCTAATATAAGCTTCATTTACTCCTAAATCGTTGATTAGTCCAACCAAATTTCAATCTTCTACATCAAAATCAAATTAATCTTTTAGAAGAATTTCTCCAATTTCAGCACAACCGAAAAAATTCTGCATTTTTCTAAATGTCATATTGCGATTCAAGTGCTTCTCGATAAAGCTAAATTTTGAAAGCGAATAATTTTCGTCGTGTACGATAATTTTCCTCCTGTGTTTTAGTATGATTAGACGCCCACAATGAAAATTTAAAACAATACGAAGTTATGCTAACTTCACGCCCCTTTGCTACTGTGATAGTGCATATGTTGGTTAGAAATACTCGTTAGTCGAGTTAATGGGGCGTTGGTGGTAGACGAGAAACGGTTGCTGGTCCAAATCTTTCTAGTGCTGTTATTTGTGAGAAGTCTTCTGCAAGATATTCGCTGTAGACTTCTGGTAACAGTCGTAAGTCACCGACTTTCAACGCTCCTGTTGCATTATGGCTAAACCTACAAAAAATAAACCGTGTTCTACGACGGCTTGGTGTAAGTATTGGAATCTGTCCAGTACGGCCGCCGGGCGTTAGGTACTTATAAGGGAAAGCTGGAAGGCAGTGCATAGAGTGCTCAGTCCAGTACAATAACATTAGATAGACGAAAACCGCATGGGCTTATCCGATGACTCCATGATGTCATGTATGTCATGATCGTCCAAAATTCCAGTTCCGCAAGGTTGAAGTGCGTCGTTATACGTACCATCACTGTGGCTGAAAGAAGCCGTAAGACTGTGTGTGGATGGAAAAGAGGAGGGTAAAGGTGAGAAAAAAGAGAAAGAGAATCCCTGGGTCAAACCTCAGCGGATATTGTGTTCACCGCTAGCTGAAACCAGATGTGCACTAACTTGGCAACCCTTGTATAAAAAAGGGCTCTCATATGATTGTATTCCATGGAACTATAAGCCTATACGGAAAAGGTACTAAGTAGAGAAGTCCACTGGTACGCAAAAATAAAAAAATAAAATATAAATGTGCTCATTGAGCGACGACGTCGAAATAAATTGAAATGTGATGAATACCGTAAATTAAAAGTCGTGTTTGACTGTCATGTAGTATTTCTCGAGGTAAGTGCTCCACTTTTGTATTTACTGTAATTACTTCCATAGAATTGCACGCCAATTTCTTACTAACTGTAGTCTGCTGTGTTACATTGAAAAATGACAAAAACTAATCAAAACAGAGCTTTTACTGTAGAATTTTTCACTCAAAAAATTGTTGAAGGCTGCCCGAGTATGCTCAAATTTCCTATTTTAATGTGGCATATGGTTTAGCAAAAAGCCGTTAAAATACGAAATGGATTTATTATTTACAAGCATTTCAAGAAACAAGAGCAATATGCCAATAGCAGTGATAATCTGTGCCAATTGCCAATCTGCAATCCAAAAGCAATTGACTGTCCAAGACCCATCATGTCAGAATCGGACATAATCGCGCTGCAGTCTGCTTCAATGAGCTGCGGGTTCCGAGATCAAAAATTCAATAGACCGCCGCGGCCTATCTGAAAAGTGTGCATATCGTCCACATAAAGCTCAGTTCAAGATACAAAGGCCAAAAAGTGTTGCAGTAGCTCCCACCGGCGGTCAATGCTGAGGATGGCATCAAACATGGTCGTTGGGGAATTGGAGATTTGACCTTGCCCAGATGGAAACTGTAAAAGACGGGGCAGGATTTTTTCTGTGAAAGCGCATCAAAATGGGCGTCTATCGATAAATATTGTTGAGATCTATTGAAAAATATAACTTGAAACGGTGTATCATCATTTGGACCTAGTAGTGGGTGGTTTGATTATCCGCAGGACTCATTAAAAAAGGGTCGGATTCGTAATCCGTGGGACCGAGAAGAAGATCAGTCCTACTAATTGAATGTGTATGGAGCGTCTGACACAAAAACGTCATCAGCTTCTGAAGCGATTCACGAAAAATTAATCCAAAATGACTGTTCTTAGATATCCTTATCTGGGGCCAGTTCGATTCAAACTGTTAATTTTACGTCAAATGCCATGGTTTTGGCAGGTGTTTCCTGACGTGGTGGTACAATCTTGCACATTGTTCTTTAAGACGTGAAAAGTGATGCAAATTCTACCTACCTATTAACAAGAGAACCTATCTTGAGTAGCTAAACGGGCGACGGATTTCCATTTGGCAAAGCTAGTGTTTCTGCTTCAGCTCCTCACGACAAAGACGAAACAATTTATCAGTGGTTTCGAATTCCAGAGTTTATCTAAGTTGATGGCTGGCCCATCAGTTGCCTACAAAATTCGAATCTTCTGAACTACTTTATAGTCCAATCTGGAGCAGGTAGTCTTCACGGATACAATACTCGTTATAGAACTGCTTTGCATAAAATCTATAGCATATAAACGATGGCAGCCATTTATAACTAATGGCTCTTCGACGCTGCAGTAAAAATGCAAACGAAAATTAATTGGGAGGTCATAAATGTTCTTGGGGTTGGTCAGACTAATTATTGACCCAAATATTTTGGCCTACTCCAATAAATTTTCAAGTGTCAAACGTCAGGAAATGCAATATTCAAATATTGTTCAAAATCTTACTAGACTCTACGCATTACATGATCGAAAATAAGTGAATCCGTCTCGCCTATATTATGCATGAAGCCCAATTTACTAATGCCTCCCTTTTAACGATAGTCTCAACTGAATTTTTTACAGTATAAGGAATTTTTTACAAATTTTTTTAAAAAAATGAACAGGTGAAAAAACTAATCCTGCTATGAGTTCGGATCCCCAACAAATTTTAACTGTTCTACATGCATATGGAAGATATTAGATGGAGTCAAAAATTCAGCTTTAGTGACGGAGCCACAATAATGCATTCTATATTGGACTAAAATCGGAAGCGATATGTGGAATATTCACGACGGAGACCGTTCAAGTGTAAATTTCGAAATCATACATGTTATAGCGCATTCGACAGCCCATAGTAACCTGAGTAATTTTACATCGATCACGGTTGCTCATACGGCTTCTTTAACAATCAAAAGTTTGCCTATACTTTAGTCTTGGAACCATAACAGGTTCGATAAAGCTCGCTGACATAAGAAAAGTTTCTGAAAAGAAATCAATATGATGTCGCACTATTTTAGACCTGTCAACCCATGAACTTCAAAAAATTATTGCAACATTTCTGGCACGTTAATAGGCTATCGAATACACTGTAGCGTATAAATATTTGGAATTTATACCTGAAGACCTTCTCTCGTCAGTACATCATCATGTTTCCAATGATGCATGCATGGGCCTATAATATCAAGATAGTCTTTAAAAAATCGTAAGTAGATTAACTGCAATGGTGCATTGTATAGAGCATCCAATTTACTAGTATCTGATGCAAATGATGCGTTCATTCGCACTTTAACGAAATCGTCAATGCGTTCTCAGGTAAGAGTGTTTAATAATTGAATTACGCGGACAAATTGAATAAAATTCCTATTTTTCTGATACGATATTGAACAAGTGATCAGCGCACACTGGAGAAAATATGATGTTAAAGTTTCCCGACGTTCAATTTCAATTCAAATGCTTCGAAACTTTCACAAACAAATATTTAATAATTGTTGCTGCCAAATGTAAAAGGTCGAGACCGGCATTTTTTCCGATTAAGATGACAAATTTCGATGAAAATCCGCACTTTGTATTTCTACAAAATAATGCTTCTACATAACGAAACTTCAAAACGATTTTGACGATAGTTAAAATTTTTGTCGGTTTTCACTGTAGAAGAATTTTACAGAAAGAATAGATCATAGAACATAATATATACGCTACTTCAAAAATTGACGACCCGTATTTCACATAGATCTGTATCTATTGGAAAGTAAACGGTTTGAAGAATTCACATAAACAATCCTCAATCGGAAGTCCTACCGGCTACTGGTCATTTTTTCCGAAGTTCAACAATGACTCCATAGAGAAATATTTTTATAGTTTCGTTACTTCCGTCTTATGGATATGGCTGTATGTTAAAAATACTTTGCAGTTCTTTTTTATAGGTTTATTCTGCGAATCGAATATTCTTCATGTAAAACCCCGTTTGGAAAAAGATCTGTGCATATAATTCCGCTCTTCCAAATGGTCGCATGTTTTAGCTTACAGTATACCCTTCAGACCTCTTGGAGTGGTCACTTGATCGCAGTAAGCATGCACAAGATTTAAGCATCATATTATTTAGTCCATGGCTTCTCCTTTTTTCTATGTCTTTGCAGAAGGAGACCTTCGTACAGTGTAGCTATAAAAGGAAAATCGATATCATCCGTTCAGACGTTTATTAAGCTAGATACAGCAACCCGATTTCATGTGCTTTACCACTGTTAGGCGATGTTCAATTATGTAAAAAGAGCATAGTTCGTTTCCCCTATCAGGGAAAAAAGATCTATTGTACGCTGTGATCCAATTATATTTTCTCCAATGAAAACTGACAGTATCAAATCGCGATCAATTCAATTTTCGAGTAAATGGAAAGAATAGAAACGAAAGTCGAAATGTTGCAAAATTTGTACAAAAACATTGGACATCTATTTTTTCATCTTACCAGTATCAATGAGTTTATCCCACGATTTTTGTTGGGCATAGCTGAAACGACGAATGACGACGTATATAGAACAAAAGTCAACCACTTTCGTTATCAGAATGTTTGTTAGATTGAAATTGGACGTGAATAATGTAATAGAAAAAATTTATAATACGTAATATCATTCCAAGCGAAGCACGAAGGGTAAAAGCTCAAAGTCTGGATGAAAAAATAAAGCTAACCGAGTTTGAGAGAGAGAGACAGAGAGAAAGATCTCTTCTAATGGTCGCTAGCTATAGCAACCGCCAGATTTTGATGACATACCCAAAGAGAGGGTCTACCCATCCATATCAGGCATAGAAAATGCTGCACACTCAATAAGCTATAATTATGCTAATGATGTGAGAGTAGAACACAACATTTTCTAGCAATTACAAAAGCGTAATGCATTCCATGTGAACAAGCTACAAAGACTATGGACCGAGATGCTAGACGTGGAAAACATTCAGTTCTGTTAGCAGTGCTGCTGCTAAAAGTGCTAATCATTATTGATTAACGAGGCCGGATATGCAAATTTCGTCCTGACTCCCTCTCTCTCTCTTCATCTCTCTTTCAGTCGGTTGTAGAATCAGCAGCAGTGAGAGAACGGGAGAGAAAAAAAATTAATGAAGCCTCTTTGGGCGTGGTGTGAACTCGTTCTTCCCCATTCCCTCGACACGGAAAGTTTCTCCCGTCATTCGTGACTATAGGAAATGTAGTGTTAGCTCCTTTTACCAGGTTATACGCATTATTGGCATTCTGAGGACGCAGGAGAAAATGTGCGCACCAAAAAAAGATTCAGGCTATTAGATTTGTTTTTCCTTTATAGCAAAGGGCACTGCTCAACATTAAAATGTTGCTTCATTTGGGAATACTGAACTCTTCACTCGCCCCATGATGGAGACCTATCTCATGACGACACGTCCGCCCCGTGACTGCTTTTACACCAGGTTTGCTCTCATGCAGTACCTCCAATTTTTTCTAGGTGGTTATTTTGGGAACAATTTTCACTTTGGCACAAAAATTAGATCTTGCCAATTCAGGGAATCTGACGCGTATCATATAGGCAAATCAACATTAAATTCTCCGGGATACATGCAGGAACGACACTGTACGGGCCCGTATGACTACTAATGATTGTGTATCGGTATACCGGACGTATCGGCACCCCGAATGTATCGGTATCCCGTATATATCAGTATCCCGAATGTTTCAGTATCCCGAACAGTGTTATACAATAACACAAAACTTTTCCATATATCGAATGTATCAGTACCCCGAATGTTTCAATATCCCGAACAGTGTTATACAATAAAAATAAAACTTTTGCCTATATAGAACGTATCAGTATCCCGAATGTAAAGATATCTCGTACGTAGTGGCATCCCGAATGTATCGGTATCAAGAACAGTGTTCACAATAAAAAGAATTTCTCTGTAGAACGAACGTATTGGTACCCTGAGTAATTTCAGGGCCTAAGCCTAAGCTTAAGCTTAAGCCGCACACTAATTTTTAGGCAAAATGAGAGTGGACAACGTCGACAAAAAAATGTGTATTCCGGATAACGAGAATCAGTCAATGTGACAAATTAAAAAATAAAATTGCATGAGCTCGGGATACTTTATGCATCATTCGGGATAATGATACATTCGGTATAACAATACATTTGGTATACTGATACATGTGGGATACAAATACATTCGGGATACCCGTACGCAACGGCAGGAACAGTTGAAAAGTATGGGATTACAGGTATTACACAAGCAAAGAGCATTTTATGTCTGGGCTGTCTATGAAATGTGAGGTAACTTTTCGAAAATTCGAGTTACATCACTCATAAACGTTAGAGCCATAATCGCAAAGGCTCGTGAGCATTCTGGGTCCCTATTGAAGAAATCATGCTCAAACTAAAAATAAGTGTGATGAAACTTCGACCGCGATGGTCATGTCGACGAAGCGAATCCATCACTTCTGGGCAGTAAAGAATCTGTGCTAGTGAAAAATTATAATTGAGTTCACAGAAAGTGTGTAAATTGAGTTGAAGTTGGTTCAGGAAAGACAACATAACAAATTAAGTTTAGCACAATTCGTGTTAGTTTGAGAACATTTTAGTCACGACTTTGTGCACAATACTTAAGCCTTCTATTTCCAAACCGTGATTCATTCCAAGTTACTCTATTCACTGCCAAGTTAGAGGTGAGTAGCGTACTGCTCTTTTGACGAAGTCAGAAAATGTCAAAAAAATCAAAAAAAGTCAAGTTATCCGTAGCCGATTAAGGTTAAAGTTTATATTGAAAATATGACTCAAGATGCTTCTTATCCATCTGAGTCAACACAAAACGAGAATGAGGTTGTTTTCAAAAACAGTCTCTTTCAAGCAAGAGACAACCGAATTGGTGCTTTGGATAAACTGTAAAAGCTGTTACAATTATCGAGCAAATCACAACACAGATTTAACGCCTATGATTGATGGTCAGTCAGGGTTACTGCCAATCGGTCCAAAAGGATTATGATGATCACCGATCTACATCACAAATTAACCGTGTTATCCTCAGCGAAATAATACATCTTGCCGGTCGAGAACTTACCCAAGTGCTGGAGAAGTGTGTTATCTTTTGTAAACTACTGCACAGTTTAAATTAACTGAAAAACTGAAATGTTTCCCATTCAACGTGATAACATGAAATCCCTATCGAATAACAATTGTTAGTCAGAAAACCAAAGAAATGTTGAAGAATACTTGTTTTCCAGTTTGAATATTTGCAAGAATTTTAAGGAAAATAGACTACAGTACGGCGAAAAGCGTATGGCGGAGAACGTTTTTTTTCGGTGGGAATTTTGAAGCTACACATGCTGTAATAGATTCGATTGTCCTCAGGGATGTGAACAAATTTACATCAATAATTTTTCAAATGATAAAGTTTTCGAATGTACATGAACTCATCATTCTCTTGGTTTGAGATGACTTGTTGAAAAATAATGTATTTGATTTGAATGCGGGTGTTCGGCAGCTTCTCATTACAACTCTCAACAATCTGTGAAAGTGTTCCTCGAGAATGATCATGGTAAACGTCAATTTGCAGTTTTTGTATTGTTCTTTCAAACTCGTGGAGCAAGCAAAACAACATTTTGTAGATGAAATTCAAGACAAAGTCGATGGATTTTCTTCACATTCCATAAATTCAATTTTGTATTTTGAACGTCGAAAACCAATGTTTAGCCAGTTAGAACGTACAAACAGTTTTGTACAGGTACAAATTTGGGTGGTGTAAAAAAGTGGCTTCGAGCACTAACGGTTGATTTGAGTGGAAGCAAAACACTTCTGCTATAGACTTCACGCTTCACTTTCCACATCTCGACTGATATGACTCGACGCTTTTTCAGAAATTGCGATACAGCCACATCATTTTGCTTCGAAAAATTGCCTTTCTTTGGTGATGTATTCAACAGTTTCAATCGTTTTCATCTCGACTACTTGCATATGCATAGTCGAGTCTTGTTGTCCATATTTCAAAGGTTGAAACGTAGAATTTGTTTCGTCTGCAGTAATAATAGGACCGGGCCTATTATTCAGGTGCCGAATTTCGGGGGAAATACAAAAAGTTCGACAATAAATCGGCTGACTGTCTCATGCGACACTTATATACCAAAGACAGAGGCAGCAGTGATAATTCAACCAGTTTAACAAGTTAGACATACAAAAGAGCTTCGTTTGCTACTACTGGGTGGGTCTATTGTGGCATTTTCAAAAGTTAGGTTTGACTCTGAAATTATAACCCATTTTCTCCAAACGCTGACACTTTTTTGCAAATTGACCATAGCAAATAGATGAAAGACAAAATTTTGTGCTTTCATATAATCAATATGGCTTCAGAATAGGGATTGATTTTAGAAAGCCATTTGGTTTTTCCAGTTGCAAATTCAATCCTCTAACGGATAGAAATATAATGTTACTGTGTGCGAGAATTCTAGAAATCTGGTAGGGTTCAAAATATGGTATTGACGGTCGCGCGTATTGTAGGAATATACATATTAATCTGGTATATGGACGAACGTCCTCTATTGCGCTCAAAATAAGAATGAAATGAAATGCTTAGTGGAAAGCGGGCACTATCTCATATTATAGCGATTTTATGCTAAACCATAAATCATATCGAATTGAAAATTTTTGAGCACGCTCACATACATTTTAGATTATTTAGTGTGGAAAATCTTACTGTTAAACATTTGTGTAAATGATTTGATGACAGCACTATAGTCTGTTTTTTATAAAATGCTTCCAAATAGAAAAGTGACACGAATTAGTACTGTCGTCAAAATCGTTTACACAGAGCTTCTACCATAAAATTTTTCACTCGAAAAATTGTTAAAGACTAGGCCAGTATGCTCAGAAATTTCCACACCCATATGATATATTGTTTATAAGTAAATCGTGAAAAACTGAAATGCTACTTGGTTTCCACTTTCATTATTTAGAAGCATTTCAAGATAAACCGACTATAAGTTTTCTCATTTTTCTTTTTGAAATTATTTTATAAAAAGCAGACTATAGTGAATTTCATTTGTCAAGATTTAAAACATATGATTCGAAATAAAAATATACTCATGCACCCACTGGAATGACCACCTGTGTGGGACATCATACAGTTTTATGTTCAGCAATCCCCTATTCCGGCCACGCATGGTGCTTCAAAACGGTTCTGGGCAGAGCTTATTGCGCTCATACATGTACTGTGCGATATGGAACGATCAAATCCTTCAAATGCGCTCCGCCAGTGTGTGTAAAGAAACGATTGACTGCAAAAGACGTCGGCGTATCTTGCCTTTGTGAGGTTCCAGACGGAGAGTGAGTGTTTAAAACATATTTGTGGCAGAGTTTGTCTAATTGGTGAATGGAAACGGTAGATGAAACCAATGGTTGACCAAAACTTAGGTGGAGAGATACGTTAAGAAGGGTGGAAACTTACACCTCGAAGAATCGGTAAATAAACCGAAAGCCGATAAATTTGATCTTAGGCTCATAAGGTTTAGCTATAAAAAATGTACTAAGCGCTGAAAAAGCTGTCGATTTTCAGCACAAGAATGACCGGACAATGACCAAGCAGTGAATAGTTTTGAGATTTTTCCGTTTCTCTAGACGTTGAACCGTTGATCCCATTATATTTTGTCACAGAATTGAACAGTTTCCGAGGAGTCGCACTATGATGGTTATTTATATGGTGAAGGACTTATGAGGAGAGTCACGTTATCAGTGCGCCTGGTGGCCAACCATCTTATAACGTGTGTAATGCAAAAAGTACCTAGAGTAACTTCAGGCAACAGTACGAACCTGCGGTCAATAGGCTTAAGCTTAAGGGTCATTTATACTTGCCTTTTTCGACGGAACGGGGCGGATCGCCAACAGCTTGAAACGTTCAGCCTGAAAATGTACTTTCGATCGGAATGGATAACTGCAATTCTCTAGAGAATGACCGACGGTAACCCCCAACCGAACCGAACGGAACGAAAATTTCCCTTTCGTTCGGTAAGGTCGTGTCGATTGCATACTGTTCCGTTCCGCCAAAAACAGCAAGTATAAATGACCCTTTAGGCTTAGGCTTAGGCTTATTCTTAGGATTAGGATTAGGCTTAGGCTATCATTTTGCAAGCACGTTATGCCTCCTCAAGTACCTTTTGCATAACACACGCTATAAGATGGGTGGCCACCAGACGCACTAATACCGAGAGTCACTATAGATTTACTTGCATAATGTTCCAGGTGTCGACAAATCAAGGTTTAGGATCTCCCTGTAACACTGTATAACACATAACTATTGTCGGTCACACTGTGCTTTTGTACTTCAGGTATAAAATGGAGTAGTACAAACGAATATTCTGGCCTCCTTTGTACTCGTAGAAGCGAAAATCTGAGTCGAGTACTGAAAAGGTAAAATTTCCTGCCTTTTAGAGACCAAAACCAAATTTATTCGTAATTGAAAATTGGAACTTCACTATACTGCAAGCTTTTAGCGTTTATAATATTTACAAAAAATTGACAGGTACAAACGGCTTCGGTCGGTGCTGTTTGTAATCGGTAATAATGGTGGGGGGAGGCAGAAAGTGTGCGTGTCACACATTAGACAGATTTTAATAAAATTAAATACCCTCGAGGTCGAATTAACTTGACACATGTTCACTTCCAGAAATCAGTTTTCCGTTTTCCAACGAAAATGCTCAGCATGTATCAAAATTTCACACAAATGGGTAGTCTACAGTTAAGTCAACTATCTGCAGACGTAGAAAATTTCGTAGGTAGCTTATCTTTAATCAACGCAGCTTTAGTAATGACAAAAACGTGAACGAATTCGAGTCCATCTCACTGCATCAAGCATTGCAATAAATCATACTGCAGCTGATGTCAAAATTCATTACCATTGTACATTTAAGCGAACTATGAAAATAAAATCATTGTAATTTTCAAACCTGGAAATCGAATTGTGTTGAGAATTTTAATAATCTAAAATTTATCTACAAAAGTGAAAAAGCTCGGATAACTAAGAGTCGGTGAAAAGTTTAGTTGGCCTACATGATGACGGCGAATGCAGACACAATAGTGGCTTTCTAAATTACAAAATGCTTGACAATGAAGTCAGAAAACTGTTTTGTAAGAATCATTGTATGTTTTAGATATGCAATTTCAGCACATCACTCTGCTCTTTCAACCGAATCCCATATTGAGTCTGGAATGATAAGCAGTATTTCATGCCTTAAAATTAATTAAGGCCATCTGATTTTGGTACAACTCCGGAATCGACTTTATGAATGTGTTACTATTAGAAGACTTTCACTAGTAAGGTTCCCTCAAGTGCTCATTCAACCCAATCAGCGATGAATACGGTGAATTTGAAGCTCAGAAATTTGAAGTAGAAAATGAACCACTAAGCCGAAACTCGGGACTATCAAAAAATTTCGATCCTTCTTTTTGCAGATCCAATAAAACTAAATACGTGATGAAACCGACCAAACGAGAAACCTGGTACGACATCGAACAATTCTATACAAAAGAATGCGGTCTGATAGCGTGAAAAACTTTATGTTGCTAGCCAGTGATTTTCAAATTTTCATGTCATATGTCTCTCACAAAAAGTGCCAATGGTGCGTTCGCTCAACTCCATTTCATGCAAACCACGAGAGAACCGGCTGTATTTCATAATTTTGTGGAAAATTCAAAAGAAGCTCATTATAAAGTAGAAAAGGTTTTCTAAAACCCTGGTAAAACTTTTTTGCTATAAAACTTAGCAAAATGACGTTCAATCGATACACAGATCGAAAAAATGCGATGAATTTTGAAAAAAATTGTGATGTACCTGAAAAGAAAATCGAACATCGAAAAACTTTTTCATCTTGATTTTTCGCGATGCATCTTGAAAAAAATGTTGTACATCATGTTTGAAGGTAGCGATACTTTTCAACTGGTAACAAATTTTTTCAAGTGGTAACAATTTTTTCAAGTAAGTGGTCCTTCTCGTATTCTTTCGTGGAACGCTCGTACAGGATTTGCATTGACTTGACTACAACCTTCCAAATTTCACCGAAATTCGGGGTTGTATGTTGAAATAAATATTTGAATTTTAGGATCAGTCATATGAGCATCGCATATTGAATGCAAGCCACTGAACATCCTTCAGTGGTGAACATCCACTGAGAAAAGTTTTAATGTAAACAAAGCAAGCGACTGGCAAATTACTATCGAAAACAGTCTAAAATGTATTTTTTTCGGAACCCGTAGATCTTCCTACGTTAGAGATGCTTCGGAGACGAATACATATTGTACATGTTAATAGAATAAAAATTTAGGAGCAACGGATTTATTATTGTAAAATAAAGAGAAATCCTTCAAGGCATGTTGACGTCAGTATAGTCTGTTCTCCACGTCACTAATCCGAAGTACGAATGTTCAATCAACCTTCAGAGCAAAGCCGAATTGAACTGGCACTGGCGGCTTTTGGTCTTTTTTGAATATGTCTGACATCCCGATCGGGTATTTTTTGTTGCCTCGTTCATTGTTCCCGCTTTCATTAATCCCACTAAAGTCAAAGTCGTCGTCAGAATCGCCGCTTTCGAAAATGCTGCTGGAACCACCGCCGCCGCCGCCACCAGAGCCTCCATATATGAGACAAGCGACTTGATAGAAATTGCAAAAATCCACCGAGTCGTCCGTCGGATTATCTTTATGCCGACAGAAGATGTTGTACCGACGATTTGTATCTTTCAAACGGCAATAATCGCGATAAGGGTGCGCCTGCTCGGTACGAGGGGCGACGGTTGTGGTCAAGAATTGTTTGATGTAGTCGCCGATGAAGAAGCCGGCTGTCGTCATAGGTCTATAAGGCACGAGCCCTGAAGGTCTGGTCGGCGGTGCGGTGCCAAAGTCGGAACCATCATCAAATATGGAGCTTAAGCATACAAAAGCATCGTGAATCATACTGAAGATTTATTGAACGTATTCCTTAGTGTTAGATATAAAAAGAAGAAAAGAAAAGAAAAGAAAAGAAAAGAAAAGAAAAGAAAAGAAAAGAAAAGAAAAGAAAAGAAAAGAAAAGAAAAGAAAAGAAAAGAAAAGAAAAGAAAAGAAAAGAAAAGAAAAGAAAAGAAAAGAAAAGAAAAGAAAAGAAAAGAAAAGAAAAGAAAAGAAAAGAAAAGAAAAGAAAAGAAAAGAAAAGAAAAGAAAAGAAAAGAAAAGAAAAGAAAAGAAAAGAAAAGAAAAGAAAAGAAAAGAAAAGAAAAGAAAAGAAAAGAAAAGAAAAGAAAAGAAAAGAAAAGAAAAGAAAAGAAAAGAAAAGAAAAGAAAAGAAAAGAAAAGAAAAGAAAAGAAAAGAAAAGAAAAGAAAAGAAAAGAAAAGAAAAGAAAAGAAAAGAAAAGAAAAGAAAAGAAAAGAAAAGAAAAGAAAAGAAAAGAAAAGAAAAGAAAAGAAAAGAAAAGAAAAGAAAAGAAAAGAAAAGAAAAGAAAAGAAAAGAAAAGAAAAGAAAAGAAAAGAAAAGAAAAGAAAAGAAAAGAAAAGAAAAGAAAAGAAAAGAAAAGAAAAGAAAAGAAAAGAAAAGAAAAGAAAAGAAAAGAAAAGAAAAGAAAAGAAAAGAAAAGAAAAGAAAAGAAAAGAAAAGAAAAGAAAAGAAAAGAAAAGAAAAGAAAAGAAAAGAAAAGAAAAGAAAAGAAAAGAAAAGAAAAGAAAAGAAAAGAAAAGAAAAGAAAAGAAAAGAAAAGAAAAGAAAGGAAAAGAAATGAAATGAAATGAAAAGAAAAGAAAAGAAAGGAAAAGAAATGAAATGAAATGAAAAGAAAAGAAAAAACTCACTCTTCACTTCGGCCCTTCACAGCTTTGATCAAACGGGAAATTGTCGAAAATCCATCGGTTGCAAAAGCGTTCAGAAGTGCTATTAATATCAGTCGGTTCAGAAACATTCTACTATCTACTCTATGATACGGTTTTTAAAAAATGTCGATATAGTCCAGTACGAGAGAGCAAAATTTGGAAGATTTCTGTAGTTTTCACTCCCATCTAAAAATAACGACATGTTTTCCTTCAATCCATGGAGGCAGAAACTTATACGTGTCTCGTAGTGGAATATCACTGTAATTACTGTCTTATTCATATCTAGTTCTTAAAATTGAATCTGACGTCTTTCCAACTAATAGATCAAGTGCTAAGAAGTGAAACATGTGGAATGCACCTTTTAGCATTAGATTCGATGTTTCAATACTAAATAATCATCTACCTACATAATTAGACCAGTTCATCCTCAATGCCACGGCGACAACAACAGTGGACGTGATCGACCAGATTGCGATATGAAAAATCTATTTTAAAGATGACTTTTTGCGCATCACGTGCGATGACGTCCGATTTGTCTCGTCAGTCATCACGTCGGCACCATTCATGCAAGTGTGGAAGTTTTGAGGGGTTCCACCCTCAGAATCAGTCGTTATCCAAACTGTGCGGCTATTGCATGGAGCATAAATAGACCTTAATTTTGATGGCGTGGCTCGAAAACTCAACTCCAAATTTGAAAACTCAAAAGCCAACTTTGAAATTCCTTGAATTTGTTTCGAAAAAATTCGGAAAATCGAAAGCGCTGTATTGACCTGAAAACTGGACTGAATAATTTTTGAGATACCGTGTTTGTATAAAACTTTTTTCAATCAGAACCGCGTCACAATTCACTGTCTAAAGTTGAGAATGATATATAGTACCGAAATGTTGTTCAAGCCAGGATCTACAATTCATCTACTTTTAA
The DNA here is from genome assembly GCA_963922205.1 of Romanomermis culicivorax. Lineage (NCBI taxonomy): Eukaryota > Metazoa > Nematoda > Enoplea > Mermithida > Mermithidae > Romanomermis > Romanomermis culicivorax. Next base: position 1,749,027 of record CAWUHX010000019.1, read on the forward strand.
ATGAGCCTAGCAATGCAAACAAATCCGTTTGCAAACATGGATGATATATCAAACGCTCTCTTTTCAGTCCTATTTGCTATAGTCGTTCACCAGGACTATAACTCTATAAAGTTTATTCCTCTCCAGGGAAGCCATTCTGAATGTGATTCAGATTTAGCATGAGTAATTTGCTGCTAAAAACTTCTTGATTCTAAAACTTTCTACTCAAATTTTTTGGGGTCAGGTCGAATATTTCATAATCAGTTGGATCCTGAAAATCCCCATTTCTTTGTTTACATATTTCTCTACGGAAATTTTGCGCTTACAACAATGGCAATAAAAAACAATGGCATTTTTGCCCGTAAAATCTAATTTTACAGAAATTTTCTATTCATGTTATTTCCCAGTTTAGTGTTGTTGTTAGCTCAAAAATTTTCAATATGATAGAAAAAAGCAACAAAAATTACAACATACGAATTTATGCTTTCCTATTTTATTTTCCTATGTTTGTATTCCCCTAGACTGATGCCCAGAAAAAACTTTCATGTTCCTAAAGGATAAAAATGCAAGACTGAAATACAATAACATATATTTTGAACAATAAACTGTAGGACAATGAAATCCGCTAAGATCAACAAAGAACGACATTTCTTGATCATGTAATTAAACATTCATCGAAAAACCGAATTGAACCGGAACGTAATCGGTCGACGGCGCAAATCTTTTGGAGCAATATTTATTGTATCGCTTGCAAAATGTTTTCTTCGCGATTTTGGCCACGCACGAATTCTTGAACTCTTGTCGATTATTTTTGCAATATATTTTCAATCGGTCGCCGCTTATCGTGCTCGGATCGTCGGCGTCCTCGTCGGTTTCCTTGGCTGCCGTAGGCGCCGGTGCAGGTTTGTCCTTAAAAATTTCGTCTTCGTTTTGATCGGGACTGGGCATCGGTTGACCGAAGGCGGTCGGCGGTGCAGGTAGAGGGGGCAATCCCGCCGTTGGCGTCGGTATCGGCGGATAAGTGGCCGTGAATATAGGATCCAGTGTGGAATAGCCTGAAGCCGGTTGTCGGAGCCCGGTGGGAATCGGCTGTGGTTGTGGCTGGGCGAAACTCGCAGGAATGTTGGGCATTGGGAATGTTTGAACAGGCACGAAAGTCGAAGCTGGTCTTCCGGGAGTCAAGGGAGCCGACGGACGGCCCGGTGTCGGCGCTGGAATTAGCGGAGTAGGAGGCTGCACTGGGACATTCTGAAATAGACGGAGTTGCAAAGATAAGGAGTTAAACGTTCTTTCACGCAAAGCTTTCACTATACAATTTTTCACTCAAAATATGAGAAAAATTTGTTGAATAAGTTCACAAAGGTGCAATGTTATATGATGTGTGATTCAGTAGAAAATTGTAAAAATACGCAATAGCACTCACTTTCTAGTGTTTGAACGTTTATAGTCTGTTTTTTTTCTAATGCTTGTAACACAAAAATGCTGAAAGTAAGTACGCATGCAGAGTTTCGTGCCGAGATAATATCGTTGTTGACTGTATGTTAGGAATCGATTAACCGGCGGCGGTAAAATGTGACTAAATTCTCAACAAAACTCGATAACTCTTTTAAAAATAATTTCCGTCCAATGCCAGAAATGTACAAGAAAAATTTCTCACGGCTGAAAAAATATTCGCTCTGCACAGAAAAAGCTGTAAGCAAATGACCACCGCTGCGGCGCCATGCGCCAGATTTTGAGATTTCAACTTCCCAAAGCACACCAATTGTATCACGATCTTAATTCCCGAATTTTTTCATTAAATGATTTTTCTCATTTCTAACTTTTTTGCTAACAAATAGCCTTTAAATCCGTCTAACTTCAATTTCAGCGTTTTTTCCCCTAATACAGTATAGTGGGCGCACGCGCGGCAATTTAACAAGCAATGTATACTTCATTTCATATTTTTTCGGTTACAAGCATTTAAAAAGAAACAGACTATAGAAACATAGAGTATAATAATGTTCGATCAGCAGTATCTCAACTTGAGAGATGTTATTAAAAACCAATCACGATTAATTTATGTCACACTTTCAGATATTTCTCACCGATGTTATAAATCAATTTCTGTTACGAGATGAAATTTTGTTGCTGAAAGTCATTCTTACAAATGTATCACTGAAAATCACTCTATATTGAGCCCAAAATGATTGAAAATAGTTACCTGCCAATCAAGAAATTTTATGTATTTGATTAACTAGTAATGCTGTGAGGTATAGATATGAAATACAAGTAATTTTTTGTTTTGGCCAAAATATGGTAATCTATGTGTATTCTGATTGTTTTTATAATGTGAATTCTTATGAAAATACCAGAAACTTTACTTTTGGCTCTTGATTTCTCCGTATTGTGAGAACCTTAAAATTCATTGCAGTATTATGATGATCCGACAGATTTTATCTTGTCTGTCTGGCAGTGATTGATTTCGAAGAACGATCTACGAGAATATGTCATAAAAATTACAGGATAATCGTTGAGTTGTCTGATCTGATCATCATGAATCTCTTGGCTTTACCGCTCAGTTTGCCGCGCGGCGCCGCTTCTTCTATTCATACTAAAGAGCCGCCGCTCGGTGCCTGTTATACTTCGCCGCCCGGTGCCTGTTATACTTCTCCGCGCGGTGCTGCGCGGCACCGCTTCTTGACTTTTGATTTTGCTCTCTGTAGAAAGATGTTCTCGATAAATTTGCAAGTTCTCTCGTCGTGGGAAAGTGTTTACACCTAATTTGCATATTCATAATTTTTACACATTCAAATCTCCATTGTAAATTATGTAATCACAACACAACCTATATATTTTCAATCCTCCTGAAAATCTCTTTCTGAAACAGTCATTACTGGAAGAATTTTAGAGTACATAGCCGGAACTGGGGTCGCTGAGTATCGTGCCAGTTTTCACTCCGCATAGAATTCAAAATTCGTACAGCTACAGTACCTCAAAGTTTATGATTTTTACATTTTTTGACATTTTTCTGTCTTTATACATGTTTTCAAATATCACAGTTCAGAAAGGACGTGACTCCGTAGCCAAATGTTGTTTACATGCAGATTCAGGTATGAAAAAACATTTCAATAGCGTTTGGCTAGCAAGACCACTGAAAAATGCCAAAAATCATCAATTTTCAAACTTTGCTTGGAATGTCGAACCTCTCAGAAATCGTATCTTAAGAATTATTATTAAACGGATGATATTAAATGGTTCATAATTCACAATTCGTGTAAAAAATATGATTGAACTACATTGTCTATGCAACAATATGTTGTAAAAACAATATATTATAACTTTATCACACATAGGTTGTTCGAAAATTTCGTTTGAGTTTGAACGTTTTTTAGTTTTTTTTGAACAGTGCAGTACCACGCCACACCGCGCGATGACGTGTGACAGGGCCTCAACTTAACTCACATTTTCTTGTGCGTAATCTTCGCCGCTTTCTTCAACGGCGTCAATCTCGTTTCCCGGGACCGCCTCGTTTTGTTTAGATTGCAAAAATCCACGTCTGCTGATGATGCTAGGAGCCGCTGTGACCGCCGACGTGACCGTCGCCGTTCGACAATAATCGAGGGAGGGAAAACGCCGGCAAATGTTTTGGCGAAAATTGGGGGCGCCTTAAGAACATGCAAAAGGGACGTGGATCTGTATGGTCCGTGACCATGTCCAAACTTGCGCAAGTTTTAAAATCTATTATGGGATTGAAGTTCTGAATATTGTTACAGATAAAGCAGCTATTCGATAGTTATGGATCAGTAAATAGATTAATGTCAAATATACACTAAATCAGATCATTTCATCACATAAGTCAGTATATAAGTTTATTATGTGCAAAGGATCACCAACATCGGATGCAGCTGCTTTATATTGCTGAGGTTTTTAGTGAACCTTAATTTTTGAGTAGATCAAAAATTGAAATTACGTCATAATTGAAGCGCAAATCTTATGTCGTCAAGTGAGTTTTCCTTGTTTGTACGTGGAACATCAATGATGAAGTGAATTTAACAGTGAAGACTTCAATAAATCACAGTTTTCACGGGATTTCGAAATTTGGTTTGGTCTTAAAAGTTTTGATCCTGACGACAACACGTGAAACATTTTCCGTGTCAACCGTACACTGGAAAATAGCTGTAATCGACACGGTGCTTATAGAGAATCAAGGTGCTCTTACTATATTTTACGCTGAAATATTGACCTTCTTGCCCATGAGAGATATGTCACGGCTTTTGTTAGCGGCCTAGTGAGGATTCTGCATGAAAAATGTTGGCAAGGATTTATGACATTTGACATGTGACATGAGAAACAGTTTTTAAACAGTAACAGACTTCCCTGAGAGATTTCAGATCATGAATTAACAAAGTGCTAATTTCAATTTCAGAAGGTAATTTATTTCAAAAATTCAAAAATTTCAAAAAAATTTCAAAACAGAAAGTTTGGGGTTTTTCCAGATTTTTACGGCCAAACTATGCTCCTACAGCTCCAGTTTATTGCAGATGAGTGTCTTCAGCTCAACTGAAAATTTTTAAACAGACACGCCATAAATTTGGGCAAGGCATTCAAATGAATTTTTTCACTTTGATGACGTTTTTATACAGCTTCAAAATTTCATCAAAAATCTACGAATGGAATGATCAGTATCTGAAAAGTCAACTGTTTCTTCGTTTTTTTTGATGCCTAAAACTTCCTGATTCATTCATAACAAAAGGCTACATTTCAAATTTTAATCCGAAACACTGTTTTTTGTAGAATATCTATTCAAAGTCTGTTGTACTTCAACGCAATATTCGAGGAAGTAGAAAGCGGACTCTCCGAAAAGTCTTCAATGTCATGATCATGACTCGCTTGAAAATATTACGCGTTTTAGAGGTCAGTTTCAAACTTTCTGACCATCTGTTTTAGCACGTAGAAGTGAAAGTCATTCGTAAAATAAATACTGCTAACTCACTTTTGCATGTTACTGCTAAGCCCAATACAATTAAAACTGCAAGCGGCACAGAATCATAGGCCAAATTTGTCATTTTAAGAGCGAATAATACAAAAATGCACGGTTGCAATACTGAACGAGATGATATAAAAGTAAACGTGTGATTCGAATCAGATCTTAAGATCAGCATGCTATTTTTAGCTTTTTTAAAAGTACGCCCTTTCGGTGTCGTAAAAATTGAATAGATATTTTACTTTATGTAAGAAATATTGAATTTTCAAGGTAACGTAGCACTTCCTTCCACATATTGTAATTTTTATAGGATCAGGATTCAGGAATGCTTCGATATGGTTCAGTTTAGAATCGATTGCAAGGAATAAGGAAATAGATTGAGCAAATTTTTTCATAGACACTCCTGTATCTGGTTCAGTTAAAGTCGGTTTTGTAGAAAGAACCCACTGGCCGGAATAAAACCACATAATAATTTCGCAGGATCAAAAGCGAACAAGTTGAACAAAATAATGAATATAACGAAGTTGGAAACCGTAGCTGAAAACGTCACTTCACTCAAGCTTCAACTGGAACTGAATCAGAACGAAAGTTTTCACTATTTTCGTTAAATTTTTCTGAACTTGGTTGCTTGAAAAATACATGGATAGAACTAACTTTTCATTGCAAAATCCTACTTCATAAAAATTCTTAAACAGTTTTTTAGGATGCAAATTAAGAATTAAAAAAATTAGTAAGCTATCGTCAAAATCATTTATACAGAGTTTTTGCTAAAAATATTTTTTAACTTTTGAAAGTTAATTGAGTTTGCTCGCAATTTTGTGGTACCATGTCATAAATGTTTGAGCAGAAAACCTATTTCTACTTTTATAAAAACCTATTTCTACTTTTTTTATATACAAGATGAACACACTATTTTGTATGGTTTTCTATGAAAATAAGAGATTTAATACATCCTTCTTGATTACAGAAGAATTGCAATTTATAGTAAATAACGATAAATTGTCTCCGGAATATTTCAATCATTTATAAAGCATGTCCGATGATCTATATTTTTGTAACTCTACCACTCACGCAGTCCAGACAATAAAGAGCACTTCATGCCCTCTGGTTTCACTGAAGTACACTATCTACACGCTTTTCTAAAACGGATTGTCTGCCATCCTAGGAAATAAAATGAACATAATTGTTCCGAAATTATCAGATGCTCGTCCAAAATAGGAAATTTGACAAATTTACTATTTGATAGACACACAGTCTTGCAACCGTTCAACATCTAAATAGCTTCCAAGTTAACTTTGCCGTTTTCCCCGAAATCATTAAAAATATGACGTTTTTGTCATAAAAATGCATCATTCATATAAGATTTGTCTGGGGTATACGAAAGAGTTTCCTACCATAAATATAAATACATAACAGTCCCCTTATCTTTCTACCATATTCCGAGAGTGGCCGATTCTGCTAACGAACCTAATTTTTCCGGCTTTTCTTGATTCGCAGGCTAAAAAAGAGGCGTCCTAAAATGTATCGGAATGTGTCAAAAACTGCCTTTCGTTGCCAGTCGCGAAATTAGTATTTCTATCTTTTTTGTATTGTCGGTTTGAGTTCAGTATACTCCGATAATATCATTTTCGGTTCTTGAAATCATGGTTTTAATTTTTTGTTGAACGATGACTGCTTTCGCTGGCAGAATTATCACCATCTACCTGATTGCGAGAGGTAAGATTGTACTACTATGCAGAAAAAGAACTTTTCTCGGGGCGTACCTCGTATCTCTGAGTCAATACAAAACAATGGTTTTCTGTCCAAAAAACTTTTTATATAATTATAGTTCATTTTTTATACATATTGCTTGTAAATAAGAAAGTAGCAAAAACGAGCACAACCTTGATGGCAAAAACAAGTATTATCTTATAATAAACTTTTGCTTTAGGCTTTTTTGACAAAAAAACTTCTAAGGGTTAGTTGACTTGACCTATAAATTTCCAGCTTCCAATGAAATGTGTGGTTCAGCAGAGTACTTCAACAAAATGAAATATCACTTTCTTTCCGTATGTATTTTGTGGAAGCATTTCAAGAAAAACAGACCATAAGTCATTAATATTCCATGACGTGAGCTTTTACAGCAGTATATCGGATCAATTATTGGTTACGAATGAACTTCTGCTCTTTAGCAATCATATCAAAATATTCAGAACGCAGAGTGCCAGATTTATATTTGCTCATGTTCCAACTTTCAGAATAAAATTCAGAGGTATGCGATTATTAAACTGACGTTTGATTTCGTAGACAACTCTGCTTATCCGACTAGATGATTATCAATGTTCTTATGATGTGTAACAATGACACAAATAGTGATGAACGTCCAAAATGTGGGATACTATAAGTTCTCATCAGACTCAGAATCAATCCTTATTTTGTTGATCTGATGCTCAAGTATCCAAAACACTTGCTTTTCAAACTAAACTTTTTAGCTTTGGCATCCGACGACGAAGACAGACTTCTGGCTGATAAGTTTCGCAATTACAATTCTTTGATAAGACCCGTGGAAGGTTTAAATGCTTCGCCTATTGTGGTCAATTTTGGTTTGGCCATGATTTTATTGATCAATGTGGTGAGAAAAGACCGTTTTCATTATTTTTATTTTAGTTGTGATTTTTCAAAACTTTTTTGACTCTCAACTTATGTGGGTCGAAAGACGTGTAGTGAAAAAATTTTTGGACACACTAACAGGTCTGCACAGCCAATGAGTACAAATTATTGGCTTGAAAGATCTGAATCAATGTATCCTTCGAAGTATTTGTAGATTTTTTAAATATAAAGACGCATCGGACAACAAAATTTGAAATGCAGTATGATTCTCTTGGACTGAACAATGAATGCTACATAATATTGTGCTACATAAATAGCTGCAAGACTGATCCTGGATGGTGAAACTTCCAGTCGTTCTCAACCATACGTATATCTGATTCAGCAATGAACGAATTTTTCAGGATGAAAAAAATCAGATTATGCAAACTAACGTGTGGTTAACAATGGTAATGCACCGAAAATTCTAATCAGACATGCTTTGTGAAATTAGTGCTTTAAGAGATGGCGCGATTATCAGTTAACATGGGAACCTGAGCTCTACGGACACATAAAGACCATCCGTATTCCGCCGGATAAAGTTTGGCTCCCAGATATCGTTCTTTTCAACAAGTGAAGCACTATTTTGTTCTTCATGTCAGTACACATTCACTGCTAGAATGTTTTTGCAGTGCTGATGGCAATTATGAAGTATCATTTTACTCCAACGTGGTTGTCGAATACACAGGCCGAATGTTATGGGTTCCACCTGCTATTTACAAATCTTCATGCACAATCAACGTCGAGTATTTTCCATTTGACCAGCAAGTGTGTGCTACATTTCATCTTTGACAGTTCCACTTATTTTCGCGGAAAACAGTTTTTTCATCCATTCAAACCCTAATGATTCTTACTTCCAGATGTGCACCATGACATTTGGCAGTTGGACATACAACCAAAACGAGGTACAGCTTAACTATTTGGACGGCAAAGACCAAGTGGAATTAAACGACTACTCTCACAGCGGTATCTGGGACATCATGGATGTGCCCGGCCAGTTGTCTAAAGGAAATTCTGAAATAAAATTTCACATACACATCAGGCGCAAAACGTTATTCTATACTGTTATTCTTATCATTCCTACTGTATTAATGGCTTTCCTTAGCATGATGGTAACAAATGACTGTTTTTTCTATGCTTCCACAATGTAACAATGTTTGTTTTTGGTAGGTTTTCTACTTACCGGCTGATGCATCCGAAAAAATTACGTTGGCCATTTCTATCCTGCTGGCTTTGGTCGTATTTTTACTCTTGGTTTCGAAAATTTTACCTCCAACTTCGTCAACAATACCATTAATGGCCAAATATTTGCTGTTAACTTTCGTCATGAATGTGGTCACTATATTAGTCACCGTGGTCATTATTAACGTTTACTTCCGAGGACCGTCGACTCACAGGATGCCACAGTGGGCTAGAAGTTTGTTTCTGAATTTATTACCAAGGTAATTTTATAAAAAAAGAGAATAAAGCGAACCGAATCAGTGAAGGGCCCACACGAATTTCATTGGATTTTAAGGTTCGCAGGGAGTATTTGCGAAACCCTGCACTTAACAATATAATTCAATCACTCAAAAAATATTTCATACAATTTTATACCAATTCCAGAGCCCTGGTATTATAAATATTTATTTCGAGTATGAACATGATCTTGAAAAACTTAGAGAAACTCTATGAAACTCGGTGAAACGTAAAGCAAAACTGATCAAATATGAAGAACTTCAAAATTTGTAAAAGTGAAATGAATAAGTATAATGATTCAGTTTTTTGTTACTCAGATTTTAATTTCTAAGGATCCAAGTTCCGTAGATAAAAATCTAAAAAACGAAATTTCTGAACATTCGGTGTGCTTGTTGTGGAAAGTTGTGTTGTAATAATGATGACATTTTCTGAGTTTATGAAACAGGAACAGCATAGCTGAAAATGCTGTATCTCAATCTTTGACTGGCTTTGGGTGGTTAAAGTTTCTATTAAAAATTTGCTTGACCTTCTGCAGATTTTCCTTGTGTGCCGCTGTATGGCAATAAGTATCAGCTTTTGGATATTTGTCTTCACGAGAGGTAGGAAAGTTTTCCGAACTAGTGCCCTGAAGTTGATATCAACACATTTTTCACCATTTATGGCATAAAACCATCATCCAGCTTGTGAAAAATCGAAAACTAATCAATATTGTAGCAATTCGAATTAGCCAACTGATCAAAATTAGTAGACTCGAAGCTTTTGACCAACCAGGCTGGCAATAGACAGGAACATTGAAATCCATTTGGTGGAAACTTTTGGCTAGCTCTAACCTTATTAATCAGGACGTGATCGACCGAGTTTTTGAACAGCTGGATGTGACTGTTGTGAACGGCCATAAAGCGAGATCAATTACGACAAAATTCCCAAAAACCGGGATAACAGGATCAACAGGCGAAAGAGAAAAAAACGAGTCATTTCTGACGATAACGAGACTCATGGGTCATTCTACGATCTGCACTATATGTGTTCCAAAACTTTTCAATATGAGCAAGAACTAGAGTTGGAGCTCCTGCCACAATGATGTGAAAATTTTCGACAATTGAATTTTAATAACAGACCGGGTTTTTTGAAACCGCTCATGAGCTATGGCGTTATGCATGCCGTGACTGACACGGGATCGCCATGGATGTGGAGCAGCCAAAATTTGCTGGTTATCGGACTACATGGGAGATGGGTGGATTTATTCTACTGCACATGCTATACCACTGTAATTCTTTCACATATAGCACTGGTCTCACGTATAATGTGAAACAAAAGTTCCTGATCTTTGCCGGAGCTCCTCATCTTCCATGTAGATGGGTTTGTAATGGATTTCCAAGACCTTATTATGATGTTTTGTCAATAATTTCTTGATCAATGTTTGAAGTTTGAGTTTGAGAAAATTAAGAGCTATATAGAGTCTGATGAACTCACAAATCTGATGCGGGTCAGCAAAGAATTCTGCATGGACTCAACAGATAGTGTACATGGAGTCAATACCTGGTAACTTCCAAGGACATATACGGATACCACCCATCAAAGGGATATATTAAAATACTCCAGAAGAATCCAGAGTTGATTTTATTTACTGACGCGGACTTCATTTGACAAGACTTGAGTGCACAGTTTTGAAGTGTGTATATGATCAATCCAGAGATCCCTGGGTGTGTAGAAATCCAATTTTTTTTCTTTGTCAAAAATCAGATTTACGTGTGTGTAGCTCACAATCGAATGAATCTCCATGCATAACTTTTCACGAAAGGAAGGTTGGCGTTTCTATCTGTCACCACAAATTTCATCAGCAAAATTTTCCAATAGAAACGAGGATATCCGTACTCCTTTATTAAAAAATTCTCCGATGGGGCAGAAAAAAGAAAAATATACTTGCTTGGATAGTTGCCAAGCTAGAAAAAGAACTGAACCAGATTTTTGAGAACTAGGGTTGGAGTTGGAAAAAATTCACTTTCGTTATATTGGATTTTCATTCTTTCTCAAAAAAAATCCCATTTCTGTGAGGAAGTATATTCTGCAGCATCGTGCATTTTGTCCTTCCCCTGGCATCAACTACAGTAAAATTTTTCTATATGAAAATTATATGCACCTGATTTCAAGTGTAAAGAAATGGTAAACCAATAGCTTTCTAACTCCCGACCGATTCAGAACTCCTGCCTCTCACACTAGCTGAAAAATAGTGAGGCAGGCATATTATAGTCATTTTCAGAACTATAAAGAAACCTGGGATTGGTTGTACTAACTCAACATGAGGCAAACCTCAACATCAGGAACAAATTGATGATCCTGAGTTTGACTTAATCATAATCTTCAAATTATTCTCTTTCAGTGCACAATAAATACTCACTTCAGGATTAACTACTAATGAGGTGTAAGTTCGAGTTTGAGAATGGCAGACATTTTTATATTTATTTGCTTTAGAGATAAAAAAATTATGCGAAAATGTTAGTGTAACCCAACAGCTCGAGTTGGGGATAATCTCGACATTGAGCTCGTTATAGTCCTGATGACAGTCGCCTTTTTGTTCGAGATTATCTTGAGCCCGAGCTCAGACCCCTTTAGTGCAACTGGGCCTTGGTTACAGTCATTAGGCACCGATCTGCAAATAGGAGAACAGGGTAAAGCATACAAAAATGCTCCTGATTCAGCCGTGCCTATATAAGGGGTGTGCGCCAAATCCCGCACCGGGTTCTCCCCAACTCTACTCGCACTCCCACAGCAACAGTACGACTTTTTTGAAAGCAGGACCGGAGCGACAGAGATGGGTGAAATGGCTTCCCTCCTGCAATCCCGCAAAAAGCGCTCTTTCTGCAAATTTCAGTTTAAATTCAAAAACTGTGAATGATGCTATTTTGTTGAACAGTTATATAGAAGAGAATAAATTTGTTTATAGGTTGTAATCAGTAGAACTTAAAGAGTGAATTCTATGCGATATGATATATAAAATGAGTGAATTAAACATATCTCGCACAATCGATTTAGTTCTAAGAAGATTTTTTGCTGTAGCTTTTTTTCTAAAAAAGCTGAGTGGAATTTTATGTGCCACTTTCCCACAGTTGATTCCTGTTTTATTGACACTAAATTTAGAAAAAACGGTCAACGGAGTTAGAAGCACACATGTGTGAGGGAAGACATGGGGGTTTCGAAAATGGAAAATTTGTTTTGAAAAAAAATTTTTTTGTCAACTTTTTTTGAATTTTTTGTTTCAAAAAACCAAGGTCCGGCCCTGTACTCTCCTCAAAATTTACGAGATCCACATGTTTGGTTGGAAAGTGTGTTGACGCACTCAGCTGCAGAATATACTTTTTCACAGACATGGAAAATTCTTTTTTAGAAAGAATGAAAATCCAATATAACGAAAGTGAATTTTTTCCAACTCCAACTCAAGTTCTCAAAAATCTAGTTCAATCCTTTTTTGGCTTGGCAACTATCCAAGCAAGTATATTCTTCTTTTTCTGCCCCATCGGAGCTAGTTCATCTCTTTTTAGTGGGCCTCAGCCATGCATTAAAACATTAGTAGAAGCACATTAAAGTTTTAAATTTGCTCATCTTCACATCAAAGAAAAAATATAAAACAATCTTAAAGCTACGAATTCTCACTTTCGATAAAAGTAAAAGGTGTGTAAACTACATAGAACTTGAAACACGTTGTGAACATAGTGTAAAGTGGCCGTTTTCATTGAATTCCCCATGATCAAGAACCCGTCAACCCAAAAAACCGCAGAAATACCGCGATTTTTTCTTGTGTCAGAGGGTCAATTCCTCTGACCTTTGGTCCTCTAACTACCTCACTTTTATTCTCTAAAGCTCCTTTGTTGTTAAAGTGGTTTCATTTATTCTTGGGCAAACAAACCAGTAAAACGGTTTGTGTCATATACATTTTTGGGTCAAAAAATACATAAATGGTGACGTGAATGTTTTGCATGCATCTGGCAAGTCGATGTTAGACGCGTAACGGTTTGTTTCATTATTATTATTACGTCTTATGGTGAACCGGTCGCGTTTTCCTTTGCGTCTTCGAAGAAGACTCGTGGCGACTGTGGAAGGATAGCGGACGCTTTTTATTGTTCGTATTGTTGTGTATTTTCGACTTCGCGTCGCGGACTCGTTTGGAGAAACTCCCGCGACCTGAGAGGACTTTCGACGTTCAAACTTTGTTGAGGAGACGAGTGAGTGTTAGTTCAAAAGGTAGACAGATCATTTTCTTAAGCTTTCAGCTTAGGTCGTGGATTAAGATACCCGAAGGTCCCTGGGACTCTGTGTACAGGGACTCAAGAAGGGTCAGCGACTTAGGGAGGCGTTCAGCATTCGTATTCATACTTTGGCATTTTGTATTTTCATTCACCACTTGCTCACGGTTGTATTTGCACTTTTGTCAGTTCCCAAAATAAATATCTTTGTTTCTTACGTCTCTGTGACCTGCAGTAGGATAGTATCTAGCACCGGGTTAGCGTCAGGGGCCGTACTAGATTGGATCTCCCAAGAACCGCAGCTAGGTAGCCGAGGGCATACGAGCACGTAATACGACATTGGTGACTTGTACAGCTACGAAGGTAAAGGATGAAGAAAGCATCAAAACCGAAATTAACGGTACGGAAACAACCTTGCAGACGCCCAAAGGTAACATTATCACAACCTGAAGTAAATAAAGAGGATCAAACTGAACGAATGGCGAATATGGAGGCGACTATCGAGCAAGTAGCAAAGAAATTTGCGAATTTACCCGAGGATGGTGATAAAGATCAAACTATTGATGCGGAAACATATGATTATGCGGATCACCGGATACAGATGTCCTCTGATTCAATATCATCTTTTGAGAAAATTAGTCTACCCCCCGAAACGAATGCGGTATCATTTTATAACTCAAAATATACGCCTACAGTACCAAAAACGGACGCGAAGGTCGACATTGAACCGAAACCGAAAAATGAAATGGAAAGGATAACGAGTGGAAATATACAGGATGTGGCCACTTTAGCCATCCTGGAATCCATGCAAAGAGCCGTTGATAAATCAACTAATGCTGTTAACGTGGAAAGAACGAAGGCGGCGTTACGAGAACAAGAAATACTGGATCAACTCATGCGAGAAAGAGCGGAACGCAAGTTATGGGAAGAAAAATTTCGGGAACAAGAACAACAAAATTCAAGAAAAATAATGGAAGAAGTTGAAAAGCAAATGCGGGAACTGATGAAGAAAATGGATAGAAGACCTGACGAAAGAATATTGAATACCGGAGATATGGAAATACTTCCGTCTGAAACGGTCAAAGACCATTTAGACAGGAGTTTGGAAGGAAAATTGAACTGGTTCGAAAACCACTTGGCTCAGGCTCAGACTCAAGGTGCCCAACATCGAATGATGGAAGAAGATATACCAACTACGTCATGGAATCAAGGAAGAGAGCAACCCATACCTGGAGGAAGTCCTCGAAATCGGCAAGAATATGGAAGATATTGTGAAGATCCGGAAAAAAGGATGAAGATAATTTTAAGCCGAATGAAAAATAAAGAAATATCCAATAAAATGGAGGCTGCAGAAATACTCAATTTTTTCGCCTGTCTGGAAGGCACATTCAAGCCTGAAGACACAGAGGACCTGAGAATTGAAGTGCTTTGGCGTTGTTGTGATTTTGAAACGTCGACTTATGTAGACAAAAATGGCAGCTATGAAGAAGGAAAAGCAAGCGTAATCAGAATGATCGCCCCCAAAATGGATACTCCTGCACTTAGAAGGGAATTACATGATATGAAAAAACGAAAAGGGGAAACTACGAAGGATTTTTTGCGACGAATAAAGACGTATGTACATTTATTGAATTACGAAAAAACAGAAAACGAAAGAAATCGAATTGTTATTGAAACATATTTTCACAAAGCCCCAGTGTACGTCCAAACTCGGATGGAAGGTCGGCTCCACGAATTCAAAAATATCGCCTCTTTGGCAGAATTCGTAAATAAATTGAAAGCCGATACGACGGCCTGGAAGGAATTCAGCGAAGAGCAGGAGGACGGCGAAGACGATTGGCTGAATCGAGTCTATGAAAACCGGAGATTTAATAATTTGCAGATTCGTCAGCAGGATAGTACTATAGGTCAACAACAACAAATTACAAGGCCTCAGCAAATTTTTCCACCTCCCCCAGCATTTCAAAACCCCGTATCTCAACAAGATATTATGAAGATGGTCAATGACGCAATCAGGAATCAGGGCCCTCCAGCTCCTAATCGTTGGGGAGTCAATAATAATTCTAATAATGCTCAATATAATAATCTACCTGATCGAGTTTTGGGGAATCCATATCGCCGACCGTATTGTTCATACCATAAGTCCAATAGCCACTCGTCCGAAAATTGTTTTATTCTTCACCCGGAATTGATCCAGCCAACGGATCAAGGGAGGCCGTGGAATCGTGGTAACAACTTCTATAATCGAAATTTCGACCATCGCGGTGGTTTCGTGAATCGTGGACGAGCCGGTTTTGCAAATTTTGGTCAACGAATGCCATACAATAATAATATCGAACAAAATCCAAACACAGCGTATTATTATCGTCAAAATAATGTCCCGCAGCCACCACCGAATATTGTACCACCAACAACATCGCAACCGATCAATAATCCTCCGAATAATTCCATAAACGTCATAAATTCACAAGAGGCTAAAAAATATGATAAACCAGAAATTATAGCCTTAGATGGAGTACTTATAGAAAATTATGAGTTAAGCTTGGCGAATGTTATCAGCTCCACTTCAGAAGCAAAGCCTAGACTCGCCAATGATAACGAACATTTATTTTTGGAAAATTTTCGCAAATGTCAACCACTGTTAATACCCGTCAAAATACGTGGAGAAGAATTCAAAGCTTTAATCGATACGGGAGCACAATCTAGTTTTATGCGGACAGATACAGCGTTGAGATTGCTGAATATATCAAAGACAAAATTTCCGATTTTGAATTCAGTAGTAACAGCGGTTGGAAAACGCGTAACAACATATGGTCCTACATTCATATACGTTGGAACTGGTTTTGGAAATTTTCTCGCTAGATTCGCATTGCTAGATAACCTAAATGAAGGTATTATATTGGGTCTAGATTTTCTAACCCATCCTAGTATACAGGCATCTATTGATTTTCGAAATGGCCACATACGCCTAGCGAATGTAGAAAGACAGATAATTAGTGAAACGCTATTCGACGATACACAAATACCGCCGCGGTTGCCAATTCCTGCAAATCCGATGGTTTTGGATCATGTACCCATAAAGGAGGAAATCAAGGAAGAAGATTTGCCTGAGTTAGAAAGTGATGACGACCAAGAACAAGTCATGCGAATTACCGAAATGAACGAGGAAACCTTTATTTGGACAAAAAATGGGACGTATATTCCCCCGAATACCACTTCCTTTGTACAAGCTGTGGTTTGGCCACAGAAAGATTGGACAAAGGGTCCCATAGTGATAGAAGAAACGGGGAAGAATACTTTGTTCGATGTTGATGCCTCAATTGTGGATGCCAGGGATAATAATTTCCAAATTCTACTAATAAACGAAACCAACAAGGGAATAAAATTGCGTAGTAACGAGCTAATAGCAAAATCCAAAACGAAATTCGTGGGGCCAGAATTTGACGAGAAGATACATCAACTTCAGTCCGAACCGCAAATTCAACAACAGAGCGAACCTGAATTTATCAAAATCATAACGCAATTAGTAAAAGAATCAAGTATTGATCGACAAGGGCAACAACAGCTTATGAACGTCCTACTTAAACATAGGCACGCATTTAGTATGAAGAACGACCCTCTAACGATGACTCATGAGGCACAACACAGAATCAATACAGGAGACGCGTTGCCGGTCCAAAAGCACTACTGGAGAGCCCCTATAATGCAAAGAGATATTATCCGCGAACACGTAAAGGATATGATGGAAAAAGGAGTCATTGAGCCCTCTAGAAGCCCTTGGGCCGCACCATTGTTTTTAGTGGGCAAAAAAGATGGCACGTGGAGACCAGTAGTCGACTACAGAGGAATCAATCAAGTGACAAAGGACGATAAATTCCCGATACCACGAATCGACGATTATTTAGATGCGTTAGGAGGTGCGCGCTATTTTTCGACTTTGGATCTAAAGTCCGGATATTGGCAGGTACCCATGCACTCAGAATCGAAAGAAAAAACAGCATTCATATGTCAAGACGGCCTGTTCCAGTTCAAGGTGATGCCGTTCGGTTTAAAAAATGCTCCCGCAGAATTTCAGCGTCTCATGGAGCGAATTCTTTATCCATACGTGTGGAAAATATGTTTAGTATATATTGACGACGTGATAATCTTCTCAAAAACAGTCGAGGAGCATTTACAAAATATAGAGACTATTTTTCGATGTTTGACAAACGCAAACCTTACATTGAAACCGGACAAATGCTCCTTTATGCCGGCCAGCGTAAAATTTTTAGGCCACATATTGGACAAAAATGGAATGTCAGTTGACCCCCAGAAAATAGAAGCGGTAAAAAACTTTGAAGTACCCAAGTCCATCAAGCAGCTGCAAAAATTTTTGGGATTAGTGCAATGGTCCAAACGATTCATACATAACTTAGCCTTTATCGCTCAGCCTTTATTTAAAGCCCTCGTAAAAAAGAATAGAAAAGAGAAGTTTGAACTTTCGGAAGAGCAATTAACGGCTTTTAGAGGGGTAAAAGATGCCTTAATGACGGCACCATTTCTGCGGTACCCAGTGTTCGATGGATCGGCAAATTTTGTAATTCAAAGGGATGCCTCGGGGACAGCGATAGGTGCGATTCTATATCAGGAAACAAAAAACGATCGCTGGATGATAGCATATTCAAGTAGAGTTTTAAACGACGCCGAGACAAGATATTCGACAACGGAAAGAGAGTGCTTAGCCGTAGTCTATGGATTCAAACAGTACCGACATTACGTTATGGGGTTTAGGGTCACAATTAGAACAGATCATAAACCACTTACCTGGCTCTCCGCAGAGAAACAACAAAATCAAAGATTATTGAAATGGGCTTTATATATTGGACAGTTCAACTACACATTTGAATATGTAGCCGGACGCGAGAACGCCTTTGCAGATTTTTTATCAAGATCAGAGGAAAAAGAAAAGGTCCAAAACAAGAAACCAGAAGGTAACGAAGAAATCGAGGATAAAAAAGTGGATACGGAACCCGAATGCATGGCAGTAACAAGAGCTATGACAAGACAGATGCTTGAACCAGAGACACAAGAAGTATTTATTGATCCTCCACCACCAACTCAACAAGAAATAGACCAAACGCCAGAGGAAGCAAAAAAGGAGTCTGACTTATTCTCTCTGGAACTGATCAAGAAACAACAGCGATTAGACCCAAAGTTGGTGGAAATTTTTCGGAATATTGGTGAAAACAGCTCAAAAAAATACTTCAATAGTTTTCACTTGGAAAACGAAGTATTGTATCGGGAAAGTATCCACGGAAGAAATCAATTAGTAATTCCTACCAAGCTTAGGCATCTTGTCCTACACCAGTACCACAGCGATACCTTGATGGGACATCAAGGGATAGATAGAATCATTGCCGCAATTGGGAATAAATTTTGGTGGTCAAATATGGAAGACGACATAATTAAGTGGATAAAATCCTGTGTCGTATGCCAATTATGTCGCCCAATAGCGAACCCAATTCAACCACTCAACCCTATACCCGTTTCCTATCCTTGGGAAATAGTAGCCACCGATGTGGTTAGTATTTCGCCCTTACGAGAAAAAAGGCCATATGTTATCGTATTCATGGATTATTTCACGAAATGGGTGGAGGCCAAGTGTATTCCCGATCAAAAAGCCGATACTATAGTAAAGGCCTTCATGGAGAAAGTAATTTATACCCACGGGGCGCCAAAACACTTGCTGAGCGACCAAGGCTCAGCATACATGTCCGAATTAATGCGCAACGTATGCGACCTTCTCAAAATCAAGAAAATAAATACGACACCATACCACCCACAATGTAATGGTATGGTGGAAAGATTTAATAGAACGCTAATTGAGCAGATTAGAAGAGTGGCAATTACCGACCCCGACGATTGGCCCCATTATTTGGAACAGATTTTATTTGCGTATCGGATTACGCCTCACAAAACTACAAAAAATTCCCCCCATAGCCTACTATACGGGCACGAGGCAAGGTTCCAGATAGACAACGAAATAGCGAGGCCCATAATTATCCAGAATAATTACGACACCTATAGATACATGTTAACGGAGCATCTCCTTAACACGTATAAAACTATAAATGAAAACCATAAAAAATCGGCGGCCGAAAGAAAATTACAGTATGATAAGAAGGCTCGCGAAAAGACCTTCCAAACGGGTGAACTTGTCCTCTATCAAAAGGGAATTATCAAAGGAAAGGCCGACACTACAAATGACGGCCCCTACGAAGTAATTGAAACACAAAATTTAGATAAAAATGTTATAAAAATACGCCGCGCTGGGAAACCAGATTCGCGTGTACAAATAGTCTCCGTAAATCGCGTAATGCCCTTTATTACGCGGATACCTGATTTTTACTGTAGTTCATAATTCATTTTATCGTTTTATTTGTGCGTTGTGTTCAAATTTTGTTTTATGTGTCCCTTTTTAATCTTCCGTGTATCATAATTTTCCCCATTTCTCCTCGTTTTTTCCCTTTGAATTTTTATCGTTCTAACTTATTTTTGGCAATTTTATGGCAGTTTTAGGCACTTGTAAAAAAATTACGACGCCGAAAATTTATTTTAATGGGCAAAAATTATATTTTTTCACGCGCTCGGTGTGAAGAAATGAAAATGTTTATAAGTCCCGAAAAAACCTTTCCCGAGTTATAGATCCCATAAAATCGAAGCTGTTATGGAGCTACTTTTTAGATTTCATTTGCAAAGTATTATAATATTCATTATTATCGTCGACTGGAGGATTTTTGAAGTTCAAATTCGAACGCGATATGGCCACGTCCAGTTTCGTCGAAGTAGACAGTAATTTCGGGCAACCGCAAGATCGCCAAGATAATACAAATTTCCGACTTAGTAGTAAGTGTGAAAAGGTTAAAATATGTGGTAGAAATTTTTTATTCGGAATAAGACTCTAAATTGACCGCGCGGCAATTTATATGCTGAGGATTTTGGGTATTTGAGAGACTGATCAACTCACCTATGTCCAAATTTATTCTTGTGCATTTGAGTCGTTTTGTTTCGAAATTATCACAAAAAATTGTAGTTAAAAAATTGTATGAAAATTTTAAGATTACAATGTTCGAAGAATGGTACGCTCAACAGATATCTTTAATTATTTTTCGTCGTTGTTCGGTGTGCCTCATGCGGCCATCGAGGAACCATTATTTCTTGCGCCCGAGAACATGAAAGCGTTTATCAAGGCGATAAATCAGTCAAAATTTAGAGGACGAGTAGTCATCGCGCTAGATACTGAAAGTGGGAGGAAACCCAAAACGGCGGGTTCGAGACCCAGCGACGCCTTACGGCTCTTGACAATTTCGACCATGTGTGGAAAAAACTTTATAATAGATCTAAAGTTTTGGGACAGAGAACATTTTCACAAGGTATATAATACAATTTTCCGCGAAGAAAACATCATCGTTGGTTTTCATATCCGAGAAGATATCACGTTAGTCTTGACTAGGTTCGGATATCTAGATCAAGAAAAGGAATTAGCCCGGAAAAGGCGTGACAATATTGACTACATCTTGTCGTGCTGCGTTTACGATCTAGAAATCGTCTTAGCCGAGATGAAAGATAAAGCGAAGACTAGAATGGTAGGAATTAGCCCGGAAGCCCTGAACTTGAAGGCTTTTATGACAGAACTTCTGTTTTTGTGGGCTGACGCTTTTAAGATTTCGTGGGGCCAACTGAGCTCTTTAGAATTTCGGCAGTTAATGGAAGCGGACAAACTAAACATAGAAGTTTTACGATACGCGACGCTCGACGCGCGCGGGTCTCTTCTATGTTTTTTGGCACTGTTACGATACGGGTTCGCTAGTGATGTGCAAAATTGCTTCAGACTATATCCTCATGATACGATGGAGCCAGAATTGGTATCCGATTTAGCCCGAAGGTTTCGAGAAACGTTTGAAGACAAATATACGGACCCGCAGTGGAAAGGCGCATATGGAATTGAAGAAATGACTGGCAATATCAATGCGTTGTACTTTATGATGCCCGGGGAAGCCATATCAACTTATAAATTATCGGAAGAGCAAACGGCTGGAAATTTCTATTGCCCTCCACATTTCTCGAATAGCGAAAAAGATCCGCAACCAGTACCCCGTGGTTGGTACCCGTGGATAGAAAGAAGAGTGAAAGCATCACGAAAAAGAAAAGATACTGAAGAATCGGAAATAACGCCCACCAACGATTGGGACCTAGAAGATATAATAGCGGCGCGACAGTTTGGACGTCCAATAGAGCCACGAGAAATGGAAATGAAGCAAGGAAGGTGGCCCAATAAAGTGATCCATTTTACGAATAAATTGCAAGAACAGGTATCGTCGCTCAAGGACTACTACCATAAAAAGATCAATCGATCAATCGTTCCCGTGGTCAAGGAGTTGTACGAGAAGAATATAAATCCTATTATCTATTTCTTGTGGCCTCACTCGGCGCAAGAATGGAGATCTTGGGTCCCTGGATTTACTTCGGGTATGTGGTCTACTGTATGGAGAAATGAGCAAGAGCGGATAGAATTTATGAAATGGATGGGCCAAGACCTTCTAAATAACAAAATGACCGATCAGGCAGAGCAAATGATGGAACGATATCCGAAGGTACGCACGCAGAAGTCGGTCCAAAATACTTTCTGTGTCCTGCCTATAAAATGGATACCGCGTTCCTTGAAAGAACCAGAGGAAGAAATAGAAACGGATTTACGCGATAACTCTATTTATTTTTTGAACCATAACTTTTATAACGTGTTTCATTTTTTGCATATTCACGCGGCGAGCAAAAATCTCATTTATTGGAATGTTTCCGCATCCATATTCGAGGCTAAGGACCTATGGGTCCCAAGCACTTCTGCAACTTTTAAGTCAGTAACTAAGTGGGACGATTCGGATCTGTTTCCCCAAGTAGAAGTTGTGGTCCCGGCTAGCCAGGGTCCTATAGAAGGAACTTCGAAGGAGCAGACAGAAAACGTACCCTCTAAAAACGAGAATTTGAATGTTTCAGGTGTCGAAATGGACCAGGAAAAGCCCGTGGAAGTAATTATCGCGGATTCCCCCACAGCCAACGCGCCCATTGACGATAACAAAAACGTCGGGGGAGAAGAAAAATTGATGGAAATAGTTGAACCCCAACGCGAGATACAACCCAATGTGGAAAGACTGACAGAGCAGATAAAAGAAATGCGAGAAAAAATAGAGACGTTAGAAAAAGAGAAGTATGGGAAGGCCACGATTGAGCTGGCAAAACAACTGGAAACTATCAACGCCGAAGAAGAGGAGACCAGCGAGGAGCCATATGTGGAAGTCGTTTCTGAAATCGGAAGTGAGGACGAATCTCCTGAAACTAACGTTCTGCCCGCACCGCCGGTTTATGCCAAGGCTGGTGGGCAGAGTGTAGAAAACATAACTAATCCTACAAAGTTTGCGAGAGTAATGCATAATAAAAGGCAAGAAAAAGAAAATCGAATATCGAAAGAAGAAAACAGAGCCGAATTGGACCAAGTGAAGAGCGGGAAATTTCATCAACCGCCTGGAAACCCGAACGATAGAATCAAGTACCGACGAGGCCTCGGGAAACGCGGGCAGCTCTTGAAGAAAGCTTTGAAAGAAGGAAAGTACGTCGTCGATTTTCAATATGGCAGAGTGTCGTTGTCGAATCCGTGCGTTCAGAAGTATCTTGCACATATGGATCCTGCTTTGGATGAAGAAGTGGCTCTTATGACCACGGATCTGATAAATCGTATTTACGACGAAGCGGGAGTAGAAATCGAAACTATACGCTATTATGAGCTGCAATTTCACGTATTGCAGGCCAATTTACCAGAAAAATTGTGGAATATATTCGAGAGGCAATTGACAGAATGGGCCACAACTCGGGCTCCGGAGAAAGCCTATGAAGCCGCAGTGTGGGCTTGCGCCTGCCTATTTATGAAACTGTCGTGGTTGGGCAGGATTCCGCAGAATTTCGCTGGATTCCATTACCAAGCTCATGCTTACGTTGCCATGAAACTGCGCCGCGAGTTTAATGCGGGGCAAGAAGGACCAGCTAGTAATTTTCATACGCTATACGCCTCTTGCCAATCCAAGGCATCAGGGTTAGCATATACAATTGCGAAAGCCGTACTCCAGGATAAAAAAGACCCGGAACCAAATTATACGAATATTCAAGTTTGGAAGAAAGAGATCAATAATACGGATCCGCGAATACGCTTTTGGGAAGTTATTGATAGAAAGAAAGCTCCCGATCTACTGGAACTCGAGAAAAAGTTGAAAAAGAAAATCGGGTACCGAGTCAAGCACCCCTACAGCAGGCCTGCGGCAGGTAAGGTATCCAGACATTGGACGAGAAAAGACGATGATAAGCAGAAAAAAGAAAAATCGGCTACGCCAGAAAAAGAACGAAAAAGGAGATATGAAAGTCGGCATCGGGACGAAAGTCGGCATGAAAAGTCGATGTCAAGAGAAAAAAGATGGAGAGAGAATGAGGAGGAAAGCTGGCGTAAAGAAATTGAGGAATACGAGGAGAAATTCGAGCGAAAAGAGAAAGAAAGAAGAGAAATGGAGGAGAGAAAAGAGAATCGAAAATCGCGAAGCCGGAAAAGAACACCCGGATATTATCAGCATGATGATCGATTGGACGTGTCCTATTCCAGTCGGACGGCTTCACTGGATAGGCCTAGGGCCAACGAAGCGAGTCAACAGGGAGTATCAATGGCCGACCCTAATGCAATGATGATGGCGCAGCAACAACAATTGCCGTATATGCCGCCAAATTATCCGGGATTACCTATGGTAGGAGTTGACTGTATGACTCGCCCTCTCTTTTCAGGTCAACTATTGCCCAATACAATGATACCTCCGCCACAGCAATTTCAAGTTTCGCAATTTCCGGTTTTGCAATTCCTGCCGGGCCAACAGCAATATTATCACCAGTTCTTGGTTCCGCCCGGAATACAAATGCCGCCGCCGTCAGTAATTCCGCCGATACGCAACGTGCAAGGCGAAGAAAGGATGGAAATTCCGGGTACGTCGACGGGAATGCAAGTGCCGCAAGGACCACCGCCGATAGGAAACCCCGAATATATATCGCCGCTGAAGAGAGATCAAGGTATCGGTCAGCCGGGGCGGGACCACAGCGGTCATCGACAGAAGTAAATTATTTGTTAATAATGACCCCGCTCTTTGTGAGGTCAATATAAGCGTAATTCTTTCAAGTTGTAAATTTTTCGGGTATTGCTTAGATCACTTATCTTTTCCGAGCGTTAGTATTACAAAATAAGAAACCGGTTGTGCCTCTTTAAAATTGCCTTAAAATTGCCTTTTGTACTAATCTCAGTTTGTTTCGTTTATTCTTTCTCTTCGTCTGTGTTTTATTTTATTTGAACCTGCACAAGCACATTTTGTACCTCATTTTTTGGTGAACTTGTAAACGATAATCCAAATCTCGTATTGGCGTAAATTTTGGCCTTTCTTTTTCCTTCCAATGTAGTGGCCAACTAGCATCGTGCAGTGTGTAGGCAGCTTTCGCGTAACCATTTTTCACATTTCTCTTTACCTTTTTTCCAAAACATATTTTCAATTCAAAATTCCTTTTTCTTTATGGCACAAACCGTGTTACTGGTTTAAGTTTACCCTTCAATAAGGCAAAATCACTTTAACAACAAATACCATAAACATTTTTGATTCAAAATCTAGACAGCCAAAGGGCCAGAGGATTTGGTTTTCGGGCATCCTTTCTCCCTGGGGGCAGATAATACCAAAGGCGTTGGGGGGGCCAGTGTCCGGCCAAGGGGCCAGAGGAGCAACGGCGGCGAAAAATTGCGAAAGTCTTGCGGGCTCTCCACCGTCAACACCCCCCCTCCGGAGAGGACGGAGACGAACGCCAAAATCGATGAAGGAGGAGCCGCCGATAAAATACACATCGACGGCAGTGGGGAGCGGCCCACAACTTAACCCGAGCACCGCGGGGGTCGCCGCCGGTCAAACGATTTTAATTTTTATTTGATCAAATTCGGCCCGAGCGCCGCGAACGCTATTCGTTCGAACATTTTATTCTTTGTTTTATTCGGGGACAACTGGCCCACGGGGCATTCTTATTTTTGAACTTTTTAGCGTCGGGGGTAGCACCCGGCGCCATTGGCCCCATGGTGGAACGACACCGTTTGAAACGGACATTTTATTTTTTATTGTATACACATTGCGTCAACGGCGCATAGCATCGTCTTTTTGGAACGATTGGAGGCGTCGGTCGTCGGCGTCGAGGGTCTGGGGCCCTTGGGGGACCTCCTGACTTTTCCCTTCGCTGGCGGGAAAAGTCTTGCCTTTGGGGGGGAGGGATGTCAGAGGGTCAATTCCTCTGACCTTTGGTCCTCTAACTACCTCACTTTTATTCTCTAAAGCTCCTTTGTTGTTAAAGTGGTTTCATTTATTCTTGGGCAAACAAACCAGTAAAACGGTTTGTGTCATATACATTTTTGGGTCAAAAAATACATAAATGGTGACGTGAATGTTTTGCATGCATCTGGCAAGTCGATGTTAGACGCGTAACGGTTTGTTTCATTATTATTATTACGTCTTATGGTGAACCGGTCGCGTTTTCCTTTGCGTCTTCGAAGAAGACTCGTGGCGACTGTGGAAGGATAGCGGACGCTTTTTATTGTTCGTATTGTTGTGTATTTTCGACTTCGCGTCGCGGACTCGTTTGGAGAAACTCCCGCGACCTGAGAGGACTTTCGACGTTCAAACTTTGTTGAGGAGACGAGTGAGTGTTAGTTCAAAAGGTAGACAGATCATTTTCTTAAGCTTTCAGCTTAGGTCGTGGATTAAGATACCCGAAGGTCCCTGGGACTCTGTGTACAGGGACTCAAGAAGGGTCAGCGACTTAGGGAGGCGTTCAGCGTTCGTATTCATACTTTGGCATTTTGTATTTTCGTTCACCACTTGCTCACGGTTGTATTTGCACTTTTGTCAGTTCCCAAAATAAATATCTTTGTTTCTTACGTCTCTGTGACCTGCAGTAGGATAGTATCTAGCACCGGGTTAGCGTCAGGGGCCGTACTAGATTGGATCTCCCAAGAACCGCAGCTAGGTAGCCGAGGGCATACGAGCACATAATACGACACTTGTGGTCAGAAATCTCTTCCCCTAAAAATCACAGAAATACATTTGTATACACTCAATATAAATTTGTGTGTAAAGTTATCGCATTTATTAAATTCCCTGTCGTCGAAGACCCATTCCGCAAAAAATCACGAAAATACGCTTGTTGACACCCGGGATAATTTTTCTACGTTAGGTGACCGCATTCATTGAATTCCCCGAGGTCCAAAACTCCTTGCCCCAAACTATTACAAAAATACGCTTGTTTACACCCGAGATAATTTTTCGTGGAGAATGACCGCGTCAATCAAATTCCCAATGGTCAGAATCCATTTCCTGCAAAAAGTCATGGGAGTACCTTCATTTACATTAATGATGTTTTTTATGTAAAGTGGTCGCATCCATTGAATTCGCTTCGATCGAAAACCTCTTCCACCAAAAAATCACGAAAATACGCTTCGTTACACCCGGTATATTTTTTTTGTGTAAAGTGATCACATTCATAAAATTCTTTGTGGTCGAAAACCCCTTCTTCAAAATTATTACTTAAATACGCTTGTTTACACCCCAGATAATTGTTGTGTAAAGTGACTGCATCTACTGAATTCCCAATGATTGAAAACTCCTTCGACCAAAAAATCACACAAATACGCTTATTTACACTCACAATAATTTTTTTGTGTTAAGTGACCGCATTCATTGAATTCCCCATGGTCAAAAATCCCTTCCACCAAAAAATTACAAAAATACGCATGTCTACACACAGAATAATTTTTCGTGTAAAGTGACTGCGTCAATCGAATTCCCAATGGTCGAAAACCCCTTCTAGAAAAAGACTAGGGAAATACCGTTGTTTTACCCGCAGGATAATTTTTCGTGTAAAGTGACTGCGTCCATTGAATTCCCCGCGGTTGAGAATCCTTTCCATAAAAAATCGCTGAAATAGGCTTGTTTACACTCAAGATAATCTTTTGTGTGATGTGACTGCATCCATCGAATTCTCCATAGCTAAAAACACCTCCTCACAAAAAATCGCAGAAATACATTTGTTTACACTTAAGATGACTTTTTGAGTGAAGTGATTGCATTCACTGAATTCCCCGCGGTCGAAAACGCCTTCCACCAAAAAATCACGAAAATACGCTTGTTTACACTCGGAATAAAATTTTGCGTCAAGTGACCACATCCATTGAATTCCCCATGACCGGAAACCTCTAGCACCCCTAAAATCCCAATAAGGCTACCGGTTCAATTGAAACTGCAAAAAATTAGTGCA
This sequence comes from Romanomermis culicivorax, assembly GCA_963922205.1. NCBI lineage: Eukaryota > Metazoa > Nematoda > Enoplea > Mermithida > Mermithidae > Romanomermis > Romanomermis culicivorax. The sequence continues at coordinate 1,776,696 of CAWUHX010000019.1, forward strand.
TTATGCTGTAAAAAAATTTTTTTTTGAAGCTGTTAAGTTTATGTAACAAAATCGCCAAATTTCGCGGTTCTAGGGACTTTGGACAACAATATAATTTAATTGAGGCCATATTTCAAAAAAATAAAAAATCGCATTTGAGATTGCACCCCCAATATGCTTAGGCCGAAGTATGGAGGTTGGATATGGCACACCCATTGCTGGGCATGGTGGAACTGGGAGGCCTAAAAAGTGCGTTGTTTGCATGTTTTTGGGGCCCCACCGTTATGATCCGGATGACATTCAAATTATACCGAACTTGAGATCAAACCGAGTGGCCTTTTTGTTCGAGATTACCTTGAGCTCGAGCTCAGACTCCTCTAGTGCAACTGGGATTTGGTTAAAGTGATTAGGCACTGATCTGCAAATGGGAGAACAGGGTAAAGCATACAAAAATGCACCTGATTTAGGCCTGCCTATATTAGGAGTGTGCGAATTCAGTTTAAATCCAAAAACTGTGAATGATGCTATTTTGCCCTGCAAATTTCAGTTTAAATCCTGCAAATTTAAGTTTAAATCCAAAAACTGTGAATGATGCTATTTTGCTCAATAGTTAAATAGAAGAGAATAAATTTGTTTGTAGCTTGTAATCAGTAGAACTTACGGAGTGAATTCTATATGATATGTTATATAAAATGAGTGAATGAAACGTATCTTGCACAATCAATTTAGTTCTTAGAAGACTTTGTGCTGTAGGTCTTTCTTCTAAAAAAGCTGAATGGGATTTTATGTGCCACTTTCCCTCAGTTGATTCCTTTTGTTGACACCAAATTCAGTAAAAATGTTTAACACAGTTGGAAGCAAACATGTGTGAGAGGGGACATGGGGAAACTTCTACGAGTGTTTTGAAACTGGAAAATTTGTTATGGAAAAAATTTTTTGGTCAACTTTTTCTGAATTTTTTGTCTCAAAAAATTCTAAAACAACAAGGTCCACGCCTGTACCCTCCTAAAAATTTCAGAGATGCACATGCTTGATTGGAAAGTGTATTGATGCACTCAGCTGCAGAATATACTTTTTCACAGACATAGACAATTTTTTTGCGAAAGAATGAAAATCCAATATAAAGGAAGTGAATTTTTTCCAACTTTGACCCAAGTTCTCAAAAATCTAGTCCACTTCTTTTTCTAGCATGGCAACTATCGAAGCAAGTATATTCTCCTTTTTTCTGCCCCATCGGGGCATTTTCTAATAAACTAGTTCACCTCTTTTTAGTGGGCCTCAACCATGCACGAAAACCTTCATAAAAGCATATTGAAGTTTTAAATTTGGTCATCTTCACGTCAAAAAAACAATAAAAAACCACCTATTGAATTCCTCATGGTCTAGAATTCTTCAACCCAAAAAATCGCAGGAATACCTTTGTTTACACTCGATATGAATTAGTGTGTAAAGTGATCACATTTATTAAATTCTCAGTGATCGAAAACCCCTCCCAAAGAAATTTTTTTTGTGTAAAGTGATCACATTCAATTCCCAATGGTCGAAAACCCCTTCCACAAAAAAATTACGAAAATAGGCTTGGTTAAATCCAGAATAATTTTTTTGTGTAAAGTGACGCATCCATTGAATTCCCCGCAGTCGAAAACCCTTTCCATAGAAAATCACAAAAATATGCTTGTTTACACCCGGAATAGTTTTATATGTAAGATGATCGCATTCATCAAATTCCCCATGGTCGAAAACCCCTTCCACTGAAAAATCTCGAAAATACGCTTGTTTACTCACGGGATAATTTTTTGTGTAAAGTGATCACATTCAATTCCCAATGGTCGAAAATCCCCTCCACAAGAAAATTACGGCAATACGCATGTTTACACCCTGGATAACTTTTTTGTGTAAAGTGAAGCATCCATTGAATTCCCCGCAGTCGAATACCCCTTCCACTGAAAAATCACGAAAATACGTTTGTTTACTCACGGGATAATTTTTTGTGTAAGGTGATCACATTTATTGAATTCCTCGTGGTCGAAAACCTCTTCCAGCAAAAAATCACGAAAATACGCTTGTTTACACATTGGATAATTTTTTTTGTGTAAAGTGTGTAAAGTATTGAATCCCCGCGGTCGAAAACTCCCTCCACTGAAAAATTACGGAAATACGCTTGTTTACACCAAGGATAATTTTTTGTGTAAAGTGACCGCGTCCATCAAATTCCCAATGGTCGAAAACCCTAGCAGCCCAAAAATCCCAATAAGGCTACAGGTTCAATTGAAACTGGAAAAAAATTAGTAGTGCATTATGCTGCGAAAAATTATTTTTTTGAACCCATAAGTAACAAAATTGGGGAATTTGGCGTTTTCCGGGACTTTGAACAACTATATAATTGAATTGAGGCCATATTTCAAAGAAAAAAAAATTCGCATTTGAGATTACACCCCCAAGATGCTTAGGCCGAAGTATGGAGGTTGGATATGGCACACCGATTGCTGGGCATGGTGGAACTGGGGGGCCTTAAAAAGTGCGTTTTTTACCCGTTTCTGGGGCCCCACCGAGCACCACTTGCAGATAGAGGCGAAATGACAAAAGGCACCCCATAGTTTGCCTCTATGCCCGAAATTATGAAAAAAACCCGAAGGTTCTAGGTCTTACCGTTTTGGCTCTAGAGGGGGGACATGAAATTTAGGGGCCAAGTATATTATAGGTTGACGCTATCGCGCCACCTATGATTTTGGAAGAGTCTTACATTTCATGTATCAAAACCTGATTTGCAGAATATGTGGAATATGATGATGCTATTCGATACAATATTAAGGCTAAAGTTGATTGCGTGTGATTTGTGGGGAAAAAGTACTGGTGAACCTTGTGAGGAATCGACTGAAGTAGTGTTGACAATAAACCGTAAGTTTTCAGATGGGCCTCCAAATGCAAAGGAATTCACTGGCATATAAGTGACATGCATCGTATGCAAACATTTTTGTTTTGCAGTTTTAATCCTGGGAAAAGAAGATATCCGCTTACCATGCAGCAGTGGACTATCTTTTTCTACTGAAGATGAAGCTTGCTCATCGTATATAGGCAGTATGTTGATGCTTTCAATCGGCTCAGCGCCATCGATCAGTTAGAAACCCAGAAGAATCAGCTATACTGGATTCATTTCGAGAAGATCGATGCGGTCGGAGTTTCGGCTAACGCATTCTTACTAAAAATCACGAAATCAATATTTATATCTTGAAATAATTGGAAAGAAGTCTGTATCATGGAGGAAAAATTTATTGAATAGAGTAAACCGCCTTCCATAATTTTGAATAAAGTTTTGGCTGCGACTTCGCTGCATCGATCGTTTCAAAATGAATGGAGTACAGAAGTCAATCGTTTTCCCCGCATTGACATAAAACGGCAAATATAATGTTACTTTTGAATTGAAAACAGGCGAATCAGGGTTAGAAATCGAGCAACCAATCAAAAAATTTAAGTTCTTTACCAGCAAAAGCTTCCGCGATTGTTTATTAAATAGGTTACTCCTCATGAAACGTCCACGCCATCTACGACAGTATCGGAAGAGACGATCGAGACTTCGGCGACAGTTCTCCAATGGAACCAGTCGATCTGAGGTGTCCATCATTTCGCTCTATCGTTCATTAGCTTCGCCGTCGCCGAATAGGCGTTTGAGTCAGCAGACCAATTCGTTTTCTCATCATCCGCACTGCGCTCTTTTGCCAGACAAGTAATGCAAAATGTCATGCGTTGGAGTGCGTAATGTAATTTTGACATCGAATTTACCTAGTACAAGACTGGACGGTCGCTCTGAACGATCGAATCGATGTTCTATGACGCAGCAACAGTCGCCGCGAATTTCGTTGAATTCGGCTTTTGTAGACGACAATAATTGCGAAATTCACAATTGGAGAAAATATGGCGCTAGGGAGCAAATTCTGGACAATATTTTACCACCAGAGGCGAACAAAGCTGTTGAAGCGTTAGAATATATAACAGGTCATTTGAAAAAAGATGAAGAATTCAAAATGGTAAGTGTGCAGGTACGGAATGTAGAAAATACGGAATTCGAGAAGGGCCATTTGATTTTTTTCGTCGTAACTTGAGATACGAGTGTGAAATTCTCAATGATCCCTCAAAGTCGCCCTCCTTAAATCAAATTTTGGATCGCATGAAAAGATCGAGCTAAATTGCACACGCAATATCAAAGTTTACTAGGGTATCTTGTTTAAAAAAAGAAAGCATCTTGACTCTAAAAACAAGAAATCATCGTGATTCAAAAAAGGGAACGATATTGATTAAAGGAAAAATCTTTTTTTTTTAATCAAGATGCGCTTTATTCCCTGCTTTGAAATTGGGATGCACTTAATTTCTTTTTCTATAGTCTGTTTTTTTAAATGCTTGTAACCGAAAAAAGATGAAATGAAGTATACATTTCTTGTTCAATTACCGCGCGTGCGCACACTATACTGTATTACGGGAAAAAACGCGGTAATTGAAGTTATTGACGGAATTGAAGGCTATTTGTTGGGAAAAAAGTTGGAAATAAGAAAAGGTTTTCGCACATGGTTCTCCTTTAATGAAAAAAAATCGGGAATCAAGATCGTGATACAATCGGAGTGTTTCAGAAAGTTCAAATCTCAAAATCCGGCGCATCGCGCCGCAGCACTGGTCATTTGCTTAGCTTCTTCTGCGCAGAGCGAATATTTTTTTAACCGTGCGAAATTTTTTCCGGACGTTTCTCGCATCGGACGGAAATTATTTTTAAAAGAGTTATCGAGTCAAGTTTAGAGTTAAGTCACGGTTTACAGCCGCCGGTTAATCGATTCCTGACATACAGTCAATAACGATACTAACTCGGCACGAAATTCTGGATGCGTACTTACTTTCAGCATTTTTTCGTTACAAGCATTTGAAAAAAACAGACTATAGTTACGACGAAAAAATCGACCCTCCTCGGATTCCGTGAGAAAAAAACATATAAATTTGCGAAAGACCTTATTGACATTCTAATCATAGTTCAAATAATGAAATCATGCTATGATGAGTTTGTTTTTAAACCTCCAATAAAACCATGACGATCAGCAATTAAAGTAAGCCACTTGATTTGAAAATTCACTAAAAACTAAAAATGCTCGGTAAACTTGACGCAGAAGATTTCTAAATCCTGATATAATCCAGACTCGGCCCCGATATCGGAACAGATGGCCAACTTTGATTCTGATTACGATCCGAATACAGCAAACAAATTTTTCAACTCGAATTTTCTAGTATTCGGGCTGGATTCGGACAACAAAAATATCTGAAATGCAAATCTATTTTGAGTTGGAGTGGGAAAATGCCGCATGGAGGGACTTATAATTTTCAAACTAAATTCAAACTGAAAACAAAAACTGAATCACTAAAATATAAGGCTGATTCTGGTTATGATCAAAAAAATCTCGACTAAAAACTTTTTGGCTAGGCCCAATATCTGCGATAAAGTATTTAAAAATTGGTCAAATTTGGAGCCATTGACCGGGGTCCAAATATTGATTTGACTTCACATTTCTATTGAATATTCGACAAAATTGATCTGAAAATATTCCGTGTGGGAACTACAGAGTGAAACTGCGTTTTTGATCGATGTAAAATCCAAGGTGGATAAATTGTGAAAGTTTATGTAGAGTAAATCAGTTTCCTCAGCATTATACTGAACAATATTTCTTGTCAGGGTATTTTTCATGTTATTCGAGATTTTATGGAAGGAATGCGTTTTCGCATTTATCAAAGTTTTTTGTGTTCAAATGTGAAGTATTATGCTAACTCGCGTCTATCTCGTCCAAATTAATTAAGCTTTTCAGAGATGAATCTAAATGCAATCCGCTATGCAGATTTTACGATTTTTATCCAATATAAATTTAATAGAGAATTTCAAGTTCGTAGTAAAAATCAAAAATTTCGATTAGAACACCTCTAAATTTTTAAACATAATTTCGATCTACGCTGGATCAAGAACAGAAATATTAGAAACCTCGACTCTGTCTTTATCAAGTGTCAGAATTATATCAACGCTCAAAATTTTCCTGATTCTTTTGAATGCGTTTTTAGCAAGCAATAAAAGTAAGAATGTCAGAATATTTGGCTTAGTCTGATTTGTTGTTCATGAAGTCATACTGAGAAGATACTTTTTACCCTACAGGTCAGGGACGAATGGAAATATATTTCAACCGTTTTGGATCGACTATTACTGTATACGTTCTTTGGTGTGACGGTCGGTGGGACAATGGGCATTTTACTCAGCGCACCAAACGTCTTCGATTACGTGGACCAAACAGCTATCATAAAATCCTTGCAGGACAGGGCTAATTCCAAATATGTAATGACTGAATGATCTAATGATATAAAATGTCAAACAAATGCAAATTTTATACAGTTTCTCGTGAACAGCAATCGACTCATGAATAAATATTTGAAATATTTTGCATAATCAACTAGATGATCGCGAGCGAACATTTTCCGGTGGAATTTCTGACTTGGAATGTGCTAACGTGATTTTGATAGCGCAGAGTGAGCTGAGTCACTTGAACTGTATTATAAGTCTGTTTTTCTTGAAATGCTTCTAAATAACAGAACTGGAAATCAAGTCGTGATTCATATTTTTTCCGACTTAGTCCAAAACCAAATGTCACAAATGACCGATTGTTTGTTGGCTACTCAACCAAGCTTCAATAACACTTTATAAGTGCGTTATACAACTAATGTCATCTTTACAAGTGGGCCTTATTTACACCAAGATTTTAATATGCGATAAATAAAGATAGTTGACTTGAATGATGACAAGGCATAAGACCGACATCATCCTCAACACAGAAGTCCGAGAAAAATAATTCGATATTGCAGCTTTTTATACGTGAACGTAGAATAAGTGATACTGGTGAGTTGAAACGAACATTATAGCGTATGTCTAAATGCCTATCTCTGGAAGAGCCATTGTTTTAAAAGTTGGTGATTTTTCTAGCGGTTCACCATTTAATCTATTTTTCAACATTACATTGTATTTTCCGAACTGTGATTCTATTGTGAACACCTCGATCGCAATACAACATCATGATTGATCTTACTTTAATTCAGCTCATTAGCAAGATGATTACAGTAGTGCTATCTAACATATTTATGTATTCATCAGATTTTACATCAAAACATAGTTAATGAGACTCAACATCTTGTGGATATAGGCTTTTGACATTTCAGAACAAAAATGTAGATAATTTTTTCCTTAGGCACCGAATATCAAACAGTCATTTTTTGGTCACATATTCGTTAATTATTATTCTATAAAAAGAGAAACAAACATGAGACATTGAATGTGTACTCCCGCAAACTGGTTTCAAGTTTTTCGAGTACCCGAAAACTAGCTTGTCGAGCACAGCTACTCTGACATTTGTTCGATATGTTTGCTGAAACTTTTTTCACAATTTGTTTGTTTATAAGCTCTGTGAAAAAAAGCAATGCAACATTGCCGGCAAAGCTAATTCGTTTAAGAAACTAGCTAAATTATCCGGCAAAAAACAACATCATCAAATTCAGACAATAACTTTTGCATTTTTTCGTGTTCAAAAACTAGTTGAATTCGAACCAATGTGATAGACCCATAATTTCACGTGACGAAACCACAAAAAAAGCAAAACCTGACGTTTATTTTTGTGAATTACGTATGCCCATGCATATAGCGGAATGACTCGACGTCAATGTTTGACAATTATTGCCAAAAAATATTGTATGGATCAAGAGTGATCATTAACAATTTCGTTATTAGGTGCTTAAAGATTTTTCACATTGTCTGTTAATTGTGAAATTGGAATGGGGACCACATTTACTTACGGTGAATTGCACTGGTCTGACATAACGATCATTGCATTGTATTTTTCGTTTGTGTTCGGAATCGGTATATGGGTGAGCGAAAGTGTTTAATTTTACTAGATTATAGGGATGTCAGTTTTATAAAATGTGAATTGAATAAATCAAGTTTTGATAATTGCAGAAAAGTGCTCAGCTCAATTGAACTGGTCTGGCCAACATTGAACGAATGAGGGTCTTTTTAAATGTAAGGTCCGAAATTCTAAATATTAAAATCCACAGCGACAAAAGGGATAATGCACTAATCAATTTCATGTACCATTTATTCCCACTGATATTTGTATAAATACAGTGAAAAATCCAATATTAAGTTTTTATGGATTTTAGAATTCTTGGTATTCAAAATTCGTAGAGTTCTGAATTTTCCTACACAAATTAAAATACCTGATCAATATATTTCCCAAATCACCGTTATAGAATGTTTCATGAAATTCAGAAATTAATCATTTCCCGTCCCTTGTGAGAAATGTTTGGATGTATTTTCAAACATTTTCGTTGCCATAATTGATTTCACTGATTCTATCTATTCCGTGTGGTTCAAGAAACGCCTGAATAAGATCAGCACAGTCAGTTTTATCAAGGAGCTTTAAAGTCCATCTGAGCTGCGCAGCACTATAGCTTGTCTCAATATGTTATAGCATTGTCGTTGCGTAAGCTCAGCTTTCCCGATACGTTTTGTGTGTATGAGTCAAGCTACAGCTGAGTTGTACCTTAATGGCAATGATATAACATATAGAGTTAAGCTACAGTTTAAGAGCTGCGCAAGTGGAGCTTAAGTTTCTTTGATGGAAACCGGCCCTGTGTAGTGTTTTGGCCAGCCAAGCTACAGTACTTGTATCTTTTCAAATATAGCTTCTCACCTTGAAATTTCATACCTATACATAGACTATATCCATAACAGTTCATATTAAACATATTGAGTTCATATCGAAGTTCATATTTGAAAGCAAACATTGCTATTTTACGTTATTTTATTTATTGAAAATCAAGTAATCAGCAGAATTCGCATCGCAATGTGAGCCTATTGTAAGTAGTCTCATCGCCTATGAGGAAAGCTGAATTTGTCTTGTTCCTCGTTTCTTTTGAGCATCGTCTTTTGATAATCAGGAACAAAAGTGTTTTTTCAACGAAAATTTGTAGATTTCCAAAATTTCAATATTTCCTTGACTGAGAGCGGAAGATCAATCGGAAATTTATTTAAAAAACAATTGAAATCAAATTCTTGCGGAGAATGCTTTCATTGGTGTTTATTACTCGAGGATATCTTGTCGTAAACTTATGAATGACTTTGCATGAAGAGCAACCAGTCTGTGAATTTCACAAATGCATAAAATTGTGGCATGTGGTACTGGAGCTCGAAATAATTTTTATGGATACTTCTATCTTATTCAAAGAATCTGATATTTCAGGTAAAAAATCTCCCCATACAGTCAGTTGCGTCCTGTGTCTGGATGATATAAAAATTCACAGCTTGGACAGAAACGGGTCTAAAAATAATATTGATATCTTATTCTGTCTTGAACTTCCACATGAACGGGAATCAACGGATCAGGAAATCATAAAATATGGAATGTATACTATAGTAGTAGTAGATAGATTGCCTTGTGATTGCGTTGTAAAACTGGGTTGGTAAGATGATAATTTACCTGTGATTTCTAGATGACTTCCTGGAAACTTAAGGCTAGTTAGTTTACTTGAACATAATTGAAATGCGCACTGTTTTTCAACTCAACTTTTTCAACTTTTTTGTTTTTATTAATAATAAAATTGCGTCTTTTTCAGATTATCTTTTGCATTATTTCATCATTTAAATAAAATCTTGCGTGTGTAATGAGCTAAGGTATCAGGAATACTCCCGCTAACACCTATTAAATTATTTACTTAGAATATTAGCAGCAGAATTTAGCATCATTAGATATGGTCTATACTCAAGTGTTACAACGTTTGCCAATTGACTTGGCATAATAGTCATGGACGTGAAATAAGGAACACAACTTCACTAACTTTCATCAAATACACATGATGCCACCACGGAACTGAAGAAAAATCTCAAACCAATGACCAATACATGACCTGGCTGTTAGCCGCTTTAACCGGTTCCTAGTTGTCTAGAGGATGTATCATTTCAGAATGAATATGTGGTCACGGAGTACAATCATAAGCTGATCTAGTAGGAGGCATCAATGTGTTTTTCGACAAAAAGTCGAATGTGTTGGAATATGGGTCGCATACGCGATGGTCAACAATGTTCTTGAATCTAAATTATAAGACATGATAAAAATTGGGCATTACTATCTTACCAAGGGTATTTTTTTAAAAATAATTAAGAAGTGATTTTTCACCTAAAATTTTGAATCATCCCACTTTTATCAAATCACTTGTATATTTTCCATATTAATTTTGAGCAGATTTTCATCCGTATGCATATTTTGCCACTTTTAGTCTTCGATAAAGGGTCGAGGTCGTGGCGTCAGCGGTTATTTCTTGGCCAGTCGTGGCATGAACTGGTTTCTTGTAAGGCAACTTCGCATGACACATTTTTTGACTAATATTATTTCATGTCGTCGCCCTTCAGGTTGGAGCATCCCTTTTCGGCAGCAACATCGGCAGTGAACATTTCATCGGTTTGGCCGGGACAAGCGCCGCCGTAGGTATAGCTACCGCTGGCTTTGAATTGAACGTAACCACCTGATTTTACTGGTGCTTTCGATCACAAACAAACGTCATATTTACAGGCTATGTTCATCGTCGTCATTTTGGGCTGGGTATTTTTACCGGTTTATATAGCTTCGGGGGTAAGTAAAGACAGCAATGACAAAAAAATATTAATCATACGAAAAGACACCTTGTTGACAGGTTTTCACAATGCCAGAATATTTGATGAGGAGGTTCGGAGGGAGTAGAATCAGAATATATCTTTCGTGTATATCGCTGATTCTTTCGATATTCACCAAAGTTGCAGTAAGATTAAAACATAGATATTTTTTCACCAGAAGGTTCCTACGCAATTTTTTTCAGGCAGATCTATTCGCTGGATCAGTTTTCATAAAACAGGCCTTAAATTGGGATCTGTATGCAGCCATTTGCTTACAGTTAGCCATTGCTGGAATCATAACAATAACAGGTAGATCAAAAGATTTTTGCAAATTTCAAGCACTGTTGAAAATCATGTTGTGCTTTTACAGGTGGTCTGCATGCTGTAATGTGGGTTGACACAACTCAAGTTGTTCTTATGGTAACGGGGTCCATGACACTCATGATATTAGGTGAGTGCTCATTTACTCTAATTGGTTTTTCTTTTTAAATATAAGAAAAGTCCATGCCAGTCATATTTCATTTCCACAGAATATGCTGCGAATATCACGAACATATGAATAATTCATTGAAATGCTAGGTATTTCGAATGAAATCATAACTCGTAACGGATTTCAGATCATTCGTGGTGTTAACCAATGACAATGGGAATTCGGTGTATTCAGAATCTACATGAAAATCCAGTATTAACATCAAGTATCAGAAATCGAGACTGAACGAACAAGCATAAAACTCAGACAGATATGGACTTAGATAGAACAGGGTAACTCATTTTGCGAGATCATCTCCCACCGAAACATTTTGAAAATTGAGAAAAGGGTCATAATTCCACCATTCATCAAGAAATGAGGTCAACCCCTAAACATTCAGCTCCATTTTTCTGAGCCAATTAAATCTCAAATGGAAATTTTTTCGCCACGAATCTTTCATATAAAACAGAGTCAAAATGTAGTTTTGAACTTGAAGTAAGATCGAAATCGCTGAATATTCGAATATTTCAGAAGGTTGAGCAACTACTCTGAGCCGGTCAGTATTTTAGCGATAACCCGTATTTCGGTCACTTTTGTACATAATGGGTAAGGTACAGAAATATTCATCCGGCTAGGAATCCAAAACTAAGGTCCGTATTTTTCAATTTGCTCATAAATCAGAAAACTAGAAAGTAAGTACTATTCTGCACTAGTGGTATCTTCTGTTGAACAACATCTCAAACGTAACTGAAGATTTTTGAGCCCAGTCAACTACAGTTTATTTACTTTGGCAGAGGAAAATCATTATTGTGATTTAAAATTGAAATTAGAAAAAAATCGTTGTCAAAAATTCTCAAGCAAGAAGAAAAAAATTTTCGAATGTTGTCAACAGATGTCCCATTATTTTGAACAAGACTGTCCCCGCGTTTCTGTTTTATGTGTTAATTTAAAATGAATAGACTATATTTTTTCAAAGAAAGATTTGAAAGTTTTTTACGTGAAAAGTCTGCAGTAGAAGGTTTGAAGCAATAAGTTGCCTCTGTAGTTCCGAAGTCAGCCAAAACAGAATTATCAAAGCCTCATAAATGTCATGAGGAAGACAAAAAAATGCAGAAGGCGGATACGTTGAATTTTTAAAAGATTTGATCAAAATTGGAAAGAATATTCTACATTTTTTAAAACGACTTTCCGGGACTGTAAAATGATGAGCGTATTCTGCAATAAAAGGTTTTTGTAAAAGATTTTTACGACATTTCTGATTTTTGTCACTTTCTACTTCACAAGAATTTTATATAAAAACAACTTTGCTAACTCTGTTCCAAAAAAACGGTAATCTTTACATAAAATAAGTGAATTTTCTGTAAAATTCTTCGACAAACAGGCTTCTATAAAGTTGGTGGATGGTCCGAAATGGAACGAAAATATTATCTGGCCGTTCCACAGGACAACTACACTATTGTCGATGCCCCGGGTTGCGCTAGTCTGCCTTCGGAACAAGCTATGCACTTGTTTCGGAACGTCGCCAGCACCGATTTGCCTTGGACGGGTATGGTTTTCGGCCTGGTGATCAGTTCGATTTGGTACTGGTGCACGGATCAAGTATTAACAAAATTGAACTCAAGCGTAATTTTCACATAGGAAAATTTTGCAGGTAATAGTGCAAAAAGCACTCTCTAGTCGCAATTATTCCCACGCTAAATTGGGTTGTTGTTTCACGGGTGTACTGAAGTACTTACCATTTTGGCTCATGGTCTTTCCTGGAATGATCGCCAGGGTTTTGTTCCCGGGTAAGCGATACAGCATGCAAGAGCACAAATATATTTATCCAACTTATTTGCCAATTTTTAGATGAAGTTGGTTGCACAAATCCTGACGTCTGTGAAAAAATTTGCTACAGTCGTAACGGTTGCACGAACATAGCATATCCACTGCTCGTGACCAGGTTACTACCCGCAGGTACTGAAGTTGGCCACAGGTCGCTGTTTGCAACTTTCATTCTAACGTGGTTTCAGGTGTAAGAGGCATTATGGTTGCAGTCATGATGTCCACAATAACAGCTAGTTTATCGTCTATTTTCAACAGCAGTAGCACAATTTTCACCATGGACATTTGGAGGACGCTGAGGAAAAAGCCTTCAGACTTGGAAGTCCTTATAGTAGGAAGGTTTGTCAAAAAATGAACTGCGTTTTTTTATAAAAAGACTGAACATGGAGTTTTTCAGACTTTTCGTTCTTGTTATGGTCATAGTCGCAGTCTTATGGATCCCGGTCATTGCCGCTTATCCCAGCAGTCAGCTTTTCAATTACGTACAAAGTGTCACTAGTTATTTGGCGCCTCCGATATGTGCCACGTTTATTTTGGCAATCGGAGTTCCTAGAGTCAATGAGAAGGTAAGCATAACGAAGCATTTCGAATTTCTTCACATCAATTCACGTGCAGGGTGCTTTCACTGGTCTGATGGTCGGGTTGATTATCGGTTTGACAAGATTTGGCATGGAAGTCGCCTACGGTGCTCCTGCTTGCAATGAAGTGGACACCAGACCTGATATACTGACAAAGGTTTGCGGAATAATTTTCTGCCATTTCCCTTGTAGTGGACTGTTTTTTCTTGCACAGGTTCACTACTTGAACTTCGGTATTTTCCTGTTTTTCGTCGTTCTTATTGTTAATCTCAGTGTCAGTTATGCTACGAAGCCAATTCCGAAGGAAAAGGTATTGATGAATATATGCTTAAGAAATCACATTAAGGGTTCGACGTGCACCATGAATGACTTACTTCCCTCAAATGTGATTATTTTCTGTGGAATATTGAGTATTCATGTTAATGATGATTAGATCATACACGGATGAACTTTTCCATACCGCACTGCATACGGACTTATTGCTTTCTGTATGCCAAAATACAGGGTGATTTCGCTTGATTATTACCTGTAGTGCCTCGGCCGATCAAGTTGGAATATTCTGGGTTTGTTCTGTCTTCTATGAGAAAAAGTCAGTACGGTGCAACATTTCCTTAGCAGACATGACACAACCTTCAATTACTGCTTAACCTAAGTTTTCTAGTAACTGGCAGATAAAGACAACCTTCTAATAGAAAAGTGTGCACAGTTTTCTCAAGCTACTTACAGGACAGTGTGCAGTTTTCTAGATTTCTCAAAATTTGAGTACTGAAGAATGATTAGTTTTTGAGAACTAAGTAAATTTGAATCTTTATTAATAATTATCTCCTTAAAATTTTTTCATTGTGAATTGAACTCTTCAGCGATTGTGGAGTTTAGCAGAATATGGTTGATGAAAAAATGTCAGAATATAGTGATTTCTCATTGTTGTTGCGAATATGGCTGTATAATTGCAGTATCATCTACGACACTTTACCTACTGCTCTGGTCACATTTCTGAAGTTCCCTTGTTCAATTCCAGATGGTTCAAGTCCATGCAGAAACTCCAGTGAATCTTAAGAAGATACACACTATACATTATTCGTACTTCTTTAGCTGGAGCGTCTTACATACTGGTCGAGACATAAGGGCAGTGTTAGAAAGACGAAACAAGCACATCTAAAACTATCCGATAATAAGGAAGTAGAATTCGAATTGCAAGGTGAGATTGAACATACTAGAAATTACAGTCCGCTTTACTACTGAAACATAATTTCAGACACGAATAATAACGTGGATGAAGTCGCAGATGCGAAAAAAGCGCATCAAGCGACCTCAAGCCACTCATCGACGGGCCAAAAGTGGATCAACGCCTTGTACTGCACATGCGGTGTCACGAAACCTTCGGGACAAGCGGGAGCTGCCGAATCCGGCGTCGAGAAGCACGTCAATTCCATAGAAGAAAATCCCACGTGGCGCCGTTACTCGAATTTGGCAGCTATCCTACTGTTGAGTGCGGGAGTTTTCACATATACGTATTGGGCTTGAACAGCATCGCGTTGCTTTATGGTGTACATAATTACATAATGGGATTCTGTATTCAGAATTTCTCACGAATTCTAGCTTATAATAGTCTATTCATTTTTGATGTGGGAGCCGCAGCGTATGTTCTATTCAGAAAGTTCGAAAGCTTACTTACAATACATGGTTGTTTATGAGTTTCTTTGGTCATCATTGTTTTACAATTCAGGACTACGGTAAATAATTTCCATTATCTGCTGGAAGTCTGAGCCCAACAAAATGTTCTTATTTCGATTCCCACATCAAGATGAGGAGGTCATAGTCGTTATTGATAATAAATTGAAACTTTTCCAAGTTTTCAAGTTGAAGATTGTGCCGGAAATTTACGTACAATGCGATGCTTCTCGCTCCAAGAAAATTTTTTCAAGGCTAGACAAGTGAAAAATGATAAAGGCTAGCCCCACAACTTTCCAGTCACGTCGTGACATATGATTTGACAGAAAAGGATACAAATATTGAATAGTTGCAGGTTTTAGTTTCTGGGAGCTTTCTGAAAAAGGAGTGTAATCAGGAAAGTACTTGAATTAGACGTCAATTTTTGTGTTCTTTATCCAAGAAATCCGGCTGAATCAAATTTTTTTAAACCGAACAGACTCAGGTTATACTCAACATGTTCAGGAACCATTTGCGGAATCGAATATTATACAGTTACAATTGTAGACCCTTGAGAGCACGAACTGGCGGTAATTTGATGCTTTTCCGCACGCTAAAATGAACTCAGAACTGTAAATTTGTGAATCCACACCAGAATAAAAGCTCGATTTGAAGAAGTTTGATAACATCATTGGTTGTTGGTACATATTTAGGTGACAAGTAATTCATTGAAATACTTCATGTTGAATAGATGAGTAGAAATCATGAGCTATCTCCTCGGTGCAAGCGCAGAGAACCTTCTCAATTGACAACAAATCCATATTTCTATCGAAGTACGAAATTGAGTACATTTATTGCCGTAAAAACTCCATCTTAATTGACTCAAATTTACGATGCACAGTACTGTTTTGTCCGCTTCCGAGTTTGAAAAATAGTACGGAAGCAACCTAGTTCGTATTTAACCCTTGCAAATAGTTGCGTAGAATAGAAGATTTCCTCAAGTTAATCAGCTGAAAGAACTAAGAGTTTATATGCATATGATATCCCAAGATCGGATTATAGTCAAGTTCAACTAATGGCAGCAAGCACTTTTGGATGCACAGCAATAGTTTGGCTCATATTGTCTCACGTCGTGATGCAGCTGGATACATGAACTAGAATTTCTTCATCAATTAGTGATCTGAAGGTACAGATCAAGAATTCAATGGATATATATGAAGAGCCTATGAGTGCCCGGTAATGGGGTCAAAATATACTTAATTTCAATCCATTACTTGAGAAGCAAGATTTCCAAATGATCCGGTGCGGAACGCAAGAAAAATTTCCCATATTTGGTTTGTACCGCAGGAAAAGCATATACTCAGTATAAATGCTCGATTCCCAGAGTTCATTTTATACTGATGGACTTTTAAATGTTAGGTACAGAAAAAGCATAATCCATACACCCATGCATCAATGCGGTGTGATGGTGTTCAAAAAACGGTGTTCAAACAGACGCCGTTTGACTTCAAGCAATAATATTGGACGTTTCACAAACAGGCTGCCAGAAAGGAGCAACGAATCTTTTTTGAGAATGAATAAAGCTCGAAACTCTGCTTTTGATTTCGCACAGGTTTATGGTATAAAAAAGTATGACGATGAGATTACTGTAGCGGAATAGTTAATATTCTAGTAACCAAAAAACATTTTGAAAAAACATCATTAGTCCGTTTTACGTTACGAGTAGCATGTGTGTGTTGATTCATTTTCAAAGTTTTTCTTCATGAGATAAGGATGAACACAAAAAAATATAGCCGTTTGCATGCAAATAAGAAACTTGATGTGCAAAGTTACGGCGATTATAAGTGTTTTGGCTATGCTTGTCACGCTTGAAATTTTAGGGTAGAATTTCAATTGACGATACACAGTTTTATAAATGCCGTTTTTTGGCTCTGATTTCATTCATCAATTGATTTTTGTGGAGTCAATCATTTAGTGTTGCGATGGTCCTTATTTACTTTTCTGTTTTTTTGCTTGCCGCGTTCTTGTGTACTCCATCGGATTGTCTCTGTGAGTACTCATTTTTTGTCTTGAGATGAATAGAGGAATAACTGATTATTCGGACATTTGAAGTGAAAAAGTTTTGTGAAAACATTGTAGATTGCAGATATTCCTGTAGACTTGATTAGTAAGTAATATTGTGCTGTATGGATTACATCTTAACAGCGTAAAACGGACATACAGTACTTCCTTCTATGACACTCACAAATCAATTCCCATGTCCAACTTAAAACATGACAAATTTTTATAAATTTTGGTTCTCCAAAAACAGAGTTTGTCAGATAACATAGTTCGGCCGTTTTCTACAATTTCACCACCACGGTATTTTTGAAATATTTTATGTACATAACAGTCATGTCTTAAATTTAGGCCTAGACTTAGGAATAGACTTAGGCCTAGAATTAGGCTTAGGCTTAGTGCCTATGGTGGAAAATTGTCGTGGTGATAAATTGTAGACAAGGTTCTATACTTTTGTAGTGAGGTTTATCTAGTCTACGGCTCGGTAGTACACAGCCGCGCTGCTAAACTTTCTAAAAAAGTCGACAAGTTTATGAGTAATCACAAAGCCCTCAGGCGATATACTATAATCTCCTGCTCGAAAATTTTATCACCGAGGCTAAAAGGGTCTGTATGCACCAATGTTTTACTGGAATTCAGAGGTTCAAGAAGCATGGAAAAGTCAGCTTGCACCAGCATTTCTAGACGGAGTCATTTTTCTATTCCCAATTCCCAGAAGGAAGGCTATCGCCAAGAATTTATGAGTTCGGGAATTCAAAAGTATACTGAACTTTATGCGCAATTTTTTCGGATAGATAGAAAATATTCTGCTGTATTCCTTCATTTATTTTCGTATTCGTTCAAAATTTAATTGACATGATAGGGCATTAGACCAACAGTATCCTCTAGACATAAGTCAGAGGAAAACTTCAGTTCGATAATTTGTAGGTTTTATAGGTGAACTTGGAATGAGTAATAATGTAATAATCTAAAAATGAGTTGAGATGAACATGTAGCGCATAACTGCAAGCATACGTCCGAAGAAGCGATTCGATATCGTAGCTAGTGGTCATTTTTCTAGGGGTATGGGGTATTTCCCGGAATGTGATTCTCAGGTTAACAACATTATACAATCTAGACATAAATATACAATTTATGTCTAGATTGTATAATGTTGTTAACCTGAGAAAGCTCGATCAACTGTCCGTGTTAAGTGAATAAAATGGCGTGTTTACTCCTTTAGTCCCGAACTCATATAGCCAATTTACGTACTCAGCGACAACCAAAGTGTGAAAACGGAGTAAAAAACTTTATGCTAAAGAAAACGCTGATTTTCTTCATGACAATAAAAAAATCCGAAATCATAGAAAAGCCGCCATGCATATCCAATTTTAATTTGGGTGGGACTGTATTTGACACCTGAATGTTATTCGAAAAATTTTGACCGTTTAGCGAGGCTAATTGCTCTCATGTACGAGAAATTTTCTTTATTCATTACGCTAATAAACTTTACTAATTTTTCCGTATTGAACTTACTTTCATGAAATCGCTGCATAGATCATTTCAAAATAAATCGACTATAAACACCGAACTATTTAGAAGTATTTTGTGCAAGCGAACACTCCTGAACTGCTGAGCTGGACTGCTGGGCTCGGTGTTTGGTATGAGCCAGTCCAGAATATCTCGAAATTTTCTTACAGTAAATAACTAATTTTTGTTATTGACCTCTGTAACCTTAGAATTGTCCCGGTTACTGTTATAGCTCTCTGTTGGGCGGACCTTCAGGTAAATTTGAGTTTAAATCTCTGTCCTGAACTTTTCAGATCCAAACAGAAACGATGGACGTGGCCCGTTCTGGCCGATTCGGAAAGGTACTACACCGGTGACATCCATGCCGATGAAAACTTGGAAATTGGAATTTCCGACGCCGCAGACCGCCGACAGTAGAACGGTCGCGTCGTCCTCGTTCGATTTAAATTCGTTGATCAGCAAATTGCCCAAGGAACATTTAACCGTCGTCGTTGATGCCGTGATCAAAAACCTAAATTTGAACGCAGCTTCCAACGAAAAAGAGATCGCCGCGCTGACTCAAAAGCTTGATAGATTGACGGTGATAGTAGAAGGGATGCGAAACTCGTTATCGCGTTCCAATGGCAATTTCCCATCGACAGACAACAACTTCTGGACGAAGCGGCGAGCTACGATGCATTAGCACTGTTATGTGATAACATAATTTGGAGAAATTTTGTTTGAATAAATTCGGTTACTTCCGATGTACTAGTTTATCAGTCACGATGTGAGAGCAAATTTGAAATTATTCCGTTTTCTCAGAATAAGATATCTTTCATTTCGTAACTTTTGAAAGAACGCAAATTGATAGGATTTTTGACATAAGAGCGCTTCTAATATTGTTGTAGACAGTTCGAAATAAAGTGATGTGTACAATAAGACACAAAGGTAAATGATAAATAGCAATTTCAAAGAGAGAAAAATGTATGTGGAAACTAAAAGCTGGATAATTAGTTGCGAGTTTTTTATTATTGTAGTTCGACATTTTTGTGCAAACTGTTTTGAGAGAAAAAATCGACATCTGCTTTTTCATTGTTAATTACTCCATTGGGCATATGTCATGTTTATATCTCTGCTTAGGTCAAAAGACGTCTGCAATATAATTAAAGAGCCTATTGACTTATACACAACTGATTTCTGTAGGTCACTTCAAGAGTTTCACACAGGTAAAGGTCATTACAGTGCAACAGTTCTTTAGCAGAATAAACACAATCTTCAGCTACTGAGTAAGCTAAGGTACAGTAACTGGCATCTAACAAAAGCTTGCGATAGAAAAACGTGCAGGGTTTCCCCAAGCTGCTTCCAGCTGGCTCCTACTTAAAACTAGAAACTCACTAAGCTCGGTGTCCGTGAAGAGCAGATCCTCCAAGGGTGATGACTGCTACCGTAAGTACACCTCCAACACCTACACAGATATCCTACAAATTATCAGAAATTATGACGGTGATTCAGAGAATATTGTACCTATATAGTTTTTAGAAGCACTCAATTTTCATGAAAGTTTTCAAGTGATGTCTTTCGGGAGATATTACTGACTGAATCTATACTTCGTTCATTTTGAAATGATCGATGCAGGGAGGTCACAGCCAAAATTTTATTCAAAATTATGGAAGGCTCGTTGACTCAAGTCAATAATTTTTTCTTTCATGATACAGAGTTCTTTATGATCACTCTTTTCAATCATTTCGAGATTATCAAAATTCAGTTTTCAATATCTAGTGATGCTGGGTTTGCCGAAACTCGGACCGCTCCATCGATCATTTCTAAATGAATGGAGTATAGAACTATTTGCCGCTTTCGAAAACGAACATGTGTGCATGGTCTTTCTATTCTGCATTCCAATGTAGTATTATATAAAGCTTTTCAAGCCCATCCGGTATTAAACACCATGCGTTCAAGGCGCCACAAGCGTGGAGGTTTACGAAAGTAGACCTCATTACGAGAGTACACCTCTAAAGTGTTCGATTTCAAACAAGTATGTTTATCACCGCCGACTTTTTCAAGTAGCAGAGTTTCTCATTAGAAAACGCGGTGAATTGAGCATCAGTCGGTATTTCTTGTTAAGATCTACCCAAAAACATGACTTAAAATGGTATGTGTCAGTTTTTGATGATTAGAAGCAGTTAAAATTCTGTTAAAATTTTTTTGACTTATCCGAATGACCCTTGCTGATAATGTTTGGTTATGACATCTACAGTTCCACTCTAGATCCAGTATATTCTGAAAACTGGCAAGAGGCGTGGCTTTAGGGGGCCCTGAATTTTCTGAAACCAAATAGTTCATTATCAAATTTGTAATTTGACATTTGCATGAGCATGTACGTATGTTCATGTTTTTCATTGAAAGTTTGAAAATAAAAGCGACTTCTGTGTTAGATTTTGGAATGTAATGTAATGTAAATCCCGATAGTTTCCATGTCTTATTGGTAAAACTGGACGATTGCTGTTGAAAAACTTGAACTCATTGACAAGTCCTCCTTTAGCAGTGCTCATGCACTGCTAAAGAGATAAACATTTATTCCACAAAGCAGTTTCTTGTAAGTACAAAAATTAACTGCAGATGAATATGAACTCTCTGAAGGAACTGGCTGGCCTCTGCAAAAGAAATGTACTGCAGGTAGGTGACATACGTGGCAGTTCCCATGATTGTCTAAACCAGCCGTCAATGAAGTACCAGAAATTGGTCACAAATGTTTACTGTTGTAACTGATAGAAAAAAGAGCAGCTCGTTGAAAGCTCGTCATATGATGGTTAAAGCTAACTCTATTGAAGTAGACTCTTAATTTTTCATGTTCGAATTTTGGTTTGCATCATGTCTCCCCTGAATTTTTATATCGTGTTTCCTTTTAGACGAACATTATCGAAAGAGCTTTTGGCATTACGGATGACTATGATTCATGATCCATTGCCGATGCAAACGATTTCAATGAAAAGAAGATGTTTGTGCGATGGTAAGATTACAGAGATTTACCCACGCTCAGCACGTAGAAGTGTCTGAACAGAATCCCAATGAACGGGACCATCTGATAAGACTATGACTATAAATGCCGATTTTGAAAATAAACGTTCATAATCTTTTCACTGATCTGATTTTCCATGGCTTTATATTACCCATCGATCGTTTTGCTAATTTCCTTATTTTTTGTTTCATGGGACGTTTGCGCTAGTGAGTAGTGCTCATATTCAGTTGATGGTATCCGAACAAAATGCGACGTTTTATTCTTGAAATTTTGTAAAAGTTTTTCGACTCTCAATTATGCACATTTTTCAGCAAATATGATTTTTCCTTTTCGGATTAGGACATTTTGAAAGAGCCCAAACAAAAATAGCAATGTAGAAATGTTTTGTGGCATGTATTGCAAAATGGCGAATGTTCTATACGCCATTAATTTTGAAATGATCGATGCAGCGGTCAGAGTTTCGGCAAACGCAGCATTATTTGAGATCAAAAAATTAATTTCGATAATCTTAAAATGATTGAAAAAAGTGATCATCAAGGACTCCGTATCATGAAGGAAAAATTTATTGAATAGAGTCAACAATCCTTCCATAATTTGAATAAAAGTTTGACTGCGATCTCGCTGCGTCGATCATTTCAAAATGAATGTGGTATACTTAACTGGATTTGAAAAATAGCATTTGCGTCCAAAAGCTTTGAATATTGTGGAACGCTGTAAAGAACGATCGGAAGCTCTTGTTTCTTTTTTTTGCACATAACTTTGAAAATATAATTTCATGTTTGCACTTTATGGGCTTAAAGATCATATTGGAGTTTCAAAACTAAAAACCAGACAGGCCTTGGTCTACTACAGGAATTAGGACGCACATCATTGCCTCAATGAATTTTCATTTGAGAGCATATATTATAAAAGTTTCAATAATAGTAAAGGTGTTTTATTTTCTACGCTTTCTGAAATCGAAAATACACGAATGCAAAGTGTATAGAAATTCGGGCTAAAAATATATTTATTCAAAATAAGGATTTTGAGCAACAGATAATGAGAAAGCTGCTGTGTATCAGTAACCAGATAACATTTATTCGGTTTATTCAACTATTTATTAGGTATTTTTACAGTTCCATTATTTACAGTGAATATCATAAGGCAAACTACTAGTAGTTTGCTGTAAATTCAGCTTGCCTTCATGAAGAATTTAGAGCATTTTAGATCACTAACAGACAAAAACACACAACTCTAACCTATATGTAGCCCATTCACTTTGAAATGATAGACGCAGCGACAACAAAAAAGGAGGTTCAATTAAATTTGTACGTAGTAAAAAACTTCTTACTGTAGAAAAATACACGGAATTTTTTCATCGTAATGGAAAGACCAAAATCATAGAAAGAACGTCATGTTTATTCATTTTTGACTTCTTAAAGCTGTAACGGCACCTGAATGCTACTCGAAAAATTTTAATCGTTTAACCAGACTGCTGAAGAAAATTTTCATTTGATCTGTTTGTCGCTCATGAACGTGAAGTTTTTTCAGTGATTAAAGTAATAAGCTGAAAAGTTTTTCCGTGTTGATCTTGCCTCGATGAGATCGCTGCTTACAGATGTCTCTAAGACACTGTAAGCACTTTTGGTAGATCGATGGAACTCCAAAATTATAGACCCAATTGTCCCTGAACAAATTTTTTAAGGCTATGCGAGGCCTACAGAAGATGGTCAGATAGACGACGACAAAACAACACCATCGTCCGACATCCTGCAAGAACCACCCCGTCCAACAAATCTCGACGCTCACGATGATTCGCTTGCGTCTGACCTGGTTGATCATCTGTCAAAAGCCTACTTGCTTGGCGTCGCTCATTCCATGGTTGAATCGCTTCACTCGAAAGCCGTATCAATCGAAAGAGACGTCGAAGATTTGATTCGAAAGATGGACCAAATCACGGCGATAGTGAACGAGTTAGAGGACCAATCAACAACAGGATCTGTCGAAAATGTTCCATCGACTACCCCGGACCCTTTCGAATCAACAACGAATAGTTAGCTATTTCTGAGATATATTCACGTTTTTGTTATTTACTCCAACGAAATGCTTGCGTATGATTGAAAGCAACGGTTGCTAATCCTGGAGCATTGTATGTTATGTCCACATACTTCGATGATCTGTTTTTTATAAAATGCTTCCAAGATGAAAAATGACAAAACGTTAGTACCGTTCTCGAAGTCGTTTACATAAAGCTTTTACAATAGGACTTTCTATTCAAAAAATTGTAAGGGTTAGTAGAGTAGGTTTACAAGTTTGCAGTCCTGTGCGACATATGGTTTTGGAAAAAATTGTGAATAGATGTGATCCGAATTCGAAACAATGAGGGTTGCATACCAGAATCAACATGAACCTTCATAAAATTGGTCTGCTAACTAATCATCAGTGCGCAAAAAGTTGCAGTTGAAAGGAACTGGGTAAAGTAAACATTTCAACAAAAAATGTAGAAGAGCACAAAATAGGATGAGAAAATTCGAGCACAAAAAGATATTTCAATTGTGATCGAAAGAAATTGCACATCTATGGTTCATTCTCTTCCAAATGAGATTTGATGTGAAAAAAGACGTTCATGCAAATAATAAACAACCTGAGCAAGCATGCAGCCGTCTTTTTCTCAGATTGATTGTAGCAGTTCATTCGACCTTACTCCGCTAACGATTTCTTTCCGCCACAACGAGTTGTTTAATGATTAATTCATCATTTTCGTGCGAATCAAGTTTGTCAAATTTTAGACATATTTACTATATTTTCCCCATAAGCTAATGATCATTGTGCTACTTTCATCAATCTTTGGGCAATGTTGTCATATCAAATTTCAGCACTTGAATTATTTTTGTTACCGTTCCTCATTGACAAGTATCGAACGTCTTTATGCTTGATTGTCCAAAATTATTTCGTTTAGCGTGATAAATGAGTAGAAACAGTGTTCTTGCAAGATATAGGCAACGCAAGACATTTGTTCAATCGGAACTATCAGAAACGAGATGAAGAAGAGTAGTTTAAAAATTCAAAGTTTGAAAACAAAGCTGAATTTCCTTACCCTATTGATTTGATGGTCCAGGTCAGACAATCTAATAATATTAGTTTTCAACACTAAACTGACGTCAATGATGGAAGTTCTAGTGACTCGAATGACTATCGGAGATGATGGAAATCATTCCTATATCATAATGAAGATAACAGGGAGTTATTAGACTGATCTGTGTGAGAACTGGTTACTCTTCCGACTATATAAAAAAATGGAAATTGACGGAAACCGAAAGCCCACCGAAGTCAACTGGATTACTGAGTGACCACTGACCGCTGGTCACTCTGGTAATGATATTTTTGGCTTGGTTTATGCGTTTTATTGCGGCCAATCGTTAATCAGTGATATTTTGGCACACGGAAAAATATACCTGGGAGGAAATCCGAGCAAAATTTGTGTCCTGCAGCACATTCCGCTGTGATGTCTTTAGCCGTGTAAAAAAGGCATCAGAAAAACAAAAACTGAATTAAGTCTGAACATGCAAGATCCGATGGGAAAAATCTGCAGTCTTGAACTGCTTGATCTCAAGCGACACCGGCATTTCAAAACTAGAACCATATGGATGCGGTTCAAGGTCCCTTACTCCCAGGATTCAACGGACGAAGACCACTGCCAGGGCAAGTTGAACAATTTTTGGATTTTCTACGACACGAAAAATATCCAGCTCCAGGTACCGATCCGAGTATGGAACACCAGTTTCATACACGAAATTCGTTGCTACAATAAGCGTTGTGTAGCCTTTTATTTTTTCAAGCATGTAACATTCATAATAGAATTTATTTTAATTAATATTTAATAATAGATTTATCTCTCTATAACTCGGTTTCCGATGGGAAATGCCCGAGGAGTGTTTCGTCACGTGCTCGTAGGCCACGGAAACCTACTACCAAAAAATTAAAAATGAGGCACTGTTGTGGAAGAGCATTACGTCAGTTGGAAATGCAACCATTTGAACTAATAGCCTATTTACTTCAAAATGAAATAGAGCTACAGCCAAAAAAGTAGGTTCAATTTGATACGCTACTTTCGTTCGAAAGACAAGGCTTATTCACTTTTGATGTTCCATCAAAATCTGTGGGAAGAAAACCTTCAGTTGTTTCGTTCACCGTTCATAGACAATAAAATTTTTTTTCATTACAGTAGTGAACTTCACTAGTTTTTCCGTGTTGAACTTTCTCTGATGAGATCGCACCTTCGGATCCCCGCAGATGTTGGCGTTGAACAGATTCTCGTGATTACGTCATTTTCATTCCGTTGTTAAATTTGTCATTCTTCTCCTTTTGTCGTTTAAAAATCAGTACGCGACGTTTTATAAGATGTTCATTCTGCATCCTAATTTTCGATGTTTTATCCCAAAAAGACGCAAAGTGCGGGTCTGAATACGAAATTGTTAATGTTTCCTGATAATGGAATACTATTTAATGCGCGCGACTTCTGCAGTTTCAAGGTTACTCTGATTTGTTCGAAAATAGTACTTTTCTACCAGCATCATGCGATTCGTTGTTCTCTTGACGATTGTTCTACTTCCCTGGATGAATTGTGGACAGAGTAAGTTGATTTTCCCCGATTTTTCGAAACATTCCCGGCCACTTATAATCTGAAATATACATTAGATTTCCCTCGAATTTCCACATTTTTTCCACAACAAACTGTGGAGCACATGCATGCATCAACAAGGAACATCAGAGCGTGTTCGATTTTAATCAATTTTTAACCCATCGACAACTTCTCCAAAGTATAAATATAGTTAGTATTTGATAGAATCTCTTTGTTTGCGTTTTTCCATAGAAGGTAAACGGTTAGGAGGCAAACAACGTGGGGGAAAAACGTCATTTTGCGTTCGGAGCATACATCGGCGTGGGATTGGTTTTGGGATTATGAACAAATTCAAAAAGTGTTTGACTCCACCCAAATGGTAACTTAGGCGAGCAGGAATTTTTTTCAAGCAAAACACAAAAAATTGAATATCCACCGATAGATCTCTTTAAAGTTCGTTCAAAAACATGATTTAAAGTGGTGTAACTTAATTTTTGACGGAGTTATGGTGGTCAAGTTTGGGTGATGCCGATGTGTGATTCGAAGGCCCGCTCACGAAATGGAATATAGGAGGTCTAAGAGACAAGCATTTCATCCTTGATGGCATGTGTACTAGGATATAAAATTTTCCACTAAATTCCAATTCATCTGCAGTTGTGCCTGTCAGCATTGTTGGAGGGAATCAGTTTCCCAACAATCCACTCCACATTCCCATACCGAACAACAGTGGATGGCCCACTGGAACCAGAATTACAAGGCCAAAAAGCCCTTTCGCACCTGGCTTCGGCGTCAGCAGAACAGGCTCCGAAGGATTCAGCAACATCAAAACTACGCTACCCGAATGCATAATTTTCACCCTGAGGAACGTAGCCGTCTATCAGCCGGACATAGTAACGATTCTGCAACAAGCATATCCTGACCACAAAGAGCAGATTTTAGAGATATACCGGCAACTTGTGAAACGTGCGCTAGTCATTATGGATTTTAACTGATTTAATGCTAAAATTCTTCATTTTCAGAACGACAATTATTCCAATCATTGATGCAAAACGAAAATTCCCACTGCAGCAAGCTGTTTGAGCAGTGTTTGGCTAAAGAGAAACCGATGCGACAATTCAGAGCTTAAAAGAAAATAGCGTTTAACAGTGCTTATATTCTGAATTCACGACTGTAACAGTTTTATGAGTTGAATAAATTATCTGCATTTTTGCAATCCTCGTGCATGACTTCCTTGAAATTATATGAAACTTACATGTCCTGAAGTGGGTAGAGAAACATTTTGCACATCATGACTTCATCAACCATGAAAATACAATAATTCGGATGACATTCGCGAATAGATCCCAACAAGATCTATCGTTTGGAGTCCAATGCATTCCCTCTGGAAGCAAGAATTCCTCTGTTCCTCAGAAGCAGCATCTATGACTGAAACTCATTTGGTTGGCAAAAAGTTCTGGTCGATTACAAAAAAAAACATAGAACTCGTTTTCCTAAGACCATTCTAACTTACTCTCACCTTTTTTCCATTATATCCAAAAACGAGTTTCACATCTGGACTTTAGGTGACGGAAAAATCACCGATTCATGATCTAAACCATGTACTCGTAGATTTTCCGCAGGTCCTTGACCTTGCAAAGCGATCAAAGCACATCTCTTATTTAGTATGGTGAGCTGAATATGCGAGAAAGATGTGACGATTGTCATCTTAATATTTATCTTTCACCACACAGCGCAAACGAGTTTTTTAGTCTTTGTGCGTTTTAATTTTTAGAAATTTGGTTGAATAAACCTTTGAAGTTTTGTTACGATAACTTAAGCTGATACTATCTGTTCCATTCCACCCGTCGTAACATTGTGCACAACCATATCATTTTTTATAAGTCAGTCACGTGCACTGATTTGGCCGTCATGACTGAATTTCGATTATTCACATGGCTATAGTCTGTTTTTTATAAAATGTTACTAAAATAAAAACTTGAAAATCATGTACATGATGCTTTTATTATACATTTTTCCACTCAAAAAATTTCTAAGCGTTAGTTGCGTGTCATCACAAAATTTTAGTTCCATATAACGTACGATTTTGCAGAAAATGCTGAAAATATGAAACATTACTTACTTTCCAGATTCAATATTTGTAAGCGTTTTATGAAAAACATACTATGTTTATATTTATGCCCGACTGGCTAGTGGGATCAATTCGTGAGTATTACAGTATACTTAAATAATCTTGTCTTTATTGCATGTGCAAAATGATCTCTGCTACATTTCTTTCCGAAATGCAGCGTTTTGAGCAAATTCCGCTGCGATCAACTTATATAATAAAACTTTCATAATGTTGTCGTATCTCTCTTCTGACTGAATATTATCGGCTAAAATTTGGGGAAAAATCTTCCTAGCTAGTTAGGATGAATTTTCTTTCATAATTATAAATAATCTGTTCTGGAAAACAATGCAGTTGCTACGAAGGAAATATTTGTCAAAAGTTGTACAGAATAACTCTCGGAAAAGCATGATTTTATCATGTTATACATCTGGCCAAAAGCATTCGGTATTTCATCATCTACGAAATTTATCCTACATTGGTTAAGTGGAAATCATGCAATCGTTTCAGTTGCCGTCGGGTCAAAAAATCTTTCCAATGAAACAAAACTTCAAAACTTTTGATTCAAATTTTGCTAATAATTCATGGTCAACTATTCAATGTGTTTGAGTTTCTCAACACCAGACCGAAAACCGAAAAAAACTATTCAAAACAAAATCAAAACGAAAAAACTATTCAAAACTACACTTCGTAATGGTTTAGCACAGGATATCATTTAAACTATTTTCAGCTGGACCTATTCTTAGAAAACCATGTTAGAGTGCTTCCATGGGGCTTTGATGATGCTATGTTGATCATTCAAGATCATCCTCACTTCGTTTATAGTAAAAGATGACTAATTTGAAGAAAACTTATACATATCGATTTTGGTACCGAGACTTTAGAGCGCGGGACAACGGAGCGCGGACATTAAAGCGCGAACATTAGAGCGCAGGGGCATTAGAGCGCGATCATTAGAGCGCAGGACAAAAGAGCGCAAGGTCATTAGAGCGCAGGACAATAGAGCGCAGGAACATTAGAGCGCAGGCAATAGAGCGCGGACATTAGAGCGCAGACACTAGAGTGCGGACATTAGAGCGCCGACATTAGCGCAGGGACATTAGAGCGAGGACATTAGGGCGAAGGACAATAGAGCGCAGGGGCAATAGAGCGCACGACAATAGAGCGCGGACATTAGAGGGCAGGGACAATAGAGAGCAGGACAGTAGAGCGCAAATACAATGGAGCGCGGACATTACAGACAATACAGTGGCGGATGCAGGAAACGGGGGCGGCCGCGCCTCCTGAATGTTATGTTCTAAAAATAAAAATTAGACGATAATGGTTAAACGGAAATTATTAAAAATCTGCAAAACTTAATTAAATACTGTAACCGAAATTGACTTTTTTCGAATTTTTCCTTTTTTCATCTATCATCTATTTTCTTGCCAGTTTCACCATTGTTTCATTCGTGTCCTGTGCTCTAAGGTCCCTGCGCTCTATTGTTCTGCACTTTAATGTCTCTGCGCTCTAATGTCCGCGCTCTAATGTCCGCGCTCTAATGTCCGCGCTCTGATGTTCCTGCGCTCTAATGTCCGCGCTCTAATGTCCGGTCACGATCGATTTTTATACAAGTTCGTTATTTTTTACAAAAAATAAGTTTGAGGTAGCTTTTTCGTAAATTGCGGACATCAAAAAATTTGTGAGAAAGATTGGTTAAAATCGGCTCAACTTAACGTGACTGAAATAATAAATTCCATCCTATTACAATCATTTAAAATTCGTGGAATCAGAGATGATTCATTGCACAAATATATGCGACCGCGATTTCAAGTGAACACTTGTTTCTAGGAAAAAGAAACTTCGGACTTGGCTTGCTCACACGATTTCCATAGTTATCGTAGGAAAGCTTGTTTCTTAGATCCTTCAGTTTAGTTTTGTTCTGAAAAAGAACTGTTTGCGATGATTTATAAATTAACGTTTTTTGTGTGGCTGGTAGTCGATTTTGGACGCCTCGATGCTTCACGTAAGCAGCCTGATATTTATACTTACGATCATTGATTCAAAGGGAATCGTTTACAAAAAACCAGTGTTCGCTTTGTTTTATGCGAAAAACTACTCATAGCTCTAATTTCAGAATTATTGAGCTATTGTACTATACAGCTGAAGGGTGATTTTCAGACTGCACTCATAAAAGGTTCAACCTTTATGGACTAAAACTAATCAATCAGGCAAATTTAACAGAAAATCAAACAGAATGGTTCAATAAGTCTCTTGGCTTGAGTGTGATATCATAGTGCACAAGAAAGATATACATCCGGCGTTCCGTCGAAATCAAAATTATTCTAGTGCCATATTTTAGAATTTCACGTGGTATATTGACAGACTGACTGGAGAGTGAGGGAAACCATTGCTTACTGCGATTTTCATGCACTATTACTGACAGAAAAATGTCAAATTCGACTTCTGATGATAAATGATCAAATTACAAGTGAAAATAATAGATCGTGACCATGCCTTTCAGGTTATTGATTAAGCAGCATACTTGTGGAAAGAGCTGCATAGTAATTTGACATAGAAGACGGGGCTGATGAATTTTTCTATGAACTGTTTGTTACTATTATTGTTGTACTGTATAAAAATACATGTAGCTATCGTTTCCGCACAACAATAGTTGTATCATAAAACGAAAGGCATCAAAAATGACAAAAGTCATAAAAGTATTATCTTCCATTCAGTATGACAGAATAGAACTTTTAAATTTCCACACGAGAAAGTGACATTCGTTCTCAGCGTCGAAAATAGCCCATATACTTGAATGTTTTTCTGAAGTACACTTTCGTTCTCATTTATCAAGACAAAACTAAATCCTAACAGAAGATATGTTTTGAAATGCAAGATGAGAATCAGGATAACCTTACAAAAGAGAGAGGCAGGGTAAATTATATAATCTACTCCAGAGAAACATAGCAGTATGAAATTATCTTTCGTTGTTGAAGATCGACATTGCTGGATATAGAAATTTGACTGCCCACCAACCACAACAGTTTACTCATGTGAAATGAAAGACAACTCTTGAAATTTGTTTCGGTGCATGGATTTGCACATTGTGGAATAGATTCTCGCCGAAGAATTCTTTACTTTTGTAAACACCGGTGCGAGCATAAGTCTTTTATACATATCAATTGTGGAATTTTAGCGTTCAATGTGCCAGATGAGAGCCGAATCGATAGTCCGATTGGCGGGAGTGATGGACCCAACCCGAAAAAGTCCTACCGTCTGAACATCAATATACCGTGGCCGCACCTGGAAGAAGTGAAACCCGGATATTCGCCCTACGTGGTAAAACTTGCTCCCGACGTTGATCTTTACATCAATCCGATACAGAAGTATTGGGATTACGTAGCCAAGCTGAAACCCGTCTTTTAATGATACATTAATCGAGTTAAGTTGCATTTTCATGTTTTGCAAATGCAAAATTTGAGATATTAAAATATATGACTAGTTGAATGTCACACTTTTCTGAGATCAAACTAAAAAATTAAACCTAAATCAAAAGAGACATTGCGGCTGCAGTGCAACCATTGTCCCTTTATTGTCAAATCGTAGTCGGGATGCACAAAATTTTTTTCGCAGGTGCCGGTTTTACTAAGCTGTCGAATAATTTTATTACTAACCCATTCGTCAGCTCAGCGAAAAATGGGTAATTCATTGGAGATGTTTCGTCGGCAAGGAATTTTGGGTTTTTAAACTTCACTAGCTTTGTCAACGAATCTTCGTCAAAGAATTCGCTGACGAATTTATTTCAGCAACATTGGTACACTGTGATTTGCAATAGTGGCTCCATTGTAGAAAATGATACGTTTTTCTGTTACTACGAAAAAATGAACGGAAGGAGGAGCAATACAAAGTACGATGCATAGTCAGTTCAAGCGCATCATGTACAACAGATGCTGAGATGTACATGGGAATGATGTTGAGCATGCATGTAACTTGAAGACATTCCTAAATTGAGAATTATGCGACGTCAGAGACAGAGCATGGAACAAATTCATCACAGATAGTTTTTATATATCAAATCAAAAACGTTAATCAAACAATTTACAATCAAGAATGCCAAAATCGTCAACTCCGTCCCTGAAGATTGATTGTTACCAGAAATGCCTTGCTCGCATCTTAGATTTTCCGAATGCCCACATGCTGCATCACAATATTGGACAATAAAATTTAAGCTGGAACCCTCTTTTCGTTGATGCGTGCACTTTTTTATAAAATGGTTGTAAAGTCAAAATTGGCAAAATTTTTGACTTTACAATTTGTTAGTCAAGGTCAGTTGGGTACACCGACGGGTTTCCAGCTATATATGACATACGGTTTAGGTAAAAATCTTAAACATCCGAAATAGTAGTCGCTTTCCACTCCTGTTATTTGAAAGCATTTCAAGAAAGACAGACCAGTAATTCTGTAACGGTTTTTGTGATAGGCATTTAAACGGCTCCAAACTGATGGAGGTAGCTGCAGGTCGAGGCAAATAAACGAACTTTTATTAGGCCGAACGTTTGCGAATTACCGACCGTGCTATGTAGCCGACCAAATCGGTTGGCCGATGAAATGAGTAGTGTGCTTTCGATGCAAAGTTCGACTGAATGCAAAAAATAACTTGGAGAAATGGCGAGATAAAGTTTTCACGATAAGTATGCGCAAATTCAGTAATGAAAAATATGCTAAAGTCGCGAAATTGTATTTTAAGAATAACAAGCAAATAATCAATAACTAATCGAGAAAATAAACAAAAAAATATAGGTAGGAATAGTGTGACCAAAAATACGACGAGAAAAATAATAAACAAATATAAATGTTTATACTGATTAAACAAAGATAGAATGCCGTTCAAAAAAATCTATCGACAAAAAACCAAGAAGTAGCACGGACTGAGAAATGAGGAGCACTACTAGGAGCAACGACTTATACAACATAGGTCAGCTAGCTTTGCACTATCGTCACATGGCTACAGTTTTTCAATGGGATAAATAACGTTATAGGAAGATATGCAATTCTCTAATTGAATAATAATGATGTCATAATATTATAATAATGTTATAGGAAGATATGCAATTCTCTAATTGAATAATAATAATGTCATAATATTATAATAATGTTATAGGTAGAAACTCTAGTCCTACTCGTCTAGAAAATGCAGAGAATTTCGCCGTTCTTTTTGTTTGGAATTGAGCCCCACTTGCGAAATGTTTAATACTTATTAGGATAGTCATAAAGTTGGGTAGAATCAAGTATGACGATAAAATAATATGGTGGTAATTGCCTCAAAAGATTGGAGTGAGTGTTGAAATAGGAGAGTACATAAGATAGGGCGCCATAGTGAGATGGGCGCCAAAGTGAGACATTCAAGAAAGATCATTACTAAACAATAGGCGCCAAAGTGAGACGGGCGCCAAGTTAGCATCTATAACACTGGGCGCCAAGATGAGAAAAGTAAGTAAGACTCTACCTTCCTTTAAGACAAACCAATCAGTGGTTTCCGGCTACTGCCATGCGCAATTACTGTAAAAATGTTTTGGCATAGCCTACTTTCCTAGAAATGTCCCTAATAGAAGCGGAAAGCAAATATAATTTCATATTTTCACAATTTTCTGATAAGCCGTGCGCACTGGAAATTTGTGACTATAAATAACTTTTTAATCTTTTAAGTCCGGGCAAGTTATACACGAAATGGAATGAGCTACTGTGAGTTAGCCCGCTAATCTGTGGGTTCCACGAAAGTTATCACTGAGCATTTTTCTTTTGGAACTGGATTCTACAGCGGTCTCATTTGTCGATTTTTCTGAACCCTGTCAGACAATAATGAACGGAAAATAACAAGAACGAGTTGCAATCCATTAAGTTAGCTGAGCTTCACGTCGCGTAAAGTTAACTCATTTTGTAAAAAAATATCCTACAATAGAAGCTTAGAGTAAACAATTTCGAAATACTGCTTCTTTTATCTTCATTCAACGATAGACTCGAAAAGTGTTTGAACTCACAAAGAAAGACATCTTTTTTCTACTCGGCTTCCAATTTTTTGTTTGTACTTGAAGCCGTTTCATTAGAAGTAACAAAAAACATGGTTTTCAAACAGTGTTGATTTTGTCATTCTATAAGCATTCTGTGAAAAATACCCTATAATTAAAAGTCATTGATAGGATCTTTTCATACGTTTGACTTTCTTTATTAATTGCAGTTTTAATCCGCAATTGTGTTTTTGTATGCTCAACTATCAGAAAATTCCAGCTTGAGCAGTCGGTCATATCAATGAACGCTTATGAACAACGTGGACCTGTTTATGCCGTCAATCAAATTTGTATTTTACCGGATTAAAGACGCCTTGGGATCAAGTTTTTGATCCTTCGCCCCGGTGTTCATTTTTCCTATTTAACTGGTACATAAAAAATGAAAGTAATACGAGTATGTTAGATCTCAAGTTTCATATGACTTACAAAACCAGCCCAGTTAGTTACTGAACTGTCGAAAACCACATAGAAGATGAACTAAAACAGTGAAAAACTTGGGGAACCGTATAATGCGTGCATTAGAGGATGATTTATTGTTATTTATGATACAACTTATTGTTATTGTGTAAGAAACTTTGTTATTGCATGTATGCGGATATTGAAAAAATCTGTTTACAGTCAAAAAAAATCGCTTCTAGGAAATGAATGTCATGCCTTCACTCTTAAACGTCATTGACAGTGATTTGTTATGAAAATTTTTAATTATGAACGTCATTAACTCTCGAATTTCATCCGATTCTATCAAAAGTTATCGGCCATGGCTGTTCTTCATTATACTCACATCGATCGTCACACGAATTCAGCCGAGATCTGGTAAGCGGTTTAAAAATTTGACAAAAGCGAAAATGGAAGAACTGAAAATAGGCAAAACTGGAGCACTTTTTCAAAGTAAAGTAAAGTAAAGTTTGCTGAAGCGAAGTGAAGGAAATATGAACGAAATGAAGGAAATCTAAACCTGCAATATACTTGGGCATTACCGATCATGCGATAATTAAAGTGAAATTGAACGTCAATTTAACCATGAGGCAGTTTTAAAGGGGTTGGGAACTTAGATTCCTCCAATCTTCCCCAGATTTTCCTTGCTGTTGATTTAAGATTCTTCGCTGTGCTTGATTGTGACTTAATTTTAATCGGATTATATAAATGAAGCTGTCATGAATGAATTATGAGTTTAACTATTGAAGACATTCCAGCAGGCTTCTACTGTCAAGAGCGGGCTCTTTTTCTGAGAACAAAGCTTTGACCAACTGTCAAATCTCAGAGGTTGACTCTCGAGTTTCTATCAGGGGAAGAGTCAGCTTGCCGGTGGCAAATTCGCTATGCACATGTATGGTTCAATATAATCTAAAAAGTCTGATTTATACAGTGCTTAGAAATTGAAAAAATTACAAAAATAAGTACAGTCTCCAAAATCGTTTATACGAAGTTTCCACTCCAGGGTTTTTATAAACAAAATTGTATGGGCTCACAAGTTAGCAGCGCTATGTGACAAGACAAGTGGCTCAGCAGAAACTACAAAAATATGAAATAGTACCTACATTCCATTTTGATTTGAGACGCATTTTAACGAAAATTTACAACAAGTCACGTGTATTTGATGGAATACTGACTCATCCAAAAAACGTTAGCTAATTCTACATCTGACAAACAATAACCCAGCAAGTTTCCACAATTTCCAAAACTAAATTTAGTTTTGAGACTTCTACAGAATTCTGTAGCTCTTTTACCAAATACGAGTATAGCAATCGTTCAAAAAATTAATTCATCCATGTGTTTCACAGAGTATGTGCACATGTTATCTGTAACTTCCAACAGATTGGTCGAGCATGGCGTTTTTATCTTATTAATCACTACTGCTTCTAAGTTAAAAAACAGGGAACCAAATTCTACTTCATAGTTCCATGATTTTCTGCCAAAGCATATGTCAGAGACAAAAATGTGAACAGACGCAACTGATTTTCAAAATTTTTTTGAACAGAAAATTTCGTAGTAGTGAAAGCGTTGAGTAAACGATTATGATGATAGTAATAGTTTTGGGGATCACTATGTTCATTAACACTTTAGAAAAAACTGCATACAAGAAACTCTTTCTATATGCAATTTTTTCTGTACGCTATCCACTTAGAAATTACAGATATAGCGGGAACAGATTTCATATGCAGACTTTTTCAGCCTAGGGACCGTAGTCTTAGAGCCATTTGACAGACCGATCATCAAGGAATCTCAACAGGAACAGAAAATTCACTGAATATGCTGTGACTTCACTGCATCCGCCATTTCAAAATAAATAGACTCGAGCTGATTATCATAAAATGCCCTTCCCTGTACAGAAACAATAAAAATAAAGCATAAAGTCTGAATGTTGATAGCTATAATTTACCGGAATTCAGCAAGTTCCCCCTGATCCGCAAAATTTTGTCTAGAAGCTACCGATCAACTAGATTCAACAACGTGATTATAGAATTGGTCATTTTCAGTGTGCGATGTCGCATTTATTGCTTCACTTTTCTTTACCTCACATGAAAGTCAAGAAAGCATTGAATACTTTAAACATGGACAGCAAGCATGGCTGTGTATACGAAAGTTGATATTGTGTCTGCCTCCTGTTTGTAAGATGAAATGATCATCTACTCCCCCCCCCCCGAGTGCTTTTCAAACTGGGTATTTGCTGCGGTTTCCCTGGTATATTTTTTAGAGAATGGAACTCAGAAAATATGGGATGTAAATCTTCTATTCGGGCAATAATAATTAAATATGCTACTCACCCACTTCACTGGGCATGTCTTCGAAACCCTAGCTAAGATATTGTTCAGAAAATAGTTCATCTGAGCACGGCTATTGAACCAAAACAAACGAACAACCTCTATCCAGCTTCATCGCTCTTGCTTACGTCAATAATTTATTCGCTAATTTTTCATGATTACATTTTCAACGATCCTAGTTTAAGGATATGTGGCAAAGCATCGTCCAACATATTGCACTTCGGAGTAAAAGTTTTTATAAATTACCAATTAATTAACCTCGGATAAAAATGGCGCAACCCGTCAGTGGTTCATTGACAAAAAATAGGTACATGCAGGTTTGTAGGCAGGGGGTTGGTGGCCATGGCCTCACGAAACGCTTCAAGTGTTACAAAAGACAAATGTACCTTTGGTTTTTTTTCTTTAAGAAAAATTCAAGTCAGAAATACCAATTTTATAGTAAATTAAGTGAAAAAATGAGTGCCTCCACCCGACAAAAATTTCTGGCTACAGGCCTGGGTACATGAATTACCCATAAGATTTTTTAGATTTTTCGATTATGAATGGAAGTGGGTAAAATAGAAAGCAAGGATGAAGAGAAGAGCAATAATGTACGAGTTTCACCAGTAGATCTTTTATTTCGTTCCCTATTTGATAATGTGACATTCTGAAACTGATTCAGTAAGTTTACTCGGTGCCGAACGCGAAACATTAGACATTCATCTGTAATTCAAGTAGGTTGCAGGGAAATTTTATGCTTTCCCAGATATTTCATATCCAAGCGTTTGACAACAAAGTATCCAAACTAGCAAAAGTGAGCAGCACAACCTTCTAAAATCTGATATTTTACAAAACTGTTGGATGATAACTGAAACACTGATCCATCGCATATGATGTATCACATGTTAGAATAACGGCTCATCAGAATATTAAAAAACAAGTGGGTATCTAAAGTTGTAAGTCTAGTATGGTGAAGTTCCTAAACATTTAGCTTTAGATGCGATTGCAGACTTAGACTGTCCCTAGACAATACAAATTGAATTTATTCAGTTTCAGAACCTTAAATTTTTTGCACACTTTATTCGACGTAAATGGGAATAGTTCTTCAGCTGTAGATTTCACACAAAAGAAACATGCATTGGGCCATATATAATGAAGCTTATTGTCAGGTGATGCTGATATGAGTCATGGCCCGAATGATTTTTAGTTAGAGGTGAAAGATGCACATTGAAAAGATAAGGATATGTAAAAAAAGAAAAAAAAACAGAAAATTACGGAAAGTCTGTATGAACGCTTTTAAAACACAGGGAAAAAATGTTGAAAAAAATGTTGTTGATGAAAAATCACCTCACAACCGTAAAAATCATCCCGTAAACAAAATATGTGGAAAAGGCAGAAATAGCGCATTAAGAAATGAACACAGAAATCCAAAAATTAAAAACCAGACATGGATGGAAAAATAAAACAGAAAAAAAGTTGAATGTTTGCGTGAGCAACGATGAAAATGAACTTACAACAGGAGATAGTCAACAAAATTTTAGCCAATCCTTAGCCACCCAAAATGCGGGTAAATCATACTAAATCGCGTTTTTGGTTAGATCTCAAAGAGATCTATCGATTAATACCCATTTTACTGCGCTCTAAAAAAATTCCTGATTGCCACGAAGATTCGCTATTTGCGTGAGGTCAAACGCCAATCTGGGTAACGTTAAAAAAGAAAAGAAACTTTCTTCTTCTCAAAAGAACTCCCACGCCGAATTGTGTTTAAAACCTTGAAAATTGCACTCATATTTTACCAAAAATTAGTGATTGATAAATATTCAACATTAATGTTAATAAATGAACCAACTTTCATCTGCTCTTGCCTTCTATACCCCATTCACTCTGAAATGACCGATGCAACGGCCGGAGTTTCGGCAAACGCAGCCTTACTAAAGATCATGAAATCTTCGAATTCTATAATCTTGAAATGATCGAAAAGAGTGATCAAGAACGAGTCCGTATCATGAACAAAAAATTTATCGAACAGAGTCAACAAGCCTTCCATAATTTTGAATAAAAGTTTGGCTGCGACCTCGCTGCATTGATCATTTCAAAGTGAGTGGAGTAGAGTCAAATCCTCTTAATTTTTATGTCGTCAAATAGGGTAAAGATTTCTGACGTTCTTATGGATTATCGGTCATTCGCATCACTAGTGATGGTCGGGTAAATTATCCACTTTATGAATAACGTCGTAGCAATCAACTTACTTGGTGTAGTGGGTGGGACGCACAAATGGTCTTATTGTCACAATACAAGATGACAATTCCTCCTACCTCTCCATTTTTTCTGAGTTATACTTTTTGGAAGGCGTAATAAGTAAACTGCCATAAACCAAACTATGATTGCATTTGATTAAGCTTTCTAATCCTACGACTTAAAATGGAAAATTACAGAACTCGTCGTCCTGTTTATATGAATGTATATAGGAAAAACGTTTGATCTGGTGGATAATGGGATGAAACTGTCCGAACATCTTATATGTAATTCTTCCTTAGCAAATTTCAACCGAGAGTTATCAGCCGTGCTTACTTTTCAGTTCCAGCCAAAGTCGACATTTGCAATCGATTTCCAAACATGCAGTTATGTCAAAATGACAATTCAGCATCGCAGACCGGATCTCTTCAGCAACCGCCTGTTCAGAGAGTTGCAACGCAACAATCGGTCTCTATCCAACGAGACACGTCTTTAGACAACGCTGGCCTATCCTTGGACCAATTTTGTACGTCATACAAGGATAAATTTGATTCTATTTGTACGGGTACGAACTCTCAACCTGCAAATTCGAATGATTCGCAGACTGCTGGATTTTGTGGATCATATTCCGCGAATTGTGTGACTCAAACGAAGCTAGATCCATCAGCTAGAGCGGTATCTTCGCCAACGCCAGACACAAAAGCCAGGTCAGATAATGTAAAGGAAGTGAGTTTTGTACGAGTAAATAACGTGGAACTACAAATCCTTATCCCTTATATACGAGTACATTAGCTATTGGTTATTTAGAGCAGGAGACTGACCGACCGGAGAAGGTCTTCAGGTGCGAATTCCAAATATTTACATGCTGTAGTGCATTCTATAGCCTACAGGCATGCAAGCAACGTTACGCTGGTATTTTTTGCCTATGGGTCATGTCTTAACAAAAATTTCTGTAAATATTTACAGTGGTAATTTCGCCTACACCTGGGGTCGGTTTCATAAAACTTACTAGTCGTAGTACTAGTAGTATTTCACCAGAAATTCGGTTTCATAAAAATGTTATTGACGATTGATAAATACTACTAGTATACTGGCAAATTTATTAGTAATACTAGTGTTTTGTTTCATAAAGTCTGGCTTTTTACAAGTTACTACTGGTAAATACTACCAGTTTTTCAGTGGTACAACATATGACTTGTATATCTTCCACTAGTCTTCGTTACATAAAAAACTAATAAAATACTAGTATCGACGTGTATGTTGAAGAAATGATTTTTTCTACCAATCAATTTAGTCTTGTAAATTTAAACTTTGAAATTATTCAATTTGTTCCCTTAATCCGTATTTAATGATATGTTTTCATCGGATTCTGATGAAAATCCACATGATATTCTTAAAAGTAGACGTCAAAAAATATTTCATCCGGGGATAAACTTTGATGTCGTAGACTTCTCTGCTAGGTTTCGGTTGAATTTTCACTCCATAGAAAACATTTTGAATGAGATAGGACATTTACTGCAACACAAATCTGATGGAAATCAAGCTTTATCACCAGACAAACGATTATTACTGGCCATACGCTATCTAGCTTTTGTTGGCCGAATTCGCCATGCCAATGCTAATACCAAAATCCTTCAGATTCGTCAATTCGTTTTGTTTGTCCTGGCTGGTCAGTGTTTCAGAAAACTTCGAGAACAAAATAAGTTTCCATTATTGATTTCGTTCAAAAATATCAATTTTTGTTCGATAGTAGACATAACTGTTACTTTCGTTAAAAAATCAATAGACTGGTATAGAAACCCACTAATGTTATGAGGAAATAACACGCATGTCAATCATTAGTATTACTATAGCCTGTTTTTCTTGAAATGCTTCCAAATAATGAAAGTGGAAAGCAAGTAGTATTTCAGATTTCTGCCATTTTCTGATGAACAAAATATCTTGTAGGGCTGGAAATTTGTGAGCATACTGGCCTAACCTTTAACGATTTTTCGGGTGGAGAATTTTACGGTAATAACTTTATGTAAAAGATTTCGACGACAGTACTGATTTGTGTCACTTTTGTATCTGGAAGCATTTTATAAAAAACAGACTATAGTATTTATCACTGGTATTTACGCATTGCTGGTGAAACGCTGACTTGTAAAACTAATATTTACAAGTCCAATTTACTAGTATTTTCGCCAGTTTTTTCATAGTATTTTATGAAACGCTGGCTGGTAGCACTAGTATTTATCAGTAAAATACTACTAGTATTTCACTTACTCGACTAGTAGATTTTATGAAATCAAGACCAGGTCTCAGCAACGGGGCACGGTTAATAGATTTTGAGATAGATAATTGATAGATAATTGTAATCATTAAAATAAAAAGCAAATATCTGTAATCCCTGTAAAATACACAGTTCTGAGCTATGATGAAGTTCAAGACCTCACCGATCGAGAATGGTGTGAGGTCAAATTGCCTTCTGTGAGAAACTTTGCTTATGTCAGCGAGCTTTATTGAATGTGATTTTCCACTTCTATCGAATGTTCTACTTTTATCCAATGTGTCCAGAGATCAGGTGTAGGTAATCCTTCGATTGTTTATTCGCACATCTATGTAAATTTATTTATTTATGTGAAGACACTTGGTGTAACATTACTCAGGTTGATATTTGCTATTGAATACTCTGAAAAACATTAATTTACATTTAGAGACATTACTTTCGCAAGTACTTTTAGAGTGACCAGTGTTGCTGGCGGCTCAGTCAATCAATAAAATGTTGTTCGACTTGTGAATTAGTTGCCACAGTAGAGGTCGGATAACCATAATGCGCCTATTGCGGTGCTGGCGGATTTGAGCTGGAAATCGTTGAACTGGGTTGTGCAACTCTTACGGAATCACTGTAGTCTATGCATTCTGAAATGATAGATGCAGCAATTGCATGAAAGCAGGTTCATAATAAAAAATTAGTAAGCTTATTACTGTAATCAGTGACACAAAATTGCCCGTCTGTTGGGGTGGCTCCAGGTGCACGTGTTCAGCTTCCAGCGTCGGTGTGCAGGCGGTTGGACGCGGCGAAAAGTGGCGAGAAAAGAATGATAATTTGCATAGAATTATGCTGCCACTGTTTCGCGTTTTTTGTGTCTTTTTATCAGTGTTAAAAAGATTGGTTTTCATGGAGCGACGCCGCCATCGCCTTTATACAATATTTTTGTTTATTATTATTTATTTGGCGTCGCCACTAGTCACCCAATACACGTTGAACCCCTAAGTGTATTGTTTTGTGAGCGTAGGGGTTGGAGTCTTTAAGGATAGGAGTGGAGACTTGGGTAGGAACTCGTGAGGTACGTGCCAAGGTGTTCTGCCTGAGATTTAGTAAAAGTTCTGGCGAGTATCTGGTGAAACGTCTGGCAGAGTTTTGTGGTTGTTGTTGTTGTTAGCCTGTGGTCAGAACTGTTGCACCCTCTTGAACCCACAGCAGCCTAACAAGTGGTGGACTCTTAACGCCTCTCACGACAGATAACCGGAGAACCACCAGAAAAATTACTAAACCTCTTGGGTTTTATTTACAGGCACATACCGGAAAAATTAAAAAGATGAGTATTCCAGTAGGAAAAACTTTGAGGACTCCTCCTAGGTCACATGAACCTAGTGTTTCGAATCTCGACTCTGCTGAAGAACACGCAGCGGTAGAACAGGTTCAAGCACAAGCGCCTGAGACTGAAGGAAGGAGAGAGAGTAGAAATGCCGAAGTGGCAAGAATGGAAGAAGAGTTGAAGAGAAGTGGTTTTGAGATGGCTAGGCAAGCCGAGATTGAAACTACGGTAAG
Organism: Romanomermis culicivorax; assembly: GCA_963922205.1. NCBI lineage: Eukaryota > Metazoa > Nematoda > Enoplea > Mermithida > Mermithidae > Romanomermis > Romanomermis culicivorax. Next base: position 1,820,010 of record CAWUHX010000019.1, read on the forward strand.
TGGTAGTGTCAGAGGTCAGCAGACCTTTGAGAGAGAGAGACCAACATCGCCCCTGAAGTTGGTTCATCCGATGGCCGAGACGCTGGAGGAGATTAGACGGAAATCGAAACGGGCATGGAGGTCAAACATGATGGATATGAATTATGACGAATATTACGAGGACGCGCCGGCCGATTTGTACGATGATAAATATTCGAGGCGATACGACCCCGAAATGGCGAATTTTATTCGGCGAGAGGAGCAAAGGGATCGAGTCTATCCCAAGGAATTACGAATTAATGCGCTGGAGAAAAAGGTCGAATTATTGATCAAAGTTATCGAAAGCGCGCAAGTCAAGGAAAAGGAAACGGAAGAAGATCAACGGAAGAAGATAGGTGAGTCTTCTTACCTTGAGAATAGAGTTGAGAGAGTAAGTGAACCTAAGAGAGAGGTTCATTCAGAGGTTTATATGAGGTCTCAAGAGGATAGAGACAAATATTCGGGTAGAGATGGAGGTTGGACTGAGGAGCCGCAGAGTTCGATGAATGCTGAACAAGCACAATCGAATGCCTACAGTTACTCAGAAAATAGGAAGTCTAGGGAAAGGAAGGTGACTATTTGCGACGAATCGTCCCAGGGAGAGGATAGATTTTCTCGTCCTACTCCTTGGAGAGATACCGCAAATAGAGCTGACCTTAGCACTGAGAGAAGGAGAAAGAGAAAGTCAAAGAGTAGAAAGAGATCTCATAGATCTAGAGCTAGGAGTAGACATTACTCAGATAGTGATAATAGTAGTTCATCTACGTCGAACTCTAGCTCAAGTGTAGAAGTTGATGTGAGAGATGTGGTAAAGGCCTTGAAACATAGACCTTTACATGATAGTAAAAAGCGGACGGAGGCATTGAAATTTTTTACTGATCTGGAAAGTGAATTTCTGGAGAATACTGCGGATAAGGTTAAGAAGGAGTGTTTGAGAAGGTTGTCTCAAAATACGGCAAGGAGGATAGCCAGAACATCCTCAAGTTATACAGAAGCGCGGAGAAATATTTTAAAGTATCTCGCGCCGACTTATGATTTGATGATGCTCAGAAGAGAGCTATTCAATATGAAACAGGAGGAAGGCGAGTCAGCCTTAAAGTTTTTAAAGAGATTGAGTAATCATGTGGATCTGGTCTATGCAGATCAGAGTGATCAAGTAAGGCAAGAGAATATTATTAATGCCTTTATTTATAAAAGTAGTCCATTATACCAGACGGAGTTGCAGGACGTATTGCCATCGATGAAAACGTGGCAAGACCTTGCATACACCGTAACTCAGATTGATAAAAAATATAAGAATGTGTTTACTACATTTGGAGCCAAGGATAAACCAATTGTGGTGAATCAAGTTGTAGCTATGGAGGAGAAGTGCCCGGAAATTGCTTTTGTAGGGAATGCTCCGTATGGAAGTACTAAAAAGTATAACCAGACGAAGTCAAGACCACAAAATCAGTTGCAAAAGGCAGTGGAAGAGGAGAGAAGTGAGGAGAATGCCGAAGAGATGCAACCTGGCCCGTCGCCTCCTGATGTCAAAAAGTCTAACAAGGAGCAGGCCAAGGAGTCTTTTTTAGCTATTCTCTCAAAGGAATGGCTACAATTGGTTCAGAAAGTGGATAAATTACAAGTTACTCAGAATGAAGCTTTAAAGGAGTTGACTACTGTGAAGACTGCGTCTGCTGAAAAGCAGAAGCAGTTGAAGCAGCAGAGACCCAACTGCATATATCATAAGAATAATACTCATGCTACGGAGGAGTGTAAAACATTAGCATACCGGCCTCAGCAACAGCAACGCCGTGGATTTAACCGTGGCATGTCTAATCAGTATTATGGTGGTGATAGGAATGCTTCATTTACAGGAAGTTTTAGAGGTAGAGGTGGACCTCAATTTGGATTTAGAGGAAGAGGAAGAGGTGCCTATTATGTAGGATTCCCGGAAGAAGATCAAATGTATGGGTATGACCCAGAATTTGAGAGATACAGGGAATTCTGCAGACTCAGAGAACAAGGCATCCAGTTGCAGAGGCAGTCTCAGTTGATGCTACCTGCCTCAACTAGTCAACCGGCTATTCAGGCTAGTACCGTCCCGGATCAATCTGGATCATTTGTTTGGAACCAGTCGCAACCTAGTTCGCATAAGGTAATGGTGACAAGCCGTACGGATGTGGATGATGAAAGTGATCAGAGTAGAAACAAATCTTCTAGTTTGGTTCTCGGAAGTATTATTCACCTGGATAAGGTGACACCTCTAGAAAAGGTAAAGGAAAGAGATTTGGCTCATGTGAAGTATGGAAGGAAAGCAACCGACATAGAGAAAAGGTTGTTGGAAAATTACCCGAAAACAGTTCCATTCTACATAAATGTAGTTATTAAAGAAACGGCTACCAGAGCTTTAATTGATACAGGAGCTCAGTGTACGGTCATGTCTTCTAAGCTCCTGAAAAGGGCATTAGACGTTGATTATACAGTGTACCCTCGTATCCTTAAAGTGACTGTAGCTGATGGAAAAATTGTGCATGCCTATGGGTATGTACCAGTTTGTATGAAGACGGAATTCGGAAATTTTCCAGTCAATGTTATAGTGTTGCCACATGCAGGTGAGGACCTGATCTTGGGCACAGATTTTTTAGCACACCCAGATTTAGGTGTGGTGATTGATTTTAAAAGGAATGCCATGACTATACAAGGCATTGAGAGAAAGATTGAAGTAGTTCAAGTTCCTTCTGTAACTACTGTGCAAACGGTAATGGAAGAAGTGACTAAAGTCAGTGTGGCGTTGACTGATTGCACAAATCAAATTGTTTATCCAAAAGTTTGTCTGCTAAAGACAACTGTTGCAATTGTTGCATGTAGTAAAACCTACATTCCATATGGAACAGATGTTTTGATGAAGGCAAAACTTTGGGATCAACATGGAGATGCCACGTTGAATGGAATTATTGTCGAATCGAAAGATTCTGAAAGGAAGTTCAGAATGGAGAAAGCGGTTGTAGATGGATCACAAGAAGAGTTTGTAGTACTAATCTCCAATATCACGGGTTCTGGTTGTTGGTTTGAGAAAGATCAAATCATTGGCTATACAGAATCTATGTTAATTGAAGATGATGATACTTATAAAAGGGTGAAGGAAATGAAAAAGATAAAGGAGAAAAAGGAATATCAGACCTGTATGGTAAAGGAAGGAATGCCTGCATTATCAAAAGCTGATTCTGTAGAGTTCTATACTTCACTATGCAGGATGATATCGAAGGCGAAAATTTCGGAAGAGAAAAAGACGGAAGCTATAGAGTCTTTGTTGAAGTACAGGGATGTCTTTAGCTTGCCTGGTGATCCGGCTACTACAACCCCAGCTCTGACGTGCAAGATAGATACAGGAGATGCAAGACCTGTAGCAAAGAGATATTACAGAGCTTCTATTAATAGTCGGCCTGGAGTGAGGCGACACATAAAGGAGATGTTGGATCAAGGAGTGATCGAGCCCTCGAAGTCACGGTGGGCTGCACCCTTGTTCCTAGTTGGAAAGAAAGATGGAACTACGAGACCCGTAGTTGATTTTAGAGGTATAAACGAAGTGACCAAGGATGATAAATATCCCATCCCGAGAATGGATGACTATTTAGATTGCCTTGGAAGAGCTAAGTTCTATACGACTCTAGATTTGAAGTCGGGATATTGGCAGGTCCCGATGGAGGAGGAGAGCAAGGAGAAAACGGCTTTTATATGCCAAGAGGGCTTATTTCAGTTTAAAGTGATGCCGTTTGGGTTGAAGAATGCACCTGCTGAATTCCAAAGGATGATGGAGAGAATCCTTGGGGATTTGGTATGGAAACTTTGCCTAGTGTACATAGATGATATTATCATCTTCTCGAATACGTTCGAGGAACACTTAGAGAATTTGAAAATGGTGCTAGAAGCGTTGAGGAAGGCAAAGTTGACTCTTAAGCCAGAGAAATGTGAATTTCTTCCCGAGAAGGTGCACTTTTTAGGGCACATCTTGGATGCGAATGGAATTTCTCCGGATCCTAAGAAGGTCAAGGCGATAACGGAATTTCCATTCCCGGATTCTGTTAAGAAAATGCAGAGATTCCTAGGTATGCTACAATGGTGTAAGAAATTTATACCGGACCTTGCAGCACTAGCTTAACCTTTGTACAAATTAACAGGCAAGAAGGGAACATGGAATGTGACGGAGTTGCATTACACAACTTTTGAGAAGCTCAAAGTAGCATTGACCTCAGTACCTTTCTTAAGACATCCAATTTTAGATGGATCTGCGTGATTCATTCTTCAAACGGATGCCAGTGGAATTGCATTGGGAGCAGTGTTATGTCAAGAGACTGACTCAGAACGTTGGGTGATTGCCTACAATAGTCGGATATTGCGGGCGGAAGAAAGGAAATGGTGCGCCACCGAAAGGGAATGCTTAGCTGTGGTATACGGCCTAAAAACTTATAAACATTATCTTTTGGGCCAAAAGGTCAGGATTCAAACTGACCACAAACCACTATTATCAATGAGGGTCAATACACAGACTAATGACAAACTCAAGAGGTGGTATGCATTCATTTGCCAGTTTAGTCACAAGTTGGAGTACGTGCCTGGCAGACAGAATGCCATGGCAGATTTTCTCTCCAGGAAGGAGGAACCCGATGAACAGAAAGAGAAGTTGCCACCAAAATGGGAGCTTATCTTTCAGAAAGGAGATGTGAAATCTCTTACTGAAGACGAAGTCATTAACCAAAACCATAAAGTTTTAGTGAAACAACTTCGGGAACTCAGAGGAGATGAAGTGGATGAGGCTGTAGGAGTCTTCGCTCCAGTGAAGATGGCCACAGCTTCAGTGGCTTCAAAGTATGGTGTTAGTGATGAAACTGGACTTAATATTTCTCCAGAATTTGATAATTATCGAACGCCTGAGAAATATGAAATTGAGGCGGTAGTCACTAGACAAATGGCAAAAAACTTGCAGCAGGAGGAAAAAGGACATCCTCCTGGGCAAGCAAAATCTAAAGAGGAAGTGAAGAGAATTTTTGAACCGAAGGAGAAGGAGTTTGAAGAAGCCCCAGAAATTGAAGATGGTAGACGCAAAGGGCTTATCTCAAACGCCTTGATGTCACAGTTGCAAGGAAAGGATAAAGATTTAAAGGTGATCTTCGAGAAACTAAGTGCTAGTAGTAGCACTAAGTCTCAAAGTAACTTTTATATCGATCAAGGGATACTATATAGAGAGACTTTTGGCGAGGCAGAGGATCAAGTTGTTGTGCCCTCTGTTCTCAAAAAAGTTGTCCTACATCAGTATCATGGTGCAGTGATGATGACGCATCAAGGGTTTAAGAGAACCCTTGCTATTATTAAAAAGCGGTTCTGGTGGCCGAGCATCGAAAAGGATGTTCGGAACTGGATCAGCTTTTGTCCGATATGTCAAATTGCGACTCCAGGAAAGGCTACAATACCGCCATTAAATCCAATTATTCCTAGAGGACCATTTGACATAGTCTCTGCCCGTAGCGCAAAATTTGAACTTTTTGCGAAACTACATTATTCCTCTACACACATAGCGAGTTGAATAAATTCGTCCATGTGATGGGGAAGAAGTGGAGCGTAGCAACTAGTCGACTAGGGGTAGATAATTTCAAATTTACTTCAATTTTTAAATTCCATCTTAATCTATTTTTCTACGAATTTCCTCATTTTGGGTAAACTAGTAAATATATTTTTAAATTTCTTCTTGGAAATCCTTAATTTATTAGTTGGATAGGCCGTTTTGGGCGTTGGATTGAGAGGGCTAGCAGTCGAATGATGGAAGACGCAGGTGGTCTGTGCGTGTACTCCCGTATAAGGTAGAAGTCGGGGCCGCATTTGTGTTTAACTATCTGCCAACATTAACCCAATATATGTTTGGTACCTTATTGTTCCCTGCTTGCAATTTTCTTTTTCCTTTTTCCTATTTGTGCTTACTATCTGTGGTGAAGGTAGAATTTAACCGATGTTTGTCCGCTTAGAAAGATTTCCATTAAAAAGTTGTAAACATTCTGTATGAATTTTTTAGACTACAATGTCAAGCGCATTGTCAGAGTCGGCGAATTAGAGCGATGGTTCGCCACAAATTTCGGAAGATTTCCGTTGGAATTGACGGAACCGAAAATGGTCGAAATAGGTAAGGTGGCTGAATTGATCGAAACCTTGAAGGTGAGTAGGTTTCGAGGACAGCCAATTATCGGTTTTGATACAGAGAAGGTTACTCAAGAGTATGTGAGTAAGGTTTTCGCGACTTCTGGGGTTGATAACCCAAAAGGGAAGGAGTTCGCGAGAGTCATTAGCTTCTCGATGGTGACTAGAGACACCTTTGTTGTAGATACTACGACAATCATGCCGAAGGAATGGACACTCATTCATGAGCTCTTAGATTCGGACATGCTTCTCGTTGGATACAACTTGGTTACAGATCTGGTTGCCATCTGGAATGTTAATGGTGCAGGTAGAAAAAATCAAGGTGTTGATCTGACAGCAAAGTCAAGGTAGGTCCAGTACCTCAGCTTCTGGAGTATCTTCTGTAAGTTCCACTCAGGGCTCGTACCAGAGGGGAACTGAAGGGGGATATGGCCGAGGCTGGGGTCAGGGACAGGTGGTTATGGTGGTGGCGGGCAACAATAATTTTATATAGCCGCATACTTTCTGGACCAAAATTCATTATTTCGTACAAATTTTATTTCAAAAAATACAAAAATACAAAAACACAAATAAAATACAAAATACAAAAAAATATATTATCTCGTTTTATTGTTGCTTTAAATTTTAAATTTTTTCTCATTTCCGGTGCCCAAAAGCTGCCCGGCAAAATTCGTCTTTCCATCCATCTTATTTCGGGCGTGTACATAGCCCTCGTATTTTTCTCGTTTAATTTCAGGGCCTGAAAAAGATGAAGACGTGAAAATTTTATTTGCATTTATAAAATTATTTCATAAATTTGAAGTATTTTATAGAAAATCTTTTTTACTGAGTAGATTTGTATTGGACGGAGCGACGTGGCAAGCGGCCGACCATAGAGGAAGCGCACCTGGGGTACCTCATCACCGAAGTTGTAAAAACCAGTACACGGGAGAAGAGGAACGGCGACGCCTCGGATCTAGGCACAGATCGACGTCAAAGTCCAGGCCGAACTATGTTCATGATCCTTTCCGGTAGCCTGAAAAGGAATGCCCTGCCGAATGGATTGGTCAAGGTCGCCGTCACCTGAAGGACCTGGTAGGGGCTGGATCACATTTTGGAGGGGGTAGCCCCAAAAATTTGTTTTCCGAGGGGAAAACTGTTATGCAGTTGGGGCCTCAGTATGAGACTCAGGCTGCAGAAAGGTTTTCACCTCCTGTTGGTCAGTTTTGAGGGCCGAGGGATGTTGGGGTGGCTCCAGGTGCACGTGTTCAGCTTCCGGCGTCGGTGCGCAGGTGGTTGGAGGCGGCGAAAAGTGGCAAGAAAAGAATGATGATTTGCATAGAATTATGCTGCCACTGTTTCACGTTTTTTGTCTCTTTTTATCAGTGTTAAAAAGATTGGTTTTTATGGAGCGACGCCGCCATCGCCTTTATACAATATTTTTGTTTATTATTGTTTATTTGGCGTCACCACTAGTCACCCAATACACGTTGAACCCGTAAGTGTATTGTTTTGTGAGCGTAGGGGTTGGAGTCTTTAAGGATAGGAGTGGAGACTTGGGTAGGAACTCTTGAGGTACGTGCCAAGGTGTTCTGCCTGAGGTTTAGTGAAAGTTCTGGCAAGTATCTGGTGAAACGTCTGGGAGAGTTTTGTGGTTGTTGTTGTTGTTAGCCTGTGGTCAGAACTGTTGCATCCTCTTGAACCCACAGCAGCCTAACACGTCCATAAGCGGCAAACAGAACAACTGTAAATGTCGTCCAATAAAATAGCCAAATCGGCAAAATTTGTCGATTAGCGCTCAGATGTCGACACAGTTCCACACAAGTCTAAATCGGATAAGCATGATGCTTTTTCTGTGATTTTGATTTCCTCTTTGTCATGAAAGAGCATTTTCTCTACAGTATAAAGTTTTCCCTACGTGAAAATTGTTTGTCAAATTGAGCCTACCTTTTTGATTGTAGCTGCGTCTATCATTTCAAAGTAAATGGGTCATCCTGGTGACAATGCGTTATTGTTCAAGTCGACTCCGGTTTTTCAATGAAGCTTCGTGAGTGAATGTGTGCAGGGATTCGCACTGGTTCAAAAAATGAGGGTCGGTCCTGCCCGAAAAAGCAGTATTTGATATGGAATTACTGTCTTTTCTCTAGCGATCAGATACAAACATATGAACCAATTTTTATCCCGCTGTCGTTTTCATAAAGTGCCTATAGTCTTCTTTCTGAAAGTGATTCTAAATAATGAAAATGGAAAGCCTACTAAATCCGATACCTCATTGGGCTGGAAATTTGCGAATTTACTCAATTAACTCATAACAGTTTTTTAAAAGTAGGTAAAAGACAATATTTCTGTCATTACAGTAAAAAATTAAAAAACAACAGACCGAGCTGTTTTTTAAAACTTTCGTTGGACCCTCCATGTAACCTGAAAGCCTTCAAAACCAGTATGATGGTAGCTTTAAAAGGTGACTAGCAAACCATGAAAAAATTGAATTAATGTGGTACAACGAAGTGTCTGTTTTTTCACTTTTTTTGTCATTTTCTTCTGAGTCTTCCATCACCAATTTTCTCATTTGAAATTAAATTAGACATTAAAATGTTATTACAGCTACTGTTCAACGTACGAACAGGGTTTCTACAAAAACTGTAACGATCCCACCAACGATCCCAATCGAGTAAAATTTTGTAAGGCCTATTTCAACTATTGCGACATGGCTTCCAAACTAGGTCCTATTGATCAAAGCAGGTCGCAACAGCCACCTGTTCCAAATGTGCAACCATCTTCGGATACCACTGGCGCTAATGGTCAGGCGTCCGATTTGCCCGGACCTTATTTGACAGCGAACACTAGTGCCGTAGTGAGAGCTCAATGTGAAAAGTACAAGGTGAAATTTCGAAAAACAGCTCAAAGTCGGTTTATGGTGAAAATATCATCTTTCAGATTCTCGGAGATGCGTATTGCCCCGGATACGAAGTAACTGAGATGAGAAAAAATTGCAACATGTACAGGGTGTACTGTCAAGGAAAAGCTCCTTTCCCGGGTATTGACGGCAACCTCGGTTTCACGAAAGACGTTTGGGAAGTGCAGGTAAATACTCATTTTCTGTCATACTCTTCCTTTACATTACTCAAGCTTGGAAATACAGGATTGCCCAAAAAACAGCCTGCCCAAAAATCTTTCTGTACCTCAGCCACTTAAACCAGGCGGTTGTGTTTTGTTTATCTAATAGACTAAAGGCCCTGTCATACTTCGCCGTGCGGTACCGCGCGGCGCCGGTTGTCCTATTCATACTAAAAAGCGGCGCCGGCCGGCGCCGCGCGGTGGCTTGCCATACTTTGCCGCGCGGCGCCGTACGGCGCCGCTTTTTTACTTTTGGATTTTGCTCTTCTCAAAAAATGTGTATTGGTTTAGTTGAAACCTGATGGGGCGCCGCGCGGCGCCGCAAAAATTACAAAAACCTATTCATACTTCACAGCGCGGTACAGCGCGGCGAAGTATGACAGGGCCTTAACGCCTCTAGTTTCTCACATTAAAATTTCATATCTATAGTTGTTCATGACATTTACTCTTTCTTTCAAAATTAGGTAATTAGTACAATGCGACTTTATACATCTACGTCAGGCTGGGTGGGGAGTGTCGCGCCTCGCAAGGGGAAGTAGGGTACCATGGCCTGGATATTTTTGGAAATTGAAATTTTTCTCAGCATTCAACCCGTTTAGGGAAAGGGTGGGCGTTTGAAAGGGGGAAAGTCCGAACCTGGTTGGCTGATATATATAATACACGTCTGATTACGATGTGAGCTTACTGTAAAAATGTCTTATAACCAATGAAAGCTGAATGCATCAAACACGGACATCTGGTTAGCAAATCTTATTTTTGACCGTCATGAGCAAAAATACTCTTCTTTAAGCAAGTTTTGTAATTCTCCCAAATTTTAAAACAATTCGTTGATAGAAAGCTGCGAAACGATCCGCAATTCATTAAAGCAATTTGAAATCAAAGTTTCATAGATAAGGATCTCACTGAAATGTGACCAGTTCAATGACTTTTTCAGGGTATCCCCTTCTATCCATTCAATGACGCCGGTGCTATCGCTGGCGGCACGAAATCCAACGTCGGTTACGGCGACTGGGGCGGCAGTTACGCGGAGCGCAGCGGGGTTTCGGACTTTTGGGACGCGTCCAAAAAATACGAAGCCAACTGGCAACGAGGCAATTATATGTTCAGCGACGGCTGGAACGTTCCATTGACCGGAATATCGGGCTTCAAACAGAACGGTGTCACTATGGGTGGACTGGGCAATCCGAGCGATTGGCCGTCAGTTGTTTCCGGAGGCATCTTGCCCCGGAGCAACTCCAATAATTTTATGCCTTCGTTGGGCGCAGGAACCATACCTATGTTCGGCGGCGGACTTTCCAACGGAGGTACAAACTTAATTCCAGGTTTTGGACGCCGCAAAAGATGACAGTAAAAGTGAATATTGAGTGATTTTTCGTCATCCTCATGTTCATATTGTACATAAAAATCATCTGAAGACAAGATTTCAAATAATAAATAGAAGATTTATTTTTCATTGGAGTGGAGTAGTAATTTTTCCTTATTCGCTCTATGCAAAAAAACATCCCGACAACTTCCTAGACGGAAAGAATTCTTGTGCTCAATTAAAAAAAATTGAATATTGCACTGATAGTGCCGATGTATTTTTCACATTCAGGATAATTTTTCGATGTAAAATAAAATACGACGCTTCACAGAAAGGCTAAAAAATGAATTGCATATCAGCGGGTCAATTTCTCTGACCTTAACCTTCATTCTCTCTCTTATCCCAAATGTCCTATGAGCTAGACGTCTGTACAACATGAGATAAAATCTCATTTACGTACTCTTAACCCCTAAGTTCTTCATGTAAATTTGCACTTTCTTTTTTCCTTTTTTCTCTGCTTTGTTCGTGTCAACATCTACTTCTATAGTTCGGGCGTATTTTTCCAATTTCAAGTTTACATAGATTATAATGTTATCATTGTTGTAAGTTGTATGTTTCAGTCAATTTGGTGTTCTTGTCTCTTCGTCGTCGAGCAACTATTTGTGGTTGTCCCATTATTACTTTTCTTTCGGTCGCCATTATTTAAACTCTGTTATTGAATCCATCGTCCACCTTTCATTATAGCATTTTAGTCGCTAGCCGTAAAGACTGGGCGAAAGTGCATGAACGCCTTTCTACACTGGGGCTCATTATTGAAGAAATAGACTATAGAATCAAGAATAACTAGCTTATTAACAGGATGCTAATGTGACAATGCCTCATGCTACAAGGAAATGCTCACATACCTGTACTCATCCTTGCGGATCACATGCAGAATTGGAATCAGTATACTTCCTCTCACTACATCTTCAGTACGATAGAAGAGTTTGCAACATTATATACACTCCATATTTTTGAAAATTGCAGATCATCGAAATTTTTACCAACTCGTAAATTTTCGTATAAATGTTTAAATAGGATCCTATCACGTACTAAAAAGGTTTCTGATCGTTGAACGGTCGGACAAATTTTCAGTATCGTTTTATAAAGTGTGTGGACACTACGTACGGAATACCCATTTTTCACATACTCATCGCAAAATCCTCAGGACACTAGTAAATGGGTACCGAGACATTAGAGCACGGACAGTAGAGCACAGGGACATTAGAGCGCAGGACAATAGAGCACATAAATATCAGATCAGAGCAAAATAAAAAAGCGAGAATGAAATAATTTGGAAAATAACTATATTCCAGCTGAAAAACACACATCCAGCTCCACATTTTTCATGACTCTGGAGAAGTTCATGTCAATAAATTTTTCCACCACGGAGTATTTTTTCCATTTTTTGTCATTTTTCTTTCTTTTTCTCTTTTTCTCATTTCGCCATTCTTACGTTTTTCGCCTCCTATTCCTTATGTTAAATTTTTTCCTTCGTTTTAATTTTATTTTGTTTGTCTCGTTTATTCTTTTTATATCTCAATGTCCGTCTACTCTCTCATTATTCGTACTCTTTCTTTTTACGTGTTTTATTCGGCTACAGTGAGAATTTCTTCTATCTCCGTTTGTAAAAAGCGAGCAGATAAACGGCGGAATCAACGCGCGTTCGAGAAGTTGGTATAAAGCTGGGTTATGCACATTTTTCACTATAAAGTTGTGAGACAAAAAATTGAAAATATTCGACCTTTGAACCTTCGAATCAAGTCGTTTTATTGGGTTATTTTCGAATTCATCTTGAATTTCTAACTCTTATTCAGAATAATATACGCAGTTCACAGGAAAACTTTGCCAACTTTGGAAATGAAGCTGCTTGCTTAAAATTCCTTTTTTACGTTCAAAAACAATTTTGAATTCGCGTTTATTGCAGACCGGAGAACGTCGGTTCGAAAAAAATCATTTTTTCAAATGCATTCCAATGTCCTTACGCTCTATTGTCCTGCGCTCTATTATCAAGCCCTCTAATATCCCTGCTCTCTGACGTCATTGCGCTATATTGTCCTGCGCTCTAATATCCCTGCGCCCTAATGTCCGCTCTGTAATGTTTGGTTACATAATCAATAATCATGCTTATCTTATCTGTTCTGATCACAAATATTGAATTTTTACACTTTGAGTTAATCATTTTAAACTTTCGGAGAGCATCTAATTCATTTTCCTCAAAAACTTTCTGCTGTGCGGTCGCCTCGTCGTTCACTCTCCCGTTCCATTTTCGACCTTCGTTGTTCGGAAAGAATCGCGTCAATCTGCATCTCGCGTCTCGCTTTTCCGCCCAACGACAATTCAACATTTTCTGACGTAGAATAGCCGAACAACGTCAGAATAACAAAAACCGTCACCGTCGAACAATCCATCGGAAAACGGCGACCTAGTCTATAGAAGAGGAGCAAAAAATGGGCGCTTTCGTCGTCATCGTCGTTATATTGTTGATCGTTGGCGTAGCGGCTTTTTTCTACGTGAAAAGCGGCGGCAAAATTCCCGTAACTTTTTTTCTTTTATATGATTATAACAGTCAAAGTGACATTTTGAGGGATTACTTTAGAATCTCGGTATTGAGTAAATCTTAGATTAACTTTCGATCAGTGGTCTTGAAATGACGTAAATCTTGAAAGTGCAATAAAAATTTTAGGATTCTGCTGCATAACTCGCCGCGTTAGCCGAGGAAATGAGATTCTCAGAAATTCTTTAGTCGGTCTTAAACTGTTTTGATATAATAGTTTTTGCAATCGGTAAACTAAAGTTTGGAAAATACTGAGTTCTTTATTGCTTATTTTTTCAGGGCATGCCCGGCGGCGGTGGCGCTTGAAACAGACTCGCAAAGCTACAGGACGACACTGAACGCCATCGTCAACATATTCTGTGTGATATGTTTTGATTTTTTCGTTTGCTATACTTACTAACACTTTTTGTTGCACACTTTTGGACAAAATACAGTACGAAAAATAGTCTTGATCGCGACTTCTTTATACAATCGCTCCGTTTGTTTTCTTGATTGCATTGTCGTGGTTCGAATGCGGTGATTTCTAGGTTTCACCCCTATTCAGCGAAACACACTACAGCGATTCTCAAAACAGCGAAACTCAATACAGCGATTCTCAATTCAGCGAAGTCTCAAAACAGCGAATCTCAATTCAGCGAAGTCTCAATACAGCGATTCTCAAAACAGCGAAGTATCAGAACAGATTCTCAAAATGACAAATTTTCAAAACAGTTATCTTTAGAATGGAAAAATTGAGATTGGGCGGGGTAGACGTTTTGGCACATGGCCCATTCGGTCCTCCTTTTCGATCTGGTGGATGTCGGTTGTCACACATTTTGGCACCAATCGCCAGAGTTCTGATATGGCTTTATAGTATGTGTTTTCACGACACTACAGCTTTTTATTCTAGTTTATTATTAACATATCCATATGCATGTTTTTTGTTTCTTTTTTCCTTTATCGATTTATTTCTTTGAATATTCTGATTTTGTGCTACCTTTTGTATGATTTTTTCAGGTTGTGTACTTTTGTTCTATTTTTTACCTACTTTTAACTACATTATTTTACTTCTCATGTCTTTATCATTCGTTTTTTGTTCTGCTTTTACTGCTTAATTATTTTATTCATTTCATCTTATTTGTTTATTTTATTTTATTTATTCCATCAATTTAATTTTTTTGCAATGCAATTAAGCTGCATACAAAACAACTTTAATGGAAAATCCGTATGATAATTTTTTGCTTTTGTTTTTTCCCAACGTTTCAAAAAAATGTTTTTTTATAGAAACTTTTTCGTGATTTTGGAATGGTCCGTTCGTGCATACTTACCGCAACTGCAGCACAAAAGCATGTGAAATTTAGATGGTCAAATGCAACTAAAAATAGACTATCTCGACCATCAAAAACGATTTTAATTTATCTAATTTGCATATTGTGCGCGTTTACTCTAATGCATAGAAATTTTTAGTATTCGCAGTATTGAGATGCGCTCTTTTGAGAATCGCCGTATTGAGATTTCGCTGTATTGAGAATCGCTGTATTGAGACTTCGCTGTAATAAGAATCGCTGTATTGAGATTTCGCTGTAATGAGAATCGCTGTATTGAGACTTCGCTGTAATGAGAATCGCTGTATTGAGACTTCACTGTAATGAGAATCACTGTTTTGAGTCTCGCTATTTTGAGTTTCGCTGTTGTGGGTTTCGCTGTATTGGGGACACTCCGATTTCTAAACTTTTTGTCGTTATTATTTACAAGCACTACAATCCATACTGTAAAACAGTTGGCAAACGGTATGGCGTGGAGATTAATCTCATTTACACCATCATGTAGACAGAAAATGCTTATGTATCACAGATTTTCCCCAAGATAGGAATTAAGTGGGTCTCTAATCAGGGGAGCTGAAACCATCCTTGAGGCTGCCAGTATCACCAGAAGCGGGCAAAAACAGCTACAGAGCTTTTTTACAATTTTTTTAGCCTGATATGATTTCGATCACTTTTATTCGTGAGGGTCAGCATATCTTTTGTGACATATTCAATGTTACCTTAAGGAGACTATAAAATCGGCAAGAATAAGTATACTATTCTCGGAATCGATTTAAAAAAAAATTTCACATAATATTTTTGACAGCTAGTCGAATTAGTTCGAAAATTTTCAGCTCTATATCCTGTTTTTTATAAAATGCTTGTAAATTAGAGAACCGACAAAAAAAGAACTATCGTCGAAATCGTTTACGCTAGAATTTTTTAATCAAAAAAGAGTTTCAGTCCCACGTGACGTACAATTCATCAAAAAATCGTGAACTGTATACGAGTACTTTCCACAATTTATATTTACTAGCACGTGCGAGTTTTTTAGCATAAATTTATAAAAATATGAAACAGCACTTGCTTCCCGGTTCATTTGTCGTCAGGATTGACAAAATCTAACAAAATTTAAAAAGCTTTTACTAATTATCAAACTCGATTGATTATCATACTTTTGTTCTTGGTCTTCTACTCTAAATTGACACGACTTTTAGCTATAGATTATTTTGAAATGGTAGATGCAAGGAACCCATGAAAGTAAATCGACAAGGGAAAATCGAAAGTGTATTACTGTAATGAATGAAAATATTTTCATCGTCCTTGGGTGGCGACACACTCCTATCTAAACAGGAGAGGATAGTATGATACTGTTACAAGATTTCAGCTTCCCGTTGTCATGAAGAACTTCGGCATTTTTATACGATACAAAGTGTTTGGCTCCATTAAAATGGCGTGTCAAATTGAACCAACTTTTTGGGTTGTCCTGCATCTGTCATTTCAGAGGGAATGGGTTATAAATCGTCGTTTTTCAGATCATACTGCTGAGGTTGGTCGTTTCTTCACGCTATTATTAATGCATGATCTGCAAATTTCGATTTGATCTCTGTTTTATTTTTCAGTCTTGAATGCACGAGAATTAGATTGAACGCCTCTCTTCTTTATGTACTAATGGAGGTCTCAGCTAGAGATAATCGCCATCGAATTTCTTATAATTTTTGATCTCAATATTCGTATATGTTTCGAACTGCATTCAAAAAGCTAATTCTGGACTACGAAATGTATTCAAATTTTTAATTTTTATGTTTATATATTCTTGAGATAAATGGTCACAATCGAGACTTTTAACTCATCGCCCTCTATTAGGGACTTGACTGTGCCAATGCCGCTATTACATATTTCATATGTTGGTGTAGTCTGTAGCTAGATCGCTAAACAGCCGAATTCATGTTTATTTGCAATTGGGGAAATATGGCTTTCTGCTGCCGCTGATCATAAGCTCTTTGAGATAAGACCAGCAGTTCCTAGGTTAGTACATCAGTGAGTACCTATTATTTTACGAGTCTTCTGACAAGTGAATATAGTTTTAGTATATGCGAAGGTTGTTTCAAAGAAGTATTGTTGCTTCATCCTCTGTGTATGGGGAAGGAGGAAACGTTCGACCGTCTAATCATGTGACACCCACCTATGAAATACAATGATCAATTAAGCGTTGATCCCAAGACTGTGACACATCTACGACGCCACCCAGGAAGCCCTTCAACAAGAAGTGGCCAGAACACGGAAGTTTTAAAAAAGAATTTTACTTAGCACACAAAAGTACATTAAATGCAGAAATTGGTTTCATAGTTCCATACCTGCGAAACGTGAAGTAGGAATTCTGACTTGGCTCGACTAGGCTATCAACAAACGACTGATTTACCGGTCATGTATATTCTGTGGTTATCTTTATAGACTCGTATAATCGAATAATCCTAAAATTATAATTTTAAAATGTGATTTCAGATAGTTCTGACGTTAATGTGATACGCACAACAAAAAAGTTTGAATGGTTCGTCTAATGGACTTGCAGATTTCAAAACAAAAAAAATCAGGAAATTTGGGCGTAAATATTCACTTTTCTGCGACCTGTGCTTGACATGAATTTCGCTGTCAACTTCCTGATTGCTTTAGTCTTCTCATGCGTGATTCAGAGTGTACCATTGTGGAAGGCTGCCGATACCCTGATATGGGATGAAGATGGAGAAATCTGTTTTCTTGATCATTCACACAACGGAGAGAGAAAGACGGTAAATTGTAGACTATAAAAGATCCAATAATGTTTTGCTCCACAAATTTCGTTTTGAATGTGTAAATTCCTGCAAATATGACGCTTGTGTAAAAGAAAGCTGATATTGATTTTCATGTCATTGTTTGAAATGAAAGTCGTTTTCCTCGCATTGATGATTTTTTGAGTTGTTCAGCACAATTCCAAGGATTTTCGTCACTATTACAAAATGAAGTAAAATTTTAAGGCGCATATGATGCAAAAAAAGCATCAGAATTCAACCTGTCTACGAAGATTTTTAATTGAAGTTTTCGGTTGGAGTATTTCTATTCCTTGTTTTTTCCACCGACAAGTACGTATTTATGCTGAAAAATACTGAAAAATAAATCAACTCGGCGCCATGTTAAGTACGAAAAAGTCAATTTCATACAACGGCACAGCGATCTTTCTGCCCTTATGGCTCTCGTAGAACTTTCTTGCCTTAGAACTTTCATGCGAAGAGATTAAAAAATTGGAATAAAGATAGACAATGATTTTTTACAAATGTTTTAAATAGCCAAAATTAGTACTGTCATTTACCCCTGAATTTTTCACTCAAAACGTTCTATAGATTAGTTAAGGTGCTCCAAAATTTACAGTCTTATGCTATTTAGATACAAATGGTTTTCAAAATGAAAAGTCTTCTCCTTCCTTTTTAATACGTTCATATCAGAAACAGACGGTATTTTTAATGATGTAACTAGTTTTTCAGTATTCCTATAAGCCATTCGGTATCTGCATATTCTGGGATACACTCCAAGTGAATGTTCAGGAACCTATTCTACCGTATGTTTTAAATGTTCAGTAATTCTTACTGTTCTACAGAGCACCTTCCACCGATCACAAGCAATTTTCAGTTGTCCTCTTATTTCGAATTTTGTGAGGAATTTTCTCCTGTTCATTCTGTATTTACGCTGTGTATACATTGATTTATATATGACTTGAGTATTCTGAATCAATTAAAAAATAAGGTCAGAGATTTTGAGGCTGCAATCTGGCGCATGAAATGAAATTATGAAACACTAGTGTATGACAATCAAATTCTTAGCATTCAACGTGCTCAAGGAAGTTTTGGTAAATCTGCTTGAGCAGGATATCTATGATTGTATCTCACTGTATGACTCAAATTTTTGATTATATCATGATGTGCCGTTGCAGTCCGTCTCATGAGGCTTTCACTACACAGTTCATTGCCACAGTTTGTTCCCAATAAATTTTTATTTTCCAAAATTCTACACTGATGATGGTATCTTATGAAGGATTTCGAAAGCTATATTCTTTTTTATAGTTTGCTTTTCTTGAAATGCTTCTAAAAAATGAAAAATGAAAGCAAGTAATATTTCAAATGTCCACGATTTCACGATAAACAGTAAGTCATGTAGGATTGGAAATCTGTGAGCGTGCTGAACTAACCATAATAATTTTTCTGGAATAAGAATAATAATAAGATATATAATAATACATAGATAATATATAATAATATTAATAATAATAATGATAATAATAATAATAATAATAATAATAATAATAATAATAATAATAATAATAATAATAATAATAATAATAATAATAATAATAATAATAATAATAATAATAATAATAATAATAATAATAATAATAATGATAATAATAATAATAATAAAAATAATAATAATAATAATAATAATAATAATAATAATAATAATAATAATAATAATAATAATAATAATAATAATAATAATAATAATAATAATAATAATAATAATAATAATAATAATAATAATAATAATAATAATAATAATAATAATAATAATAATAATAATAATAATAATAATAATAATAATAATAATAATAATAATAATAATAATAATAATAATAATAATAATAATAATAATAATAATAATAATAATAATAATAATAATAATAATAATAATAATAATAATAATAATAATAATAATAATAATAATAATAATAATAATAATAATAATAATAATAATAATAATAATAATAATAATAATAATAATAATAATAATAATAATAATAATAATAATAATAATAATAAAGAATAAGGATAAGAATAAGAATGGAATATCTTACTGTCAGAGCTCTACGTTAACGACAGTAATGATTTGTGTCAGTTTTCAATTTGGAAGTGTGTTATAAAAAATTGAAGATACGTTCTATTCAATCAAAACTTGATACAAATACATTTGATTAAAATTTTCTGCTTCAAAATTCGGCCTCTAATTGATAACTTTCATAATTATGTAATTGTTGTCATTTGTTATAGGTCGCAGGCCGACCGGATACACGAAGGAATTTTAAAAACTATGTTTATCAGCTTGAAAAAAAATTCGATCCGCAGCTTGAAAATGAACGTTTGATGGAGCAGATAAGGCAGCAAGCTTTGTATGAAGATTTGGAAAACTACGGATGAGCTTTTTTATTATAGCACATGTTCAGACCGGTTGGAATAAAATTCTGATTTTGATCGTGTTGTTATATTGTACATTGACCGTGGTCGGAGATGCATATTGCACGATAATGGTAGCCATCGCAAATCGCGATAGTAGAGCTTACGTTGATTCAAGGCGAGAAACGGTAAAAAGAATGAGTAATGTCACCCAACTTCTTTTGAATACAAGTTGTTTTAAATGATTTTTTCCCAACATTCTACCCGTAGCAGAAATCTATGCCAACAAAAACAGATTTATATCAGCGCAGGATCAATTGACTGACTGAATATCAAAGCTGGCTGAGAGTAGTCTTCATGCAAACATGCATAACAGTAGTTTAATTAACATACAGTTCAACCTTGTTCCCAAGTGGTACAAAATGCGAACTTATCATACACCAATTACAAAATTCGTTCATATGGGTACCTGTTGGGAATAGATCTGCTATTGAATCATGTCAAGTCAATAGGGCGTTAATTTGATGCTCTAATATTGATTTCAGGATTTATTTATTCAGAAAAAACGGAACATTGAGGGTCTCTAACTACTCTCTACAAACTACGTTAACTAGGCCAGGTAAAATAGTTCATAGGATGTGCTGATGGGTGATGATTCAGGTGTGTATGGCTAGATGCTAGAGGAAGCAAACTTATGCTACAAAGTGTGTTCACCCCATTATAGAGAAATAGCACGGCCATCATGAGTCAGTCATCCAAGTCCACGTGTCTGACAATGCAACAGAATGGGCACTGAGCTGCTCGAACTCTGAAACTTCTGCGAACAAGATAGGTTCTCCAGAACTTGCACGTTATTGCTTGTCGGCTACGATGAACGCTTGCGTGGTTGCATGCAAGCGAAAATTTAGTGGCTTATTTGTGAAACTCTAATCAATGAAATAACACTGTGACTGAAATGGTGTCGAAGCACTATAATTCAGACATTCACACTACTTGTCCGAAAACACCATTTTTTGTGACACGCGCGAACAAACAAAGAACGAATTTCAGAAAATGCTCAACAAATTCGTGTCTTTATTTCCTATCCGTTTTGCATGTGGATTCACATCCACGATTCACTCTGAGTGGATGCCTGAAACTTGCTGTTTGCCTGTGCTCTGACGAATTCTGTTTGAAATTGCACATAACAGCCTAATGTTCAGAACTAATGTTAAGAAATTCACACATTAGTCACAGCTAACATCAGTTATTATGGTAATTTCGACAGCATTTTTGTTTCTAGCAGAAATATATTTTTTACAGTGTCTTATTGGCCAAAAAAGCATTTGTGTGATTGCAGTAACTGATAGCACCATGATAGTACTAGAGAAATGTCAATTCGTTAACATCTTTTATTATATAAATGAGTTTATCATAAATATTGATTCAAGAAGTTTCAAATAGTAGGCATAAAAACAAATCGTGAATCAGTGAGAATTTAATACTGTAAATGAATGAAATTTCACTTTTTATACTTGCATACAATAGGTATACTCTACACAAAATGGTGATGCACCGGAAAACTAAGAAAGTGAATAAAGATGCATGGAGCATAGTGGATTTGACAACAAAATCACTTGTGGATTAAGCATGAATTTTGGAAAGCATTAATGTAAAACTTCGTCAAGTAGTCTCTGTGACTAAAAATTTTTCAGAAATAAAGTATGAGCGTCAATCAATTTAATATTGGTTTTCCGAGTGGAGCTAATTTGGCAGCCATATCACAATAGCTGAAGAAGGCCTTGCAAAATTTGATTCGATTGAAATCGGTTCGAATCGGTGCGCCACAATCGTTGTAGAAGTCTTTTTCGTACATTGAACAATACCTGTAAAAAAGGAAAATTTAGATTCTCTTCAATTAGTCATCCGAAAAAACCTGTTACCTAGACTTATCTGCTAAGTTTACGTCTGATATTTGTTGCTCAGAAAGACTTGGATTTTGCAGTCTTGTTTGAGCATAATTGCACCATGCCAAGGCTGGGAATCGGTTGCAGATGTCCGACCGCGCTTCATCTGGAAGAAAAGGATAATTGTTCTTCCTTTTCTCATAAATAACCCCAGCGACACAAAAATCTAATTATGAAAAAGAAAAACAAGCAGTACCGTTTTCCGAAAACTTCACTTTACTTGATTTTCGATCCTCAATTGAAAGATGCTGAATGGTCCAAAATTTAAGAACAAATTAAAATCATAGTTAATGATGTCACTGAGCGTTTTTCATTCAGAGCAGGATTTTTCACTTTTATCTGTCGATTTTTCAGATGGTCACTCAAAAATATTTCTTGAAAATCCGCAAAAATGAGTGGTTTTGCTTCAAGATGTACCAGTCAGGCCGTAAATTTGAATGATGCATGACACTTTGTAGCTAGCTATTCATTCGTAGTAAACCGCTGCTTTTGATTCTATTTCCTGCTGTATTTCTCTTAAAATTCGTCGTTTCACTGTAAGTATGCTTATGCATCCAATTATTAACTCAAGACTAAATTTATACAGAAAGACTCCCTCAATTGTAGTACCTTTTTCTCTGGCACTACCCAGGAAGCCCTTCATATTATATATATTTTTTGTGATTTGCTTGTGAATTAAATGGGACTGAAAATTTTTTAGCATATTCAACTAGCTTAATAATTCTTGAGTTAAACGTTCCGCAGTAAAAGTTTTAAATAAATCGTTTTGACATCTACGCTTGCTTCACCATTTCTAGACTAACCAAAATTCACAACAAGTTATACTCACTGGTTCTGTTGCAGTGTATAATCGGTAGCAGAGTGATCATGCTAGTGATTGTGAGAATCGGCATTTCCACTTTAAACTCAAACATTCTTGGATTGGTTTAACTTAGAATCAATTTCTATCCACATCAGTAAGAATATACGGATCAACAGTGCATAGTGTCAGTATTATCAAACAAACACGCATTCCTTAGTTCAAATAGGATATTCAATCGTTATACGTTCGTCAACATTAAAACCCGGCTAGAACAACCGGTTTTTATTGGTATTTGATGAGCTTAATATCACAATACGGATCGTTTTTTGTTTGTTCACCGTTCAAAGTATGACAAGTAGGTGATATTTCATCCTTACTTATGCAATTTCACAATGTCGACTGTGAATCAAAATGACACGTTTAGAGAATTGAAACCGTGATAATGCAATATTTCGTCTCTAGAATTTTATGAATGTGAGCACTTAAAAAACAAGAAGTCACCATTTGTGTCCAGTATTAGAGTAATTAATTCCACGATGAGAGAAGCGTTTAAGAAAAGCGACCGAAAAGCCTGCGCCGTGCAGTTGAAGACCTCACACTGCCCATCTTAGGTGGCCACCATTGCTGAACTACATAGGAAGCAGCTCCCTCAATCGGCCTATTAGACTTGGCTCGACACCCTGCGCGATTACCCTTTGGTGATACATGAGTCAAACATACCCCAAAGACAATATGCACTGGATACCAGAAAGATGTTGTAAATAAAAAATTAAAAACCCTCTTTTTAAAGTTGGCCGTAACAATCAGAAATGAACGTCATTAAACGAGGGATAACGGCATACGATGCAGACGCGGTTTCTCGTTTCAAAAAATTGAAAAATAGAATCCAAATAGATTCCAAGTAACTTCTATATTGTAAGGATGTTTCACGTGAGGGAATATTTTTTTACATGATGGCCATTTTGAAACTGACATATAATGTGTGTATGGTTTCATACCACAACGTCAAAATCTACCAGATATTCCAAATCCACGATTAATCAAGAGTTTTTATGCATAATAATTCTACAACATAGAGTTTCTCTTTATGATGAAATTATTTGTCAAATTGAACCTACTTCTTTGGATGTCGCTGCATCTATCTTTTCGAAGTCGTCCGAACATAATGCTTTCATGGACCGGGTGGTTGTATGTGGCCGCCCGCTTGCCATAAACGTATTCCATTAGAGTAGCACAAGGCGGAATCTTGGAAACAACAAATTCAAACTAACCGTAAGTAAATGGATATAGAGCGGAATACGAATGAAAATACCATTTCCTTCCAAAATAATGTATCTTTTCGAGATGTAAGAGTTTTTCGATGTTCAATTTTTTCCGAGTGTGTCATATTTTTACAAGACAGTAAAAAGGAAACGAGATCCCGTCTTGAAACAAATCAAGCTGAACGTGCATTTAATTGTGGACTTCTGAGGTCAGGATTCGCTGGAGTAGGGTACCCTTAGCTCTTGCGGAAACAGCCGATGAAATAAAAGTGACCTCCTCCAGCAAGCTCTGACTCCAGAAATTCATTTTGAAGGAGCGCAGCATGTATAAACCTAGAAAAGCCTGTAATTGGTTCGTTACAAAAAAATTTGGCTGCCTTGATGTACAGGCCATTTTTTCAGTATGTTATCCTAAATTTTTCCCAGTTGGGAAAACTTATATAATATGCGGCACTCCATCATTTCACCTGCCATCATCTCACTTGGGCGATTATTTATTTAAAGGTGGGTTTTTTCGGAAAATGATTGAACATTTCGAACATTTCCTACCAAAAACGGAAGAGTTATTGACAGTCGTGAGCTATAGTGCCCTACACAGGCCGAAAAAATACAGTCTTGTACGGAGTGGCCCAGAAAAGTCATCCCGCCAGGCTTGACAAAAAATCACGGTAGAGCTCCTAAAATTCGATTTATTTCAAAACTTCAAAAAATTTCAAGAATCGAAAACCTAAAGTGTGACAAATCGGAGCCGGTAATACAATATTTCATTCAATAGTCCTGTATGAAGTAATTCATTTTGGTATCATCTTGCACACGTGCTTGTAGACTAGCTTGCACATGTACACTTATGGACGTGCTTCCTCCTATCCCAAGCTAAATTCGATGAAAAATATCAGTACTAAGGGATCGTAGCGAAAATGTTTTTGAAACATATGTAGACTAATTGAATGAACTTTTGAAGTCCCCCATAGTTATGTTACATGTTACAAAGCTTGTTGGCACGATCTGGAACTAGCTTGTCTGGAAAAGCCAATAGGTCATCTATTCTGCGTAAAAATTTGAAAACAAGCCTGTGGTTTTTCTGAATTATTTTTTTATTAATGTCAAAACATTTCCAAATATCGAAGATAAGTAGACTCATTTTCCTCACTGCTTTTCCGTTGTAAGAATTTAAAATGAAGATATAAAGTTATTGATTCCATTTATATCCCAGTTGCAATAGAATAGCTTAGTTTTGCATCTTGATTTTTCGGCAGTAAGCATCTCGCTAAACATGTCAGCAGGATGTGCGTTTGAAATCTTGTTCAAACTTTCAGTTGGAACTTCATGAAAACCTTAGATCTTTATACACATCGACGTAAGGGGCTGAGAGTTTTGATCTCGCCCAGAAAGTGCTTGACCTCAGCCAGATAAGTGTTTGACACCATCTAAATAGTGACCTTTCAAGACCACCGGGAATATTTTTCTTCCAAAGCGCTACAAATTGTGTATCAAACGATAGATTTCATGGAAATCTATTCGAAAACATAGCTTGAAATGACTTATCTTCATTTCTGACGGGGTTCTGTGTGTTTAAGGCTTGACTTTGGTTGACCTTGCTGACAACGTATGATCTTCGTTCATTCAAATTTACACGCGAAAAAAAGTAGTTTTAGAGCTATGCAGTATTGAAAATATTATAAGGAACAAGTCTCTAATCTTCTAAAAGATTCAAATCATGTTTTACTTTTGGGCAGAATGATTTCACTTTTATTCGCAACAACTCGATTGTACTGGTGGATATTGACCGAGGGATAGCTAAGAACTGGCTACCGTGTCTGGCCAGAACCAATTTAGTAGACCCTAATTTGAAGCTGCATTCCCTGTAGTCATACGAGTGATTATCTGTTCGTCAATAGACAACTAAGACCATTCAATCTAGGAGGTTACTCAGAACGTAGAGAAATGTTTTAGCAAAAGAACAACCTACAATACACACGAACATCTTTTTTCTCAACTTGTAGGCTGATCTACTATAATCAATCTACGCAAAAAGTGTTCGCGTCCGTAGATTTTTTTTTCTTCACCTGAGCATCTATCTAGGTTCCAAATCTGATTTAGAAGAAAATGGTGAGGCATTTTTTTGTTTGACATTTCTGAGACAGCAATGACATAATAAATCATTATTGAAAATTGCAACGAGATCATTGATCTCATTCATTGCATAATTACATGAACGTGGTAATAAACGGGACTGTCTCGGCATTTTGAATTGTGTGTGTTTTCTTTGCAATTTGTATTGTAGCAGTTGGCTAGTTAATCTTGTTCCGTCAGGAAACACATACATTTAATGTGCATGCGAAAAAATCGTAAAAATGCATGAAAATTTAGTTTCAAAGATATACCAAAGAATTCTACTCAAAAAATTATTTTATACTTGTAAGAACTTAATTTGAACGGTTAGTAAGCAAATGAGAATATAAGGGCAAGCACTTACTAGCCCTAAATGTAGAAAGATTCCCAGAAGAAAATTATCATAAAATGACTCACTTTATAATTCACTCAATAGTCTGTAGCAACTTGGGCTGTGTTGCACAAATTACTACACCCATGGATGTTTTAACTCCAAAATTCAGGGAAAATAGAATAAGTTAAAAATACGGTCGAGACTGTCTATAATACATTCTTAACATAATCTGAGATCTAAGACAATTGATAAAAAAAACGTTTAATATGACGATAACCATTTGTAGAACAGCATTACAAAAGTGAAGTGCATTGATGATATGAGCAAATACAAAAAGAAAGAATCAAACTGTGCGTGAGAATATGCGAAAAAGTGTTAGTTTAATCACTCAAGAAAATCAGAATTATAAATATTTTTTAAAACTATGTGGCATCATAAGAGATCCGTTATAAAAATTACCACAAAAAATTCATGGGTTGTTCAAAACCCATATATTTTTTGGTGGTTCTTGCTGTACATATAAGAGGGTCAATTTCTTTGACTTTCAGCTCTGTCATTTAAAAACTTTTAACCCTATTGGTCTGAGAAGTGTTTTCAGTTTTCTGCGGAATGCGAGAAGGGCCATTTGAAAAAATTTGTTACCATTTGCGAGAAATCGTTACCTTTGAATGCGCATTTTTTCAAAACGCATCGCAAAAAAAGATGTTGGAATTTTTCGATGTCAGATTTTTTTCCACGATAATCTTGAAAAAATGCCCTGAAAAATCAAGACCCTTTCTTGATTTTAAAAAAGATATTAAAAAATCAAGATCCCGTCTCTGAATACAAATCAAAATGGAAAGAATTTAATTCTGAAAACGGAGAAGGGGATAAGTCGAACGAACGATAACCGACTGCAACTGCAAGCTCGACAGCAATGATGCAAAAACGATTGAATGAATCAAAATTAAATGCTTGGAACGCTGTCAAATAATAATGATCAAGAACGAAATTTTGGAAATCCATGTCAACGACCATATTGTGCCTATTAAAAGTTCTGCGCTCTAATGTCCGCGCTCTAATTTTCCTGGGCTCTAATGTCCGCGCTCTAATGTTTCTGGGCTCTAATGTCCGTGCTCTAATGTCCGCGCTCTATTGTCCTGCGCTCTAATGTCTTGGTACCCGGGTGACCGAGTACAGAGTCTGGCTGACTGTCCGTGAACTGACTGACGAAAGATGAATATTAACAATATATTTTTGACGGAGAAATCGACTGAATGAACTAAAAATAAACTCCAAGCATTTATAAAAAAGTTGATGCAAGCGTAGGAAAAACAGTAACTGACAACTCAAAATACGCAAATTAGCCTGCATTGAAGACTCACTGCGGTCTTTGCATTGATTCGCGCCATTCATGATATACAGTTTGATAAGTTTACAATAAATTAATTGTCATTGTTTCGGCCTTTCACATCTCTTTTCACAATCTGCCTTTAATTTGAAGTTGTTTTCATTGCCTCCGCAGCCACCATAGATGAATTTTTCGCACGATCTGTTGTTCTTGTTGTAGTAAAACCTTGGAAAAGCACCCTTACAAGGACCAGGCTGTTTTGGCAAGAAACAAATGTTCCTGCCCTCTAAAAAAATTTATTTTATGAGATTTTCAATTCAATGGTTATGTTTATAACTTCACTGATACTTACTATCGCCGCTTTCGTCATCATCGTGATCCATTTTGACAAAGATCACAGTCTTAAATACTAAGATCAATATACATTTTACTATAAAGATAATGAAAAACTGACTTGCAGAAGAATAAAGGACACTGCGAATAATATGAGCATAACTAAATCGGCAAAATGAAATTTAAAATGACTATCGAATCTGCAAAAATTTAATTTCAATCAAATGCGCATACCCCTACGCAAACAAACATGGTTGGCGTTTCAGAAAGTCACATTTTCAGCATAAAAACGTGTTCAAAACGGCTAGAAATGAAGGATAAACAGGAGAAAAACTAAAATCAGCCCCAAGGCACTTCATCTAAACAAAAAGCACAGCGATTGAAATGTTGATTAACAAAACTTTTGAGCATTGGTAGAGTATAAACGTTTCGGATTTGGAATTCTTGACTAATGAAATATTACATCAAAATGCTTCTATATCAGGAAAATATAGACAAGATATTTTTAAAAATTGTTCAACAGACTTATACATCGAAAACAGAAATTCTCAACCGCACAACAACATTAGCAATAAAGTAAGCTTATACAGATGCAACAAAAGATGACTCAAAAAACAAATTATAAAAGGATTGAAATGATCACTGTAAAAGTTTGTGACCGAACATGCCGGTTATGATCGGAGTGTAAAAGCTCAAGAAATGACACAATGCCAAAAAAATGAAAACTACTAGATTTGTGCATAAACAATACTCACTTCAGGATTAACTAATACTGAGGTTTACGTTCGAGTTTGGGAATTGCGAACATTTTTGTTTATTTGCTTTAGAGATAAGAAAATCATGTGAAAATGTTAGTGCAACCCGACAGCTTGAGCTGGGGATAATCTCGACATTGAGCTCGTTATAGTCCTGATGACATTGAGATTATACCAAACTTGAGATCAAACCCAATCGCCTTTTTGTTCGAGATTGTCTTGAGCTCGGGCTTAGATCCCTTTAGTGCAACTGGGCCTTGGTTACAGTCATTGGGCATCATATGCAAATGAGACAAAGGGACAAAGCATACAAAATGCCATTAAAAAGCTCCTAATTCGGAAATGCCTATATTAGGGGTGTGCGCCCAATCCGCTTCTCCCCTACTCTACTCGCACCAGATGGCAGCAAAAATAGCAGAAATTTCGATGAATGTTGAGGATTCTCATTCCTCATTGGAGCCTTAGAAATGAACTGGGCTCTCTCATATCAGTTGAATATTCAACCGATTTTCAGACTGCATGCAACTGATATTCACGAATTGATAATCAATCACACACCAATCGAAACAGCTTGGAAACTGGAACCCATCAAGACGGTTGTGCAATTGATGACAAGTTTGTGGCCACTATCCCACGAAAACTAGGTCGATAACTTAATGAAAAAGCTGCCGCTTATTGATTCGAGACTTGTAGTCATCCGCATTGAGCACAATAAATTGTTGGGCGCTTGGGCGACACCATTTGGCACAGATTCTTTCCAAAAAATGCCCTTTACTCATCTCGTAGATTTTCACCATAGGGAAAATTTTGTCGATTTACTTTTGAAACCTTCAAGTCAACTGGTCGTGCACAGGATAAGTAACTGCACCGAAAACTTTAACAGAGTCGGCAAGTGTGGCCTGCAAGCGTATTTATTTGGTCTGTTGATGTCATACAATAAATAAGACATAGAAAAATATGTCTATCATAGAAGCACCGTTCAACAAGGAGTCACAAATTTCGTGTTCAAGATACGAGGTAGTGAAACAGTTGTTTTGTACGATATCTTCCTATAGTCTGTTTTTCTTGAAATGATTTTAAATAATGAAAGTGGAAAGCAAGTAGTATTTCAGTTTTCTCAATTTTCTAATAAACAATATACCATATAGGACTAGTAATTTTTGAGCATACTAACCTAGCCTTTAACAATTTTTCGAGTGAAAAATTGTACCGTAAGAACTGTATGTAAACGATTTTGACGACAGTACTGATTTCTGTCATTTTTCTATTTGGGAGCATTTTATAGAAAATCGACTACAACATCGTCCTCTGTGCTGCATGTGGTTGATGATAGAATAAGTATCCCAATTCAGAGTCTAAATGTCAAGCACTTTTTGCAAGTAACAGTGCATCCAGTGTTCAAGGTAACTGAAGATTACTCGGTGGCAGTGACTTTAAGACGAAGTAGTATTCGATTCGTAGACAGTATAGTTCTTGAGTCGAGGAACACTAGCAGATGGCAATTAGTGGTAAAATCTGAAGACATTTTGATCATTTGATCAATATAGAAGGACGTCCAGAGAAGTTTGAATAATTAGCAACTGTTGATTCATTGCACACTATCCTGAATTCTATTGACACTCAGTTGCTCAAATTTACAGATAACATGTCGTTTAGAGACATTATTCATTTTATTTCGGGCATTTTCTCAGACTGGGAACGAATATTTTACCACGGTTCCCTGGGTATACTGAAAAGTGACTGTTTCCATAATTTGTATCAATACTACAAACTAGCACCCGCGATCAAGAAAATGTTGCACATGAAACGATAAAGGAAATATTTTACAAGTATGTTAGGGATGATTACACCAGGAATGGTCTGAGGCGTGTCGCAACTTTCGTTTGTATCACCCGTACTTAAGAAAACGAAAATAAATTTGGTATCTTCTGGGCAAGCACGTTCGGAGAGCTCAAGACTACATACACTGGAAAGTTGCCTGTCTCACAGTAACAATCGCAGAAAATCATGTTTCACTATCCCTTGCTTTAATGAAGGATCAAAAGACACAAAAGAAGCATCAATCGTAAGTAAACTTGGAAGGAAACAAAATCAGAAAACCTAGCTTTGTCAATCTTGAGGAATGTTCAAATGTAGAAACTGTGGCTAAAGTTAGCAGAGAAATAATGACTGTTCAATTTCCAAAGATATCGTCGGGGCATTGATTAGAGGAGACTACAAAACATTCGCGGTGAATACAGCTTTCTTTGCCAGCAGCAGTGGAATGTTTGTCCATGAAGATTACGACCAAAGGTACAAGTTCGGAGGAAAGCTTATTTCGGCACCCTTTTTGAGCCGTTTCGGAGGAAAGCTTATTTCGGCACCCTTTTTGAGCCGTTTACCAGTCACGGGATTTGTAGGATTTGATCTCTACGAACAAGTCAAAGCTTATAGAAATGGGAATAAAGAGGCGATGGTCAATATGTATTATTGATAATTCATCAATTTAACTATCGACTTTGCAACCGCCAGAGCGGAAGGGGCAGACGCATTGGGTTTAATCTCTAGTGTTTCAGACACTATGATTCGTGATTAGAACAGCCATCTTTGTCGGAGTGGACATTTATACCTCTGTGAAAGCAGTTTCCAATATAGACGTAATGGTCAACTTGACCGGCTGGCAAAAATTCACGACTGGTTATTTTCATTTTTGCATGAATCACTAACGAAAACTGTTTTAAAAGAAAATTTTGAAAAGAGCGTAGCAGATGCCTCCCTCGATGAAGCAGTCAAATTCTTCAGAAATTATTCTTCCGTCAAATTTTACATCGTTCCATCTTACCAAGAGAATGGAGAGTTTGTCGAAATTATATAATTGATTTGAGGACGAACGTTACAAGAATGGCTCATGGTTGGCCCAAAGTCAGTGAAAGCACCAGATTAATTTGCGCTGGTAACAGTAAATTGGAAGTCCGTAAAACCAAAGACTTCTGCTCAACTGTTCAAACTCTTTCGGATATGAAAGTTCCTCAAACAACATTGACACGGTCCTTCTAACTGCGAATGGAAATGATACAGTAGAGACATTTTCAGATAAGTCAACAACTTTCTTGGTTGGAAATGGGCACAAACACATTGTAGGCAGTTCGGAAGATGATACGTTTGTCTTGCAAGGACGTGATACAACCGGATACATAAATGCAAAGTCTGAAAAAATGTGTTGCACCTCGAAAATTTTGCCCTCGCATACACAATTAGAATAAATTTTTTGAAACAATGGCTCACTTACCCTGATCGAACCACGAAAATATATGACTGGTAGACCCTTGTTTCAAGAAATCATCACTTGTACCTGCCACACCCACTATACAGATTCTCAGGGAGGATCAGCTGAGAGCCTCGACATAATTTTTGTAAAAGAAAAGTGTGCCTATTACACTACCACAAGAGTCAACAGCACAATGGTGGTAAAGATTGAGGCTACCGAAATCAATTTTCGGTACTTTATTTCAAAGGGCGCCCAGGCTGTTATTTCCTCTGTTTGTGCAACAAATTTAAATTGTGCTTTTGTCTTTGACTACGATTTGATAGACTGAATACGCTAAATGTAATCAAATTCGAAAATGTTACACCTCATTATGAAGTTGCAGTCAAAAGAAGTGAATCTGATATATTGGCACTGGGAAACGCTCCTCACAATGCAGTTTATTTCTTCAAAGATCAAACTGAATTAAGAATAAGCAATGGTACTATATCCATCAACTCAATATCCGGTGATACAATTTACACGAGAAGTATGCTGTTTTTTCAACTAAGCTCAATTATCAACGTATATTCTACGCAGTAAAACATCAGGGGAGGGTTTCTCAAAAAGTGTCTAAAGTTACACGCGTATAACTTTAGACGTCGATGTTTAACGGACTTTAGACGCATCTAAACTTGGACGGAACCTGTAGGTAGGCGTTTAAAGTTACGAGTAGATGGATGAAATAGACGATATGTGCCTCTCGCCAATAAATTAGACGCGTGTAAGTTTGAGTAAACATTGATGTTTATGTATATGCATTTGTGTACTTTCCCAATGAGAAGTAGGGTAATGCACGGGCCGCCCGGCCCGAGAGCGGGCTGGGCTTCGGGCCGTGAAAAAATATTGTCGGCCTGAGGTTGAAGCCAGTGAACTTCCGACAAACGTTCACACAGTAGTATATTTCCTTATTTAAAATTTGCTAGAATTTTACCGCTATTATATTTAGTGTGTATTTAATAACTTAAATGTTATCATCATCGGCATAATTACTATTTGTTACAGATGCAGTTTCAACTATTAGCAATACTGTTCGGCATTCTGACGAATATGAGAACACCTGTTACCAGTTTGCATCTCTCTTGGTTAAATTTCTTTGATTACTTTATCAGGAATGAAGATGATGCACTTTATACATTGGTTTTTTCTGCACGGATCGTTTAGCCATTTGGCTATAGAGGTCAAAATTGATTAGCATTTTCTCCAAGTCACCTTTCTCACTCAAAAATGTCCAGTTGGAAAAATATAATATTTCCAGAGGAAACCAAAGATAGGAAAAATTAACTTTTTTGATTTCTAGTTAAATGGTAACAATAAATTAAATGATTTCTTGACTTTCAAATGACCCAAAGCTTAAATAAGCAAATTTCGGAAAAATTTGGCTCAAAAAAAAGTCCAAACACCGTATCTCGGAGTTCGAATATCGCTAATTCTGGCGCGGAGTGCCAGAAAAAACTTTTGGATTTTGATATTCAAGAACACTGGAACAAAAATTTTTTCAGCATTTATTTCATGGATAAAAGTCTAATTTTTCAGTCATTCAATCGTTTTCCAGTCGGGCGAAATTCAAAAATCACATTGAATACGTGCAGTCAAAATTCAAAACTCACGCAACCAATGAAGAATCGGGATTCTTTAACAACTTTTGCTATTGTCCTTTGCTCGTGGTGTTTCAATCATTTTCCTAATGCAAAAAGCTTCGTCCCCAAAGTTCAAACATCTTTAGACTGCAGTACTGCAACTGAATGTCATTTCGCGCACGGCAGGACATATTATTGCAGATTTATGACAAGGAACCAGTACTAGAAAAATTAATAGTCTGATATATTTCTACTTAGCAACTTCAATTTGATTTGATTTAAGTTAATTTGTTTGCATTATCATAGTTTTTCATCATTGTGACGAAAAACGGGCTTTCACGGGCCATGCCGCGTTTTGCGACCCGTGCAGGTCCCTACTATGTATCCCATAACATTGGGCATAAAAATGTTGTTCTAGCCTGACGAAATCCTGAATTTTGATATTTGGTGTATTTGTCTACGATATTTGTTGGTAAACAATTCATCATTTTTGTCCCAATTTTCGAAACTGTAGATTTTGGATATAACCCACAAATATCGCGATTTCAAAATATGAACCACCCGTCCGATAAAAATTCAAAGTTACGGTCGAATTCGCACCAATCTCGCATTGGACATCCTGTTATCTCAACTGTGGTGCTAACGCTCGAATCTCAGCAAACGTAATTTTTGAAAATCTCGATCAATTAAAAAATGTTCAATTGAGAAAAAGTTCGCCTTTTAAGGCTAATTCCAAATTAATTCACAAGTGCTAGAGCCATCTATAGTCTGTTTTTTCTAAAATGCTTTTAAATTGAAAAATGAAACAACTTAGTACTCTAGCCAAAAACGTTTAATTAAAACATTTACTGTTGAATTTTTAATCCAAAATAGTTGTTTGGGTTAGTTGGGTATGCTCACAAAAATGCAGTCCTATGTTACATATGGTTTAGCAGAAAATCGAAAAAATATGAAATAGTACTTGCTTTCCACTCTAATTATTTTGGTAGCTTTTCAAGAAAAACAGACTAGTCACACCACCGAACACAACAATAATATAAAGAAAAAAACGAGTAAGCATAATTCCAAAATTTTCACATTACTTAAATTCGCGCATAAGTACGATAGTTGAGATAACAGGGTGTCCGGTGTGAGATTGATACGAATTTGGCTGTAACTTCGAATTTTTATCGAACGGGCGGCCCATTGTATCCAAAAGCTACAGTTTCGAGATTGTGACAAAAAATAACAGATTATTTACCAACAAATATCGTTGACAAATATGCTAAATTTCCAGATAATGCGGAGGATATGTTATTGGGTGCGTAGTAGGGACCTGCACGGGCCGCGACACGGCCTGGCCCGCCCGGGTTCACTTCTCAGCCCGAGCCCGGTCCATGAAAGCTCGTTTTTTTAAAAGTGTGTCATAATGATGAAAAATTATGATAACGTAAAAAAATTAACCAGAACCAAATCAAATATAAGTTGATAAATAAAAATATATCAAAATATTAATTTTTCTAGAACTGATTGTATTCACTTGCAGTACGTAGTCTTTAAAAATGTTTGAATTTTAGGAATGAAGCATTTGCACTTGGAAAATGAGTAAAACATCACGAGCAAAGGACAATACCGGAAGTTGTTGAAGAATCCCAATTCTTCATTGATTGCCTGATTTTCGAATTTTGGCTGCATGTTTTTAATATGATTTTTGCATTTTGCCCAACTGGAAAACGATTGAATGGCTGAAAATTTAGACTTTTTATCCATGAAATAAATGCTGAAAAACTTCTTGTGCCAGCGTTGTTGAATATCAAAATCCAAAAGTTTTTTCTGGCACTTTGCACTGGATTTAGTGATATTCGAATTTATTTCAGGTGTTTGCACCTTGCGGCCAATTTTTTTCGGAATTTGATTATTTAAGCTTTAAGTAATTTGAAAATCATCATTTGAAAATTAAAAATCCTTTAATTTATTGTTACTGTTATCTGAACTCAAAAAAATCAATTTTTCTTAATTTTTGGTTCCCTCTGTATATATTTAATTTTTCAAAGCCAAAGAAGCATGAATAACGCATCTGTGGACTTTTTGAATGAAAAAGGTGACTTGAAGAAAATGGCTGAAAAATGAAAATGAAGAAAAGGCAATTTTGACCTCTTCCGCCAAATGGCGAAACGAGTCATGCAAAAAAGCAGTGCATAAGACGCCTTATCTCCATTTCCGATGAACTTATCAATCAAATTTGACCAGAGAAGAGATGCATGCTGGTAACAGGAGTCTCCAAGTTCGTCAGAATGCTGAACAGTATTGCTAATAGCTAATACATCTGAAAAATAGTAATTATGCTGACGATAATATTTGTATTATTAAATACACACTAAATATAATAGCAGTGAAATCCTGGCAAATTTCAAATTAGGAAACATACAGCAAATGGACGTTTGTCGGAAGTTCACTTGGAAGCGTAAATCGTTGCTTAAATTTTCGGGCTTTTATGGGCCTGAACCCTCTGGCCCGGCTCGGCCCAATAATATTTTTCCGCGGCCCGAACACTAGCCCACTCTCCGGCGGGGCGACTTCTCATTGGGAAAGTATATACACAAATGCATTACATAAACATCAATGTTTACTGAAACTTCCACGCGTCTAATTTTTTGGCGAGAAACACATATCGTCTATTTCACCCGTTTAACTTTAAACGACTACAAGTTCTGTCTAAGTTTAGATGCGTCTAAAGTTCGTTCAACTTGGACACGTCTTAAGTTATACGCGTGTAACTTTAGACGCTTTTTGAGAAACCGGCCCCAGCATACAACTTTGACCCCATGCCACACATGACAGTAAAGAATTACGCTGACAATGAATTCTTGAATGTTATCGAACTTTAAAAAGTGATCCTTGCCGTCCATGAACGATTTTCTGGACGTGTGACTGTCGAAATATGAATTCGAGATTTATATTTGCTCCTTTTGGTATACACCCAATGCCCTAACACAAGCATCATCAATATAATAAGTGTAACATTAGACGAGGCACTACAAGTATGTTGTGGTTAATATGCGCCGGCCTATGACGATCATGTCAAATGAAAATGCAACCTTCATGATATCGGCTGATTATAATCTGCAAGATGAAACGGTATGGCGTTATTCATAGTGGCTTAGTGAAATCATATATTACAATAGTGAGCCAAAAAGTGCAGGGCAAGTACGATATTGTCACTCAAAGCGGTACCAATTTGCTTCTGACGAATGTCAAATACGCGAATAGAGAAAATAACCTCATTTTTTTTATTTTCGTCGACTTTTTTCCATTTTGACGAATTTCGAACGCTGAAATTGAAATTTCAGGATCGCTTGGTCAATTTCGGCCAGGAATTGAAGCACGTTCACGGCGAATTCGCAGTTTCGAAGATTTTTTTCGATGAGAAAACGCGAAAATAGACTTATTATTGAACACAAGTAAAATGATAATTAATTCTTTCCCCGGCCGAACAGAAATTTTCAGTTTAGCATGTACTATACTGCTCATTTTTAAATGAGTCTCGAAACGCAAAAAAATCAATGAAATCTGTAGGCATTTGTTTACCAAGGATCATAAGCCGACATTTATTTTTTCTATTATGTAGTCCTGACTGCCAGAGTCAATCTGAGAAAAAAGCCGGCCGCGTTTTTTTATTATTTGCATGTGTTGTACCTTGGGGTTTGGCCGGGGCGGAGATGATGCGGCGTGAGCAGGATTGGGATTCCGAGGTTGCGTCCTTAATGTACGTGCGTCCCACACCCACGTTTACCCGATAATCTAATTACTGGTACTTAAACCCCAACACTAATTGTCCCAACAATTAAAGAAAGAAGTGCTTTCTTTAATTGTCTCCCTTGCGGCACAAGACTGAAAGGCGAAGGATTTTCTACCTTTTAATTTTACGCAATAAAATACGAAACTTACTTGGACCAAACGAAAACGGGCGAGAAAAATAAAAAAAACTAAATCAACTCCCACGCACGGGCGAGAGAAAGACGAAAAGGCGTGGTGGGAGGCGACGAGTAGGGACTAGAGGTGGCCAGCGGGGCGCACAACTAGTAAACAAGCATATAAAAATTATAACACTAATAGTAGTAGTTGAGAGAGACCAGCGCATGCGTACGGACGTGCGCTACAGTAAGATGGCTGCTGGTGGTCCGCATTGCTCTCTCCACTTGCCACCTGCGGGCCTCTGACGCGCTTTGACAAAACAATAAAAAATCGGCGGAAAACACACTACAACACCCCTCCCCCCTTGCAGTAGATCGCCCTAAGCGATCGTCGAGGAATACCGAAAAACATGCAAGGGGAAGGGCTCCGCCACTACAGGCCGTCACCGGGGTTGCCGAAGAATTCTTCGGCGTCACACAGCGGGGCCGGCGGAGTTGTTGGGGTAGTTTGAGCCGATTTTTGGGGCGGCGACAATAGTGCGTCCGGTGGCGAAGGTAAGGACAGAAACGGGGCAAGTGGGGGCGTGTAGCGGGCCACCGGCGGTCAACTTACTGTGTGGTTGCAGCGTCGGCTGCACGTGCGCTGGAAACACTAGTACAAAAATATAAAGCATAAACGAGATTAGAAATGAAACAACCGGGTCAAAAATGAGGTTAAGAAACACAAAAAACGAAGAAAAACAATGTTACTGTACAAAAGCTTTTGTTCAATGGCGGCGGCGGTGACGAGTATCGGATGCGGAGCGGTGGTTTCGTGGGGAATCGCGGCGGTCGCGTTCGTTTCGTCGGTAACGATCGTTGTGGTAGCCATGTGGATCGCGAGGGTCGTCGTGGCCATCAAAACGGATGTTACGGGAATAGCGGTTTCGACTGTAATCGGCGGTATCGCGGCGGCACGAAGACGAAGTATACGTTTGAGGTTGAAGCGGCGAGAGCGGGTTCATGCCTCGAGGCGGCAGTTGAGTGGCGATTAGTGATGGTCTATCGGACGGCGTCCCTGTTGGTGGCAACGGTCGCGGTGGCAGTAGGTTCCACCGGGCAGAAAAGTCGTGCCGACGCAGCAGGGGTGCGGGGCGATCCGTCTCGCTGTGATACTGCAAATAAATTTGTTGGATGTCGGCCATTTCCGGTGGCTGTGGAAATGGGGCGTAGCGCGGATAAGCCATCCAGCTGTCGATGAGTCCGACAGCGGTGTTGTAGGCTTGTAGTAGGCACAAGGGGTTATCCAAACCGCGGGCTTCGTATAGGAAAAGTGTCAAGTGGGCGGTGTGAACGGCGTCAACAACGCCGAGCTCCTCAGCCCAAAGACCAGCGATCCATTTCAATATCAGCGTGGCCACGTCGTGCGAGATCGGCGGTTGTTGTTCTTGATATGCGGGGGGGGGGGGGGGTAATGGTGGTGGAAATATTGGTACAACGCGAGCAAAGCGTTCGTAGCACGGATGTGCACGGGCATGATTATACGAATACTGAGGCGGCCGAAAAAATTGATCAATACCATTTCGTGCAGCATGCGCGGCGAGAAAAATTCAACACGTGTGGCTTCGCTAGGCAACCGGGGTTTAATGGCTGGTGCGGAACTTGGTGGCAGAGGAGCTCCAAGAACCGGCCTAGTGGCGATGACCAATGACGGTTGGGCCTGCGCGGTACTCTGAGCCGACGTCGGGGCCGTAGGCGGCAGCGACGTGGTGTGAGTTACCGTAGTCGTTGTAGCGGATGTCGGAGCCATAGGCGGCTGCGACGTTACCGTAGGCGGAATCGAGGGTGTTGCGGGTTCCACATCCATAGGAGGCAGGGGAAGCGGAGCTTTGAACTCGTCCTTCGGTGGGTTTTTCAAGGCTTCCAGACGTCTTTGAATTTCCGCGTCTCGATGCAATGGGCTAATGTAATCCGTTAATTTCGTTGGTGATCGGCGAAAATGGTGGCGATAATGCTCTTCGTAAAAACCTGTCGTGTGGACCTGGCGCGTTTGTTCGCTTTGCGTACGATGGGGCGGTGCATCCTCGCGGCATTCTTTTTGACGACTATCGCGGCTGGTTGGTTGAGTTTGTTGCGTTTCCTTGCGGTGGCGATCATCACGAGAGTGGGACTCGTGGCGTGAACGGTGGCTATCGTGATGAGTAGGCGGCGGTTTCGTTGCCGGCGCTACTGTTTTGGAGGACGCCGTTCTGGGTTTCAGCGTTGACGTGGCGTGCGAAGATCGTTCGGCCTCTTCGCGGGCTCTCTGTTTATTGTGTTGTTCGCGGCGTCGAGTTGTGCGTTCGCTGGGCGTTCTGCCGCGCTCAGTACGCAAAGTGCTGGGTGGCGGCGTACGCCGCGTGGCCGGTTCATCCGTTGTTCGTGTTTTGTGGGATTTGCGGTAGGCCGATTCTTCCTGGAGATGTTGTTTTCGCTTTGTTGAGTGTTCATACCGGCCGGGTCTTTGAATAGGATTACGCGGTAGCGGTGTTGAGGGCGATCCATACTGCGGCGGCGTTGGAAACGGCGATCAAATGGTTGCGGCGACTTCGGTGGTGGTGCGTCCTGGTTGGCTTGATTTACAAGGATGGGTCGTTCCGCGGTTCCGATTTCGGCTTTAGTTGCATTGAGGACA
Organism: Romanomermis culicivorax; assembly: GCA_963922205.1. Taxonomy (NCBI): domain Eukaryota; kingdom Metazoa; phylum Nematoda; class Enoplea; order Mermithida; family Mermithidae; genus Romanomermis; species Romanomermis culicivorax. The sequence continues at coordinate 1,859,955 of CAWUHX010000019.1, forward strand.
CTACGGGCTTTAGCTACGGCGTCGGCCAATTGTTGGACATTCGTGAAGCCTTTTGCTTGTTCGCCAATTGTTAGTTGATAGAAAACAGGCATTTTGGTCAAAAAGGTGTCAATTACTTGTTTGTGCCGAAAAGTTTGATCTTCATGCTGATACAATAATTGTACATAAGTCATTACCTTACTCAGAAACGCGGCGGGTTCTTCTCCAACTTCTGGGGTAGTAGTAAGGCCGGCCCGTATAGGTCGTACGCTTAAGGATACTCCTATCTTTTGTGTACGACCTATAATTTGTCACTTTTTTTCGATTTATAGGTCGTACAGTAAACATACACGTTTTGCTTTTGTCGGATTTACAGGTCGTACAGTAAACATATACGGTTAATTTCTTCGTCGATTTATAGGTCGTACAGAAAACATATAGGTCGATTTATAGGTCGCAAGGTTAAAAATGCATGTTCTAGAGTTACCGTAATTGTAGAATTACGGTAATTTTTCGATTATGGTAATAAATGTGTTACTGTGCGTGGAAAAGGAAAATCATTGATGAACGTAAAAAGGAAAACTAAAATGAACAAAAAATGGAAAAGAAATAAAAAGAGATTGTGTGTAAAAATGGCTTCCCCTCTGGGAAGAGGAAGCCCACAAAAATTTGCACCCCGGACCCCCTTTGTCAAAAGGGTGCCACCTGCAGGTGTAAAAATATTTCGGAGGTCCCATTTTCTGAACGATCGTTCAAGTCAACAAATGTCAGAACGGTCAATCTGGTCAGTAATGGTCTGTTTAATGGGTAAATTCTCGGGAGGGTCATTACGCGATGAAACATTATCTTTACGGGTGCATGCGTAAAAATTTTGATGTTCTGCCAAAAATGACCAAGAAGGTCTTTTATAAAAATGACCAGAGCGAGCTGGCCGTAAAAAGCATGTAGACAAAAAAAGGTCTTTCATAGAAAGATGACCAAACGAGCTGGTCCTAAAAAGCGTGTAGAAAATTTGGAGAGTTGACGTACGGTAAAGGATACAGATTTGGGAATTACCGTAATAGTAGAATTACGGTAAATTTTTATTATGGTAATAGAGAAATTAGGGCAATAGATGTAGGTGAAAAAGGAAAACTAAATGAACAAAAAATGGAAAAGAAATAAAAAGAGATTGTGTGTAAAAATGGCTTCTCCCGTGGGCAGGATAAGCCTTTCAAAAATTTGCGCCCCTGGACCCCCTTTGACAAAAGGGCGCCACCTGCAGGCGTAAATATGCTCGGAGGCCCCATTCCTGAACGATCGTTCAAGTCAATCTCAAACGGTCAATTTGGTCAGTAATGGTCTGTTTAATGGGTAAATTCTCGGGAGAGTCATTACGAGATGAAACATTATCTTTACGGGTGCACGCGTATAAATTTTTGATGTTCTGCCAAAAATAACCAAGAAGGTCTTTTTATAAAAATGATCAAAAATAGTCGTAAAAGACATGTAGAAAAAAGAAAAAATCTTTGCATATCAAAAAGAAAAATTTTTAATTCGATGCAACATTCTACTTTATTGTAAAAATCATTTAGTCCAACCATAAGGAAATGTACAAAAATTACGTTTCAAAATACGTTTATCATATACTATACGAAATTTTTTCAAAGTTTTACGAGTAACAACTTTACGATCTTGCTGACGCTCTATACGGAGACTATGTACATTTACTTCTTCTTTTCCATTGTTTTTTACAAAAGCAAAAACCATTCGACGAAGCGAATAAAAATTAACTTTTTTCATAGTATCTGATGACAAAGTGATACCGCGGACTTTGATTACGTGACGGTATTGGTCTGTAGAGGGACTGTACAATCTGTAGGCGTAATTTTTAGGACCTCCACTAACAAATTCGGTAATGTAAGATCCAGAGCCATATTCACGTAACTCGTCAGTCATTTCACCAAGACACCAACCAGTGGGTACTTGATATTGTTGTTTGTCAACTGTTGACAGGTAAATAATACTATCCGTGTCAAAATACAATACTCGACTTTTTAATCGCTCAATGTAAGAATATAACTTTAATCGAGCTTGAGCCGTCGTATAAGCTGCAATAACAGCGTTAGTATTTCCCATGACTTCGGCAAAATCATCATGTTGACAATATGTTGTTGACACCAATTGTTCATTGATTAGTCTAACATTCTTAATAATATTGGCGACATTCATTACAAGTTCAAAATATTCTTTGGGTGCATTGTGGATAACAGTCTTATCCATATTGTTTCGTTGACCAAACTAAAAAACATAAAAATAATTAAATGAAATACAAAAAAACTATGTATAGTTACTTTTCCCCAGAAAGAATTTAGCATTAATTTAGCCAAAGCCCTCTTTCCAGGATTTTTTAAAATTTTTGAAGAATCCAATGAAATATTCTCACGATTGTAGACCTCCATCTCGTATTCACGTTTTTGCTCATCCGTTTGAGCTTTAGCAGGATAGCCTTCACTCTCCTATAAAAATTACAATCAAATTCTGTCACATTTACATAATATAAAATTTACTAGTTTCATTTTCATAAAGGTATTGACGTATTGAGTAAATAAACCACCAGTGGGGTTTTTGGTTGGATGATATTGCTCAATGTTATCATAATGCCAAACCTCGAAAATCTTGAGGATCTGAAACAAAAATAATATACATAGAAAAAGAACCATTACCGTAACAATATACCTTATATCCCTTCTCTAAGGCTTTATATAATTCTATCGTAACCCATGTACCGTCTAATGCTCTGTCTTGGTCATTATGCACGCATGCGGTCTTTTGTGAATCATGCGTGCAAGTTTTGCATAAAGGAAACAATAATTTACCGCCATGTCGATACGGTAAAACAGGATGTAAGAGTTTGGGAGGTGGTAAAACCTTACACTTGATTAATCCCTCATAAGGTTGTGACGTTGAACTGACCTCTTCAAAATCTTCAGTAAAGATTTTTGGATGGCCTGTAGGGTATTTCCCATATTTGTTGACAAACGGGTATAAACTGCATACATCTACATAATTGATCTTTTCTGCAGGTGTACCATCTTGATTGTACTTAATTTTATGATACAGTTTTACAGCATTAGTGCGACCACCAAAGAAAGCTAAAACAAGAAAACTTTTGACAAAATAAAAAAGAACAATTCAAGATTTTACCTTCTCGAGGATTTATAGGTTCTGGTATTTTGACTGTATCAAAAAATGTTTTCATTTCGGGATCTGAGTGAAGTTGTTGTAAAAGTTCGCACTCCCACATTTCCACTACGCTATAACCGAGTGATTGAAGTTCCATAACACGATTAAAAGTGCGCTCATATGCATCGACTGCTTTTGTATTATTATCGGCTGTTAATTGATATCTATTTTTCATACATTTAGGGCATCCATGCCAATAACAACCGTGAAATTCATAAATTGTCGTGTCTTAATGAGCAAATATATAGATATTAAAATTTCAAAAATTTGAACAAAATTACCTGATAAACCATCAACTTTGTATCTTCCAATTTGAACTTCGCCACCATTAAGTTCATGTCGAATATACAGGTTTTCATTTTTATGGACTAGCCACTTCAACCATTTTAAGGCTATAACAGATTGTCTTTCTTCTTTACCATAACCTTTGTATGGTATTACACCAATAGTATTTGGCTTCAAAAATAAACGTCGGAAAACTAAGTTGCAAGCACTAGCAATGGTTATTGAATTTTCAAAAGGATCGACATTTGTTTCTTCCATAAAAATATCGCGAAATTTCATACAACATTGTCGTAAAACTTGCACATCGCTACGACAGTAGTCAATTAACTCATTATCAAAATTAAATTGACAACCCTAAACAATGATGCATTTAAATGCAAAACTTTATACTTTTGCAAACTTACTGTTTCAAGCTTTTGATTATACCACTCCAGAAACGTGGCACGAGCCGCAGGTTTCATAGCATTGTAACCGTACATATTGGGTGATGGATATGAGCCAACATATCCGTAATTTTCTTTTCTATTAAAGAAATGAGGGAAATATCCTTTACATATTTCACTTATTCCAAATGTTTTCGGTAAAGCCGCCAAAGGCATCGGAAGAAAGTTCAGAGAATCAATAATTTTTATCGACCCTACTTTGATACACATCAACTCTAAACCTAAAAATAAATAAATAGATGAAAATGAAAAACTATAAACAATTTACTAATTCACCCTTATTGATGATATGTAGTTTATGATGTCCATTACGATACAAAAACTGCATTATAAATTGTCCATCGAATCCTCGAGAATTATGAGCTATTGCAGTAATGTTTTTCATACCTTTTGCAAAAAGGTATTCGCAGAAATCATTTAGACATGTAGATCCTTTGAAAATACGCTCGCGTTGACCGCATGTATTGCAGCAAAAATCTCCCTCGTTTTGACGACACTGATCGCATACAGTATGGACAACACATAAATTTGGTTCATGTTCGAACACATCCCCTAACTCGCTTTGTCGTAGAATTTTTTCCTGTGTAGTCTCAAAATCATAAAAAACAAATTTTTGATTAACAGGACACTTATCGGTAATTCCTGTTTCATTATCATCTAGACACTCATCCTCATCAACATTTGTTTCAAATATATCTTCTTCTTCCTCTTCAATTTGTTCGTTACCAACAGGTTGCATAAAACATAAATGATCTAAATAAAAATTTTCATATAAAATAAAATAAAATAATTACACCATATCTATTACCTTTTTTAGGTACGCTTTTCTTGCATGTTTTACATTCAAAATAACCGCAATTATGAGGATTAGAATGTGCTCGTCGAACCAGTGTATCACATTGTTCGCACACTTTGAAACGATCGCAAATAGATACCCCTGTTTTTTGACGTTTGGATTGACCTCTTTGAGTAAAAACAAGCTTGTGTCGAGCAAAACACTTATCGTTTTTAAAATAACGCAGACAATCTTTGCATTTTCGAGCATTAAATTGATTACATGGGGGTGTATTGTAACACAGAGGACAAACGTTTCTGCATCTGTGTTCCATTTTGTTGTTGTAGGCCAGATCGCAATGAGGACAAAAGTAGCTGCGGTCAAAAAATCCAGGCATCTTTGTAATGACGGAGTAATGGTTATCATGGTGGTAAATATTTAAAACATGCGTTGCTTCAGGTCCTTAAAACTCTAAATACGTACACAATAATTGAAAAATAAAAAACTCTAACCTCTAAATATTAAATCTTTAAAGCGTTCTCTGCTAAAAACTTTGATTTGATAATCGGGTAATAAAACAGTTTGCAATTGTTCCCACTGATGAAAACCGCAAGCTCCTTGATGATTAGCTAAGCCTGCTAAGGTCATCAGTTCTTTAGCAACCTTTGTTTGCAGCAGATGTGACTTGTCAGACTTTCGAATGCTTTCCCATTTGTGCTCAGCATTCTTATCTTTTTTATGAATGTAAGCTCTAGCAACAACTAGAGCTCTAGCAAAACATAAATCATCCGTGTTGCTGATTTGAATAATACAGCGTTTATCTTTTAGAAAATCATTATGTTTTAAATATTGATGAGCATTGTGAATACCTTAAATAAATAAATAAATAAATAAAAATCTTACATAAGTAATTTTAATCAGCTTACCGCTACCCGCAGGTGGTGTTACAACAATGGTACGAATTGTAGACTGACGACTATCAATTTGTATTTGCTCATTTGATTGAAGAACAGCGTTAAGAGTGTTTACAATCAAGTCTCCAGTTAAAGCATGTTTCGGTCTAAAAGGTATCAAAACACGACCTTTCGTCAAATCTGGATGGTCAAAGGAAAACCCTATAAACGCATTATCAGCGACATTCTCAGAAATTCGCTCTACTATACGTTGAAACGTTGGCACTATTTGAGCATTTAAATCATCCATATGTTCGGTATTACGAAAGTTCACAGAGTACTCGCGACCTTCGGTATTAAAACGCCTAATATTTACGGTACTGGGTTGACCTAGTTCAAAAAAATCATCCGCAACAAAAGATGCATTCGTTACACCTCCACTACCCCCACCACCACCACCAATTTGAACTGTTTCGTAAATTTCTTCCTCATCAGAACTGTAAGGCGTATAACTTTTGTATTGATCATCTTCATCATCATCATAATCTAAAACAGTTCCTTCTTCTTCTTCTTCTTCTTCTTCTTCTTCTTCTTCCAAAATAACATTATTATCGATTGTTTCTTCTTCTTTCTCAGAGGTAATATTCTCTGAAGACTCATTCACTATTGTTTCATCGTCGTCTTCATCAGAAGTAATATCTTCTAAAATTTCCATAGGCATGTCGTCTTCGTCCGAAGTAATATCCTCATAAATAGGTTTCATTATAAAAATTATCTAAACTAGAAAATATAAAAACTATAAACTAGAAAAATAGAAAACAACCTATTCACCAAAAACTTATACAGTAATAATAATAATAGAAAATTTTTATAAATCAGCAAAAACTATTAATTTTATGGTAGAGATTTAATTATTGTTTACGATGTTAATGTAGTACTTTTCTTTTTTATGATGGGAAAGCTTTAAAGACCTCTATAACTCATGAACACGTGCCCATATCATTTCTTTAGCTTATTTTATTAGCATATAACCAGTTAAAACCAGTTGAAAACCTGTTTTACTGTACAACCCTAGTATTTTTGTTTTGATTCTTGAAGCTATAAAATAACTGTAATAGCTGCTTATAACCCTGTTGCACCATCTTTTCTTTTTATGTGGAAAAGCTTTAAAGACCCTTATAACTCATGCGCACGTGGCTATATTGCTTCTATAGCTTTGACCTTGATAATTACTATAACACATAAAACACATATATTTTTCTAGCTTTGATCTCAAAGGTTACCGTACCACATAAACACATTTTATTTTATTTTTGTAGAACATAGCTCCTCCTCTCATATACTCCTCAGAATAGTAGAATACTGTAGGATATATGTCTTGAATATTTATTATGCTTATAACTCCTCCTCGTACAGCTATAAGCTATATATCTTGGCTATTTTATTATAACTATAACCTCCTTTACTCAAAAATTTTGAACACTTTATACATTTATCTGTTTTGTTGCTACAAAAACTACTCGCTTCTCTCTCTCTCTCTCTTTAATATTTCTTCAAGAATTTTCAAAAATGGAACACCAGTTTATGTTAGACGAAAACATGGCATTATTTGTAGTGGTTGAAGGTAGATACGTGTCAATCTATTTTCGTAACGTCGACCCTAAAACAAAAGAGGCGTACGGTCGAGGGTTCAAGCTCATTTTACCACAATACGGTATACTAGGTCGCAATGTCAATATTATTGAAAAGACATTTTCACATGGAGGTCGATGCGGCATCAACCTTGGTTATAAAATGCTGGTCGAGAGCGACGGGGTTACAGTACGATTTAACAATCTGTTTAATGGAACGACATGGTGCTTATCTAAAGAAGTGAGTTGATATATGAATTCTTTCTTTCTTTTAAAATATAATGTTTTATTCTTTAGCAATTTTGGCGCTGGACCAATATGATACATGAGATAGCTCCAGCTATTTCAAACGAGTACAACGCTTTAGCAGCAAATCTCCAGCTAGCGATAAAACGCAAAACAAACGAAAACGACGACGTAGCTGGAAAAAATGGTTCTACCCCGAAAATCGTTAAAGAAGAAGAAGTCGGTGCAGATAAGAAAATTATAAAAGAAGAAGAAGAAGGGATTCATGCTACAAAATTCGCCGGAGAACAAAGCAATGCTCGTGAAGATCAAAAGGAAGCTAGCGTTCAAACGTCGTTTATTAATGATCTCTTCATCAATTGTTTCAATGATCCAGACTACGATTCAACGTCGGATACCAATTCGTTGGACGCCGAAACCAGACGTATTTGTGAGTTACGTGTTCCGGGTTTAGATATTCCATGGTTTTTTGATGAGCAAGTAGTAAAAGGTGAAAAATTATTTATAATTATATGTGCTGAGTTAGTTATACAAGACATCTTTAATGGGTGTATTTTTGATTGTTATTGCGCGAAAGAGGTAGGAATTGTTGAGGATCATCAGTGTCCAGCTCGTAATTCCATATATAATATCGCAATTACACCAACAGTTAATCGTTTATATGAAAAGATGGGACTTATCATTGACTGTTTTGAATATGTTATAGGCGAGGTTCAAGGTTATTACAGTCTTCGCGCTTTTAAACAGATGATTGACATATTTAGATGTATACCACTTACAAGTACTGGCCGTAAAATTCTTAAGGATACTGTAGCTTGTTTTATTGATGAAGGTTATCATTATGATTTTGATGATGATGATGTTGTTATCAAAACACTACGCGATTTTATTAACAGTAAATTGTAAAAGTTTTGCTTACATTCATTCATTCATTCATTACAGCTTGTATGTTTTAATTAGCTATATTTTGATTGCTTATGTAATTGCTTACGTATTTGCTTGTTATATATATATATAATTTCATACATACATACATTGCGCGTATATTTTTGCATACAGTAATGCTATTCTATTTTATATAATCAGCTATCTTTATGTTTTACATGTGCACTGCTTTATATTGTAATTTTGATAATTATGTAACATTTTGTTTTAAATAATAAAAATCGTTTTAAAAATTGTTCAAGTAAAAAGGTGGTTGGTTTTTGTTGTTGTCGAAAAAAGAGATGTCAAATGATGATGATGAAAAGTTTTATATATGGAAACATCCATTTAACTGTATAGTTTCTGCTCCAACAAAATCAGGAAAAACACAATTTGTTAAAAAACTTGTAATTTTTGCTAAAGAAATGCTTCACCCTGCTCCTGTGAAAATTTATTGGTGTTATTCGGAATGGCAAGAAGCTTACGATGAATTAGTTCAGAAATGTTCTTATGTAGAATTTATTCAAGGTTCGCCTGATTTGAATGAACTTCAGAAAAGTAAAGATACACCTAAATTATTAATTATGGATGATATGATGCAAGAGATGAAGAATGATCAAAGTTTAACTCAACTTTTTACTAAAGGATCGCATCATTGGAATATATCAATTATACATATAGTTCAGAATGCCTTTTTTGATGGAATGCGTACGAGTAGGATAAACGCTCAATATTTAATTCTTTTAAAAAATCCAAGCGATAGATTACAAGTCCGCACACTGGCTCGACAGATTTTTCCAACTACCTCAAATTATTTCATAGAATCGTATGAGGATGCTACTAGTAAACCATACGGTTATTTATTAATAGATCTTACACAGACATGTCCTGAAAAATATCGACTTAGATCTAATATATTCCCCGACAATGATCATATGATTTTGTATACACCTAAATGATTCATCATTTTTACAAAAAACTTTATACAGGTTAGTCGGATTCTATTATTTTAGCGATATGATATACAGTAAACACATTTTTTTAAATACTCTCGCTGTGATCCTTTTCATAGCTGTTTTTATTGTATGGGTACAATACCCTTTTCAATTTTATGAAAATGAAGAAGAACCTGTAAATGTTACAGATTTTACGATACCAAACACAAAAAATGTTACAGATTTTACGATACCAAACACAAAAAATGTTACAGATCAGAAATTATTATTATTATTACGGGAAAATTATAAATTACATATAATACCCTTACTACGTTATATAGAAAAAATTTTACATTGTCCTCAGAATGACGGACAATTTATGCAATTACGAGCGTGTTTCAAAATATATATTTTCAATCCTGTCGTATTTTCTTGTTGTAGTCGAAACAGTAAATTTCAAAACTTGTACATCAATGGAAGTAGATTACGATATATTGATACGATAGCTTTATTACATAATCAGAAAAAAATATTATACCCTTCATCAGTCTAGTCGAGAATTTTGAAGAGGTTGGTCGTTTTTCTATAATTCGTTTGTTTTGTGACAATTACAATGTCCGCCGCATTTGAAGTTTTTGTCAGAATGGTGCAAAATAAAGTAAAAGGTAAAAATTTATATCTCTTCTTTAACTATTTATTAAACTATAGTATTTTTTATTTAAGGTAAAATACTAAACAACAAACAGAAATGCGAAATAGCTGATTTGTTTTGGACTCGTTTCTCACCCGAAGCCAAGATTTTTTACAAAGACATAGCTAAGGCGTGCAACCATTTACGGCGTGAAGTTGGTTTACCTATGGGGCGTAAAAAAGTTACACAATTTTGGTGTTTTGCTAGACTATTACTGACGGAGTTGGATATGGTCGAAACTCGCGCTATTTTTGTAGAAGATCTTTTTTTAAAACTAGATACAGCTCATAAACTATTTTTTATGAATATGAATAACTTGTGTGCTTTTTCTAGACGCGAAGAGTTGAATATCGTCATACAAAATGAAGCTTCATTACTATCTTAATGTAATACAATAAATATTTCAATGTTTACTCATCATTTGGTCATTATTGTAAAATTTTTTTGTACTGTACGGTCTGTTTTGTATGGCTTCTAGATTAAAGAAATATATTCACGAGCTCAATGTGTTAAAAAATTCAAATCGTGTTCAAAGACGTGCTCTTCTTCAACATTCTTCCCCCGATTTGATCTGTTGTATATGTGAAATTTGTTTGAACATTTTGAACGGTAATATTCCTATCAATTCAAACTTAAAAAAGAAATTGGCCAAACATAAATTATTGCTCAGAGGTTTAGCTACTAGACACGAAAAAAACAAGAAAAAAGATTTACATAATAAACGTGTAAGAATTGTTCAAAGTGGTGGAGCATTTTTACCTCTAGTACTACCCGTTTTATTATCTACATTAGCAAGTTTTGTTACAGAGAAATTATTATAGAATGAAATTTGCTAATAAATTTGCTCTTATACCTCAGGAGGTTCTGAATAAACTGAATAACTCTCAGGTTTCTTCTTCTTCGACGACGACGAGTTCAAATGAAAAGACAGGTATAGCTAAGCAAGTTGACATGTATCGTAACGAGCTAGAGCGCATTTTGAAAGATAATACGTTAACACCTGAAGAACAATACAAAATGTACTCGCAACTATTTTCACAATATTTAACTTTTGAACATGAAAAGGCTCAACCTACTACAGTGATTTTAAAACAAAAAGTTATTGATAACGAAGAAGATGAGAAGGATAGTGACGATTTGAAACAAAAAGAAAAAAATTGGTTGAACGACGAAAAGTTACTTAGCGGTATTCCTAAACAGTTTAAACGCTCGGCATCCTTATTATTGGAGCATGTGCGACGTAACCCTAGTATAAATGTTAATAAGCAAGGTGAAGTATTAATTGATGGAAAATTAATTGAAGGGTCACATATTATTGATTTATTACATGATTTGTCTCGTAAACGTTCAAAAATTACGCAAACGCTTGGAGTAGATGAGTTTGTTAATGCTTTGAAAAAATATAATGTACCATTAGAGGCTATAGGAAACCCATTACGTAAAATGTTATTCACTTTACCTCGGAAACTCTCCTACCATACACCTCCGGAAGAATCAGATGATCATGCAGTTAGTAGTGTCAAGCGGTTGAATAAACCACTTGTGAAAGGTGTTGATTTATTTTCAAGTGGTGCCGAGGAAGATATCAAAGACGATTCATTCTTTAATAAAGGAAACTCGACAGAAAAGAAGATACGGCGCAAAGCTAGAGCACTGAGACGGTATACTCCTTTGTACTAGAGCGATGAACACCTTACTTTCGAAATTATACAAAAATTTACACGGAAATCCCTCAGCTTTTTCTAGTATTGAAAAATTATATGCTGAAGCTAGAAAGCACCGTAAAACAATTACACGTAAAAATGTTAAAGATTGGCTTTCAAAACAAGATAGTTATACTCTACATAAACAAGTCAACAAAAAATTTTCACGTAATCGTATTTATGTTACAGCTATGGATCAACAATGGGAAATTGATTTGGCAGATATGTCTTCTTTAGCAGATTTTAACGATGGGTACAAATTTATGCTTACATGTATAGATGTATTAAGTAAATACGCATGGGTTGAACCCTTAAAATCAAAACACTCAAAGAATGTTTGCGATGCTTTTCAAAATATTTTAAAAAGAGGTCGAATCCCTTGGAGAGTGCGCAGCGATAAAGGAAAAGAATTTGTCAACAAAGATTTCCAAAAATTATTGAAAACTAACGATATACATTTTTTTACTTCTCAAAACGAAGACATTAAATGTTCAATAGTGGAACGGTTTAATAGAACTTTAAAAACTAAATTATTTAAATATTTTACAGAGTTTACCACTTATAAATGGATTGATATTTTACCCGCAGTTGTTTCCAACTACAATCACTCTGTTCATAGATCTATTAAGGAAAAACCTATTAATGTAGATTATTCTAACGAAAAAATTATATGGCAAAGACTCTACCCTGAAAGATTATACACTAGAAAGCCTAAGATTGATATAGGAGATTACGTGCGAATTAGTAAACATAGAGGTGTATTTGACAAAGGTTATTTACCTCAATGGAGTGAAGAAGTTTTCAAAGTAAAACATGTTGTGAAGACCCGAAATCATATACTTTATACAATTCAAGATCTGGAAGGCGAAGATATAGAAGGACGTTTTTATGAAAAAGAACTACAGAAAATCGATTTTAATCCTAATATCAAAGAATACAAAATTGAAAAGGTTTTGAAGACTAAACAATTACCAGATGGTCAGAATAGAGTACTTGTGAAGTGGTGGGGTTATCCTGAAAAATTCAACAGTTGGATTTTAGAAAAGGATATACAAAACGACGACGACGACGATTACGATGAACAACTTTGAATTGACATATTATGCTCAACAAGATGAGCTATTATCACAAAATTTTTTAGGAGTTTTTGCTTGCGATACTCTACCGAAGATAGTTAAAAGACCCGCGGCTTTAATTGCAAACACCGATACATCTTTTCAAAAAGGAAGTCATTGGATAGCTATGTATTTTGATAATGCTAACTCTGTATATTATTTTGATTCTTATGGCTTACCACCAGTTATTCCTGCTTTTATAAATTATATTAACAAAAATGCTTTAATAATATATACAAATAAGAAACATTTACAAAATTTTAATAGTAGGGTTTGTGGTATATATACTTTATATTTTTTGTATTATAAAGTGCGACATGTTCCTATGTATAAAATGTTTAAAAGTTTCAGTAACACAAATTTTGTTTATAATGATAGATTGATTTGTAAGTTTTTTCATTGTAAATTTTCTGTAAAAGGTCACTTGCGAAATAAATTATGTACACGTTTGTAAAAAGTTAACTCCTTCTATATGTATTTATATATATATATATATATAAATTTTACTTCACTTTGATAGCTCCGCCTCCTTTATATTTTTGTATAATTTTATTGGTTATTTTAGTAGCTCCGCCTTTTTATAAATTTATAACTGAGTGTTTAGTTGTTAAATAAAAATTTTTTATTTTGAAATGGATAGTAGTAATAGTACGCATTCAGAAACGTCTCGCATTAGCGTTTGGGAGTTTTTTGGAAAACGTCTACCTCGAAACGAAGTGGTTTTCTTCAGTCAGGTCATACTAATATACATTGTAGTCATTACAGCTATAATAAATTTATCTCTCTACAATAATAATACACAATTGTGGGTTGGTCTTTTGTGCGCTTGTATAGGATATTTATTACCTAGCCCCGTACCGACCGTATTACAGTCATCTAATTCATTGAAGACTGTACCTATAGCAACAGCAAACAACAACATTATAAATAATGACAACCTTTGAAGATCAATTTTATATCACATTACCTAGTAATAGCAAAAATGGAAACAAACCCTCTGATTTTTCAGCCCATCTACCTTACCGTTTAAAACTAGATGGCAACTGGGAGGTAGGACTAAGTGAAATAATATACCCCTATAGTTGGGCTACATTTACCAATCATGGTGGAGATAATGTAATAACGTTAACTACGGATGGTGTTGGAAATAAGGTCAAAAAAATTAAAGTAATAGTTTTTGAAAAACATTACTTTACCATATCTGAATTAATTGAAGAGTTGAATGCAAAAGTTGGAGCAGCTATTGCCGGAACTAACATGGAAATCATGTTTTCATACGATGAACATAGTAGAGGATTAGTTAATTTGAAAATAAAAAGTGGTACAATCTTACGTAAAATCGAAATAAGCAAACGATTAATGGAGCTTCTCGGATTTGGCGCTACCAATACTGAGGCCTATGCAACTGCTGATGATTTTTTAAATAGAGCTGTGAATATTAACTTATATACTGTTGGAGAGAAACCTCCAAAAAATTCTAACACACATATTCCACCATCCAAAGCTGTTTTTCTTGCCGAGCCTGGAACTAATCATTTATACATGTTAGGTATTCAACCACCAAATTTGAATGATTTACAGAATTTTTATGTTTACTGTAATATTATTGAAAATCAGATTGTTGGAAATACTTTAGCGCCGCTTTTACGTATAGTAAATGTTCAGGGAAAATACAAAGATAATGTGAGTCGTTTATATGAAACACCTCACTATATACCAATTCAATTGAAAGAAATTACAGTACTCGAGATTAATATAAAAAACAGTATGAATGAGCTTATACCCTTTCAGTTTGGGAATGTTATAGTTAAATTACATTTTCGGCGACGTACTCCTTTATTCCTATAAGCATAGTATCAAATTTTTATTTACTCATTCATTTGCAATTGGACACGTTGTCGTCAGGTTGAATTTTCGCAAACGCTCTTAATTAATTAATTCATTTAGTTGTTGTTCTTTTTGATTTTCAAAGCAAAATATGCATACCGTATTTATTCCTGAAACCGTTGATTACTGGATCAAAATCTATCAACATAGTATTCAAGATAATCAATTTCAATTAGGTGGTAGTTTAGAAGGTTTTCGAGCAGCATACCCGTATTATTATAGACATCAAGGAGCTGGAGTTGGTAATTTTTTTAAGAGTTTGTGGCGTCTAGCTATGCCTTTGTTAAAATCTGCAGGAAAGCATGCACTTGCTGCAGGTTCCAAAATTGCAGGTGATGTTGTAGAAGGTCGTTCTTTTAAAGAAAGTGTTGCTGAGCATGGACGAAACGCAGCTGGTAGCTTATTACACGAAACGGGCGAGCGCATTCATAAAGGAAAAGGTTTAGGGAAGCGTAAACATATAAATTCTACGATACATATAAAAAGCAATAAAAAGTTAAATGATGGTCAGCGTCAACAACATCAACATCAAAAACAACATAAACGTAAACACCTGAAACGACGTTCCTCATTCTTAAAAAAGACTCCACGTAGAGTAGTCGGTTTCAAGGATATCTATTCAAAATGAGTAAATTTATTGATGCTGCGTCGTCTCCTAGTAGTAAAACGGAGTTAGATTTATTTACCGTACCTCCAACGCAAGTTGCTATTCGTAGAAGTTTTTGGTCTGAAATTCAGTTACAAAATCCTTGTACTAATGAAGGACCTTACGAGTTTGTTATTTCACCTGATTCATATATGTTGGACTTATCAAAAAATTTTATATATTTTACTATTCGAATTACGAAAGCTAATGGCGCTGCTTGCGTTTTAACAGCAGACGCCAACAATAACCTTACTGGAAATGTTGTAGCACCAATTAATTTGATCGGCAAAACATTTTTTAAACAGATCAAGATGTACTTAAATGGAAAATTAATATCTGACAGGTAAGTTTTATAATTAAATGTATGTTTACCTTTTTTAATTTTATCATTTTAACATTTCAGTGGGGATAGATACGCTTACAGATCTTATTTGGAAACGGAATTGAACTATGGTCGTGATGCTAAGTCGACACATGTTGCAGCTGCTGGTTATGCTTTTGAAAATGGCGATGTTCTCGATATAAAGAAAAACAAGGGTGCTTTGGAAAGAGTTCAGATGTTGCAAAAACAGTACAGTTGTTGAATTAATGGCTCCTATACACGCCGATCTATTTATGCAAGAACGTTTTCTCTTCCATTTTGAAATTCGAAACACGCCAAATCAGAGCAGAATCCATTCTGCTATTCACCACTCCAAAAATAAGATTAAAGTAAGTATTGAAACAGGAAGGAGGACACATTTAAACGGCTTTCTTGTAGCTTTCAGCTGTTTATATGGTTCTTATGATTGGATCTATTTTACTTTTTTCTGTTATAAAACATGCTGATTTTTTCAATTTTCTTTGTTTTTTTTGGAAAAAAAATCGACTTTCAGTATTTTTGATTCTAGTCGGTCAATATCTGAGCACTATAGCTGAAACTTCCCAGTATTTATGCCAGATGTTTTATTTATGGATGGCAGCACCGCATTAAAAAAGCTTCGTCCTATGAAAGTCAGTAGTACCGGTCGCCTTTTTTTGGCTCACCCTAACCGAACGGAGAAGAGTATTGGAAGTGATATGCATTAGGGACAGGTTTTTCAGTTGAATTACATAGAGTTAATTATTGTAAAATCATAATTTTGTTACAAGGAAATATGGCCAAACGCTTTCGGAAGTAAAATCCAATCGAATATGGGAACGAGGGTTTATGACACGAGCTGCAGTCTTTTGTCCGACGACGGAGGATTGCATGCTTACACGGGTTTTCGAACAATTTTCGACCTGTGAGCAGTTAGACTTGAAATGCTTGAAAATTAGTAAAAAAAGTAACTGCATATTTTTACCATTTACTTCTCAACAATATGTCTCATGAAATTTGTGAACCTACTCAATTATCCCTAATTTTTAGAGTAAAACGTCATAGAGAAAAAACTTTGTGTAAATTACCTTGCGGACACTTGTTTTTTTGTCATTGTTCAATTTACAATCATTTTATAAAATTACATAAAGCCTAATTCAGAAGTGCAGTCGCCGACCGTCGCCGATTGTCGGAAACAAAAATTCCAGGATTTTTTCCCTTCTGAATGAGACTTTCTGCAAATTTCCTATTCATTCCTTAGAATCGCCGACTGTCGCCGATTGTCGCCGTCCAAAATCCTGTTAGTCTGTTTATTGATAACATGCTTACAAATAGAAAACTGATACAAATCAGTACTGTCGTCAAAATCGTTTACATAAAGCTCTTACTGTAAAATTTTTCACTCGAAAATTTCTTAAAAGTTAGGTCAGCGAACTCACAAATTTCCAGTCCTAGATGGTACATTTTTTTGGAAAATCGCAAAAATCTAAATACTACTTGTTTTCCACTTCCATTATTTGGAAACTTTTCAAGAAAAACATACTATAAGATTTTTTACTTCTGAATAGGGCTTTACAGCCACATTATTGTAGTGCTCATAAATATATATATAGCCTGTTTTTTGTAGGATGTTTCGAATTGAAATGACACAAATTAGTATTATCGTCAAAATCGTTTCACAAGCTTCTACACTAAGAATTTTCAATCAAAAATTGCCCAATGATGGCTTACTCGAGATCAAAATCAGGATTGGGAACCCTACTTCTCATGGCCGAATGCTGTGAATAGACGCAGAAATATTTATCGAATTCGTTCAATTGTGACTATTTAAGTTTCAAACCGCAAGACTTGCATATGACTTATGTGAACATTACGTTTGCGCAATTAACTGTAGCTTCCTTACAAAATCCCAACGATTCCGGCCGGACCGGCAAGAGAAAGCATTGGGCAGCGAGATCTGCATGCAAACCTGTAATTGGGGACAGGCCCGTATTTAGAGGGGAGGGTGGGGCAGGGGGGATTCCCCCCTAAATTTTTTAAATTAAAAATTTTCAGCCATATCATTGTACTTATATACATCACAATACCACTGTTTTTTTCCCCCGGGCCTTTTCCCCAAATGGGGAAAGGGGTCAAAATTTTTTTCCCTATTTTCCCGAAGTCGTTTTTTTTCGCTTAAAAATGCTCACAGACGCTTTATTTAGGTGTTTTTGAGTCTTTTCAAGCCTTCTGGTGTTTTCAAACCCGTCAATTCATTAAAATTGAGGAAAAAATTGAAATTTT